>CM076574.1:1075291797-1075891797 GCA_034641835.2 Pinus albicaulis
AAATGTGGTCCTTTGACTTTTGATTCAAAAACCTTAATTTCAATTTCCGTAATAATAGTAATTTGCCTCCTCCTCTCACAAATTAATTAATTATAGGATTGAAACGTCCCTCGGAGAAAACTCCATGACCTTTCACATGATTCACACTTCAATATGGTTTTAGTATCAATGGACTAGAACCGGACACGAATCCTACAAACATAAAATTAAGATGAAACGATGGAAAAACAACAACTCATCACTAGAAAATTTGTCGGAAATTCCGACGGCCAATTCGTTGCTATTCCGACACATATTCGTCGCAAGAGCGACAGTTCGAGGGCGGACAAACCGTGGTTTGTCATGCCATCGCAGTTCCGACGCACGTAAAAAGTGTCGCACTATCGACACTTCTTCCGTCGCTTCCGAACAAGCGTCACTCTTCCGACGTATCACAAACCGTCGCGCCTCCGACGTTTGTAAACTGTCGCACTTCCGATGAAATCTGGTTTGACGTTTGGAACGTCACTCTTCCGACGCCTGTAAACCGTCGTAATTCCGACCCAACGTGGTCCGACGTTTTGGACGTCGCTCTTCCGACGTCTGTAAGATGTCGCAATGCCGACGATATGTGGTCCGACGTTTGGAACGTCGCTCTTCCGACGTTTGTAATCTGTCGCAATTCCGACGATATGTGGTCCGACGTTTAGAACGTCGCTCTTCCGACGTTTGTAATCTGTCGCAATTCCGACGAAATGTGGTCCGACGTTTTCATACTGTCTCTCTTCCGACGTTTCTAGGTTGTCGCAGTTCCGATGTCTACAAGGCGTCGGTAGACCGACGGAGGGTTCAATTTAAAAAAAAAAAATTGAAACTTTAAAAGACGAGAAACGTTGTTTTGAATATATTATATGAAGTAAAACAGTCCATGAAAGTGAAATAGCAGTATGTAGAATAGTAAAGCAACAGATAGAGTACCGACGTCCATTGTTCCAAATACAAATTAAAGTACCCAAAACCCCGCAACAGAGAAAAACGCTAATCATAATCATGTGAGGAGTGTGATATGTCCAAAATATAAAAAGACCATCAGACCATATCAATAAACCAGCAACATAGACCAGCATCGCTAGTTTTGAAGGCAGAGTGATAAACATTAATCATTTTTTTTTTCACAAGAGAGAAAACGTTGTTTTGAATATATTATATGAAGTAAAACAGTCCATGAAGTCATTACATTTTCACATCTGAAGATTGGAACCCAAATATCCATCCAGAAAAGTGGAAGTCCCACCCCATACATTGATAGAAAAATACCCCATGTCACATATAGGGACTTGATATAAAACCCAGTAATGGTCCACATGGAGATTATCGACAAATCTGAGAAAGCATCCAAATATGCCCGAGGCATCTATAAGAAAGTGAAATAGCAGTATGTAGAATAGTAAAACAATAGATAGAGTACTGACATCCATTGTTCCAAATACAAATTAAAGTACCCAAAATCCTTGAACAGAGAAAAACACTAATCATGTGAGTGTGATATGTCCAAAATATAAAAATACCATCAGACCATATCAATAAACCAGCAACATAGACCAGCATCGCTAGTTTTGAAGGCAGAGTGATAAACATTAATCATTTTTTTTTCACAAGAGAAAAAACACTGTTTTGAATATATTATATGAAGTAAAACAGTTCATGAAGTTATTACATTTTCACATCTGAAGATTGGAACCCAAATATCCATCCAGAAAAGTGGAAGTCCCACCCCAGACAGTGATAGAAAAATACCCCATGTCACATACATGGACTTGATATAAAACCCAGTAACGGTCCACATGGATATTATCGACAATCTGAGAAAGCATCCAAATATGCCCGAGGCATCTATAAGAAAGTGAAATAGCAGTATGTAGAATAGTAAAGCAACAGATAGAGTACCGACGTTCATTTTTCCAAATACAAATTAAAGTACCCAAAATCCTTGAACAGGGAAAAACGCTAATCATGTGAGGAGTGTGATATGTCCAAAATATAAAAAGACCATCAGACCATATCAATAAACCAACATCGCTAGTTTTGAAGGCAGAGTGATAAACAGTGTGATATGTCCAAATATAAAAAGACCATCAGACCATATCAATAAACTAGCAACATAGACCAGCATAGCTAGTTTTGAAGGCAGAGTGATAAACATTAATCATTTTTTTTTCACAAGAGAAAAAACGTTGTTTTGAATATATTATATGAAGTAAAACAGTCCATGAAGTCATTACATTTTCACATCCGAAGATTGGAACCCAAATATCCATCCAGAAAAGTGGAAGTCCCACCCTAGACAATGATAGAAAAATACCCCATGTCACATACAAGGACATGATATAAAATCCAGTAACGGTCCACATGGAGATTATCGACAATCTGAGAAAGCATTCAAATATGCCCGAGGCATCTATAAGAAAGTGAAATAGTAGCATGTAGAACAGTAAAGCAACAGATAGAGTACCGACGTCCATTGTTCCAAATACAAATTAAAGTACCCAAAATCCTTGAACAGATCAAGAAAAACGCTAATCATGTGAGAATTCCAAGTAAAGTTAATCTATTAACATTGCGAATAAAATTACACCGAAGTCAAAAACATTGCCTGGCCATACTCATGGCAAATTTGTCATCAAAAAATCAAAAAATTAAGAAGACCGCCCTCATACGGGGAAACCAGTCTTGAACGTTTAATTTACAGAATTCAAAAATATTACAAAGGTCCAGCACAGTAAAATAATCTAAAAGCAGCCCAATTAAGTGGGTCTGCTAAGCAAGAAAAACAAACTCACCAAACTACTCCTCCGGTGGTTCCTCCACGATTCGGCACCATCCTTCGGAAGGTCCAGGATCGCTAGGTGCTACCTCCACATGCATGCCACGGCTCCCCTCCTGAAGGCCCGAATGTTGGCCGGCTTTTTCCGAGCTCAGACCCGCCAGACGGGTGCATTCTTCCTCCATTTGGGCCTCCTCGCGGAAGACCACAGTGACTAAAGCCGTGATTCTTGGGCGGTTGAGAGAGCAATTAAAGGAAAATTGCGCAGTGCGCGTCGTGGGAGAAGGTGAACTAGCGGTGGGGAAGCCAGGAGCAGGGGAATCCATACGGTGGCCAGATGCTACAAGCCGACCCCGCCTACTCCTAGTATTTGGATATCGACCTAAGTAATAATCACTGGACTGGCCGGAAGTCAACTCTGTTGAGGGGCTGGAGGGAGCGCGCCGGGGTTGACGTCTAGTGCTCCCCCTGCGGCAACGCATCCTATGACGCACACGAGGCATGGGTGCAATCTCAGGCGCAGTGGGCACAAGAGGAGATGAAGAAGCAGAATTGCAATTAACAGAGGAAGACAGACAGAGACAGAACCGAGAGAAATGAAAATATGCAGCAATGTCTAGGCAGAAGTTCAGCTGGCCACTTCTCCTTATCGTCACAGTTAGCAGGCAGTGTAATCCAGCAACCGACTTGTCTGAAAAACCATGGCTAAACGCCATTTTGTCGACCCGTCTGCAATGCAATCAAAGGACGCCCATCATAATTAATCTCTGATCATTAATAATGAGAGCCGAAGGCCGGATCAAATTGGAGCGTGCGGAATCGCTAAGAGGAGTGGAGGTCTGATCTTGAACAGTGTTAAAAATTAATTAATGCAGATTTGATGTGAAAATTTAATTGAACAGCGTTAAATGTTAATGCGATTGATATGAAATCGCCATATCCATGTCCCATCACCTTAAACGCCATCAAATGCACCCGCAGCCGGGAGCAGGGCAAGTTTTTATTGAGGACACGTGGCAAAAATTGATTGGAGCGGATCTTTGTTTGGGCCGCTCGCGCAGTGGAAATCCGGACCCGTAAAATATTAGGGCGAATTTGATAAGAAATTCGCGTCAAAAAATTGGCCGACGTCAGCAAGCTATTTTGGAACGCGAATTTGGTTTGAATTATGGTTTATCGCCGTTTGAAGTCCGGCGGGCTCGACTCAAGAATAATTTTGTTTGATCCCATCTTATAAAATTTGTGTTGGTTTTCTTTGATAATACACATATTTATAATAAATCATGGGAATACCACACTAAACATGTGGAAAAGTTATATAAATAATTATTGAGAACAATCATTTTTATGTAAAAATATCCAAGGTGAGGTCTGTGTAGAGAACCGGGGTCGTGAAAACTGTTCAAATATAAAAATCCCGCTTAATAAAGAGACAAAATTGTTGTGCTTTCGGAACCTGACCCGAGGATTTGACATGAGTTAACAAACAAAAGGATAGCGGAACCAGACTTGCACCCGTGGTCAAGCCCTCTACCAAAACCACGAGCAGAATCACAAAAGCGGGTTGCCCATATCGCACCGCTTTTGCGGAGTAGGCGGTATTTCCTATTCGCGAGTGATTCCATAGGGAATGCGACACGTGGCGAAGTGACCCCGGAAAACAACCGTTTAACCCACGCCATCGCACGTTAAAGCCCGACGTTGGAAGCCGAGCGAAATTGCTAAGAGTCGTTGATTTGGAGAAGGGCCATCGGACAGTGGTCGCACGTTGAACTTGCCCGGAGGTTAACTAAGGTGTGCGGAGGATAGCCAGGTACGATACGAGTGTTTGATTGGTTATTGATATATATAGGTGGGGCCGGAGTATAATTAAATTGTTTAATTAAACGATTGGCGGATAATTAACATAAGTCTGGAGCATGATTGTTGTAAGGCTGGGTGGTGAAATATAGAGCCGAAAGTTCATTACAAGTTATTTATTTAAAAAGAAACGTGGAGTATAAATACAAAGTGTTGAAAGTTAAATATTGGTTATAAGGCTTGGAGATAATATAAAGTCGGGAATATAAATTAAAGTCCAACCATTGTGGATAGTATTTATTTATCAAATTCTACGAATTTGATAAATAAACCCGAAGAAAGAAGAAGTCAATTAAGACTCGGGCTGGAGGAAAAGAACGGGGTACACCAAGGGAAAATGCTGACAGAGCGATTGTAGACACACCAGCTCTCCTTGGGGGTCCAATTTCAGTTTTGTTGCGTCACACGATGATCTCTCTTCTCCGGCATTTACTTGTATTGAAGATCACTATTCTAGGAATAAGGAGTTATTTTCTCCAAAAATAACCCTAGCCAAACATTGACAATGCATCAAGGATATCTTTCTATGCTTCATAAGCACATTTATTCTACTTCTAAATCATGTCTTGGAAGTGGTTGTTGTGCTGGAAATTATTCACCAGTTGGTTTCATACCAAAGTCTTTTTCACCTTTTCAGCATCCAATACATGAAAAAGATAATGGTTTAAAACAACCTAAATATTTGAAATTTTGCAAGAATTGTCTGGCACACTTTGAATATAAATTTTGAAGTCAAGTGCATGATGCCGTATAGGATCAAGTGTCATTTTGAATACCAAATGTTTCACAAAAAACTTCTCAACATGCTACCCTGCAGTAAGGATTAAATGACAATATTGCATCAACTATTTCCATAATAAAAGTGCACCTCGGCCATAAGACTAAACAACTACAAATGTTGTAGATCTCACAAGACCACACAATCAAATGTATTCCACAAGGCCAATACTGTATGAAAAATGAAAAGGATTTTGCAACCAAAAATACCTTAGGCAACTAATTCAATTAGATACACCAAACCATCAGCAAAAAGGAAAACCAGCCTACTCAAAAGGCAAGCATTTACCTCCTTTGACAAAATTTTGAGTTCCGAAACAAGGGCCTTTATTGTCTTGTCAATGCCCCTAGTAATTTGAATGGGTTTTTCACCTGCTGCAACAACCTAAACAAAAAGGTTTCATTTCAAATTATTTTCCACAAATTTAAGATACAACCATTGTCAGTTTTGTATTTCCTAACAAGCTCATAAATTTTGACAAAAGAACCAAAAATTTTTAATACCCGATAGCAATTTTTTCACTCAAAAACTATCTTAGACTCAATAAGCCCAACCCAAAACTAAAAAACCAAACACCATAAGACCCTACAAAAATGAATAAATGATCTTAATCCAGTACTATCGACAAAAAGTTACCTTTACACCCTCACTTATTAAACCCTGTGCTGTTGAATTTTAACTTCAACTGCTGCAGCAGAAGGACGGATGCAGCAGCAACATTTTTTTTTTGAGGTTGCTTGCACGCCATCCAGAAATTTAATTCAGCATTTAAAATTCCTGCAAGTTTTTTTTGTAGACGGCCGCAGCCATATTTCTGTACAGGATTGTATTTAAACACAACAACCAACATTAACTCAATTCACCAACCAGAAATTAAACAAACAGAAATTTACCCGACAATTTTGTAAATTCAAAAGGAGGACACGTGGAGCATTAATATTGGATCGCATGAAATTGAAGGGAATCTGAAAACCTGAAAACCGGACCCGAATTTTTTATAGGGCATATTGGATTGAGAATTCGAGTTAAAATTAGGCAGACGTCAACATCCCATTTTGGAACGCGAATTTGGTTTGAAATTCAATCTATTCAGACTTTTGAAGTCCGACGGAAAGGGTTCTTTAATGTTTTGATAGTTTAATATATACATATGTTATATATATATATCATATGCGAAATGAAAGGTGGGCCATAGAATTTAGTTTTAATTTTATTTTTTAAAAAGAGGGTTTATTATAATATGTTTTATATGTTACGGCATATAAAAATAAAAAGGACAAAAAAGCTTGGTAGTTTTTTTTATAGACAGTACGTAAATTTTTTATTACACAAAAGTGTGTAAAAAGTGAAAGACCGAGTGTAACTTTTTAAGTGTGTATGCACAACAGTGCGAAAGTGAAAAACACAGCAGAGTGTTTTAGAGACAGAGTATGTTTGTTTTGAACAGACAATGAGTTGGTTTTATGCACTGCGTTTTGTAGCAGTCATAATTTTGTAATCCCTCTCAGTGAGGAAGAAGTGTAATAGTTTTTTTTGAGTTATTGAAGGGAATAGAAGTTTGTTTTCAAAGTATTGAAACTCTGTCTCCTGTCAAAGAAATTTTTATTTTCTGTGTTAGAGGAAGGGAGATTTATTCTCCATTCATTGTTCTGGAATTTTTCAATATTCCAACATGTGCAAGAACAACAGATGTTGTGGTTCCATCCCCAGCTAAATCATTTGTCTTTGCCGCAACTTTCCTTACCAACTTGGCCCCAATATTTTCAACTGGGTCCTCTAATTCAACCAATAAAAAGGCCAAAACCATAGCATTGAGATACATTTCATTACACTGCCAATAACAATAAAATTTGACTCAGCCATAACCCTTTCCTTTTATTGTTGTGAAAAGCTTTATGCATTACTCTAATGTGGCTAGTCCATAGGCCAAGTAGACCATTGAGTAACAAATATGTTTCCTTTCACCTTTGAGTTTTCAAATTATGCCTACCAAATCTAAGACATTTAAGAGGGGAACTAATACAACATTAAAAAGAAAACCAGAGCACACATCTACAAATTACCTCCTTAGCTACTGTCACACCATCATTAACTATTTTCGGAGAACCATGCTTGCTCTCCAAGACAACATTTTGCCCTTCGCCCTAAGGGTGACTCCAACAAGATCAGCAAGTTTGTTCACACCGCCTGCAAGACAAATTGACAATGCTTTCAGTAAGTGTGCAATTGAATGCCAGACCATATGCCAAAACAACCCTCCATGAAAAAATAAAATAACACATTAAAATCGAATATAAGTGGACAAGGAAAGATCCACCGTAGTGAAGTTTCACGTGTAGGTGACCTTCCTTTAAACATAATTTTTTCTCTGACCTGCAATTTTTTTGTCACTGAGCCATCCTTGTTGAAGTACAACTCCTTTTCCATAGCTCTTGTATTAACTACCTTCTCTCTGTCGCGCAATCTCAGAGTCCCTCTTCTGCTTGAGCGATTAAAGGAAATGGGTGAAAAAACTGAAAGAGAAGACAATTGTCCGCCATAATTATCAAACATTGCACCCAACTTCTTCCCCTTTCCATTGTTACCCAATGAGGTAGATGTGGCAATTGTTGTCATACCGCCCAAAGCAGAGGCCATCTTCTCTTATACTGAATATAGAATTACAAGATATTCATATTAGTATGAACCTTAAAAAACATGAATCCCATTGCTAAAAACCACTTTTAAGTTGTAACAGGCAAACTAAACAACTATCGCAACTTTTGGCAACTTCTGGAGCATTAAGAGAGAAACAACCAAAGAGAAATACAACCACAATCCTCATTTTAATGAGACCAGAATATATATTTGCATTAAGATAATAGAAAGAAATCACGACTATATTAAGGCCAGCACAAAACAATCTTTAACCAGTGTCTCTCGCGGCCTTCAGGTTGCCATGCTAGAGGTTTCATATTTTTAATTTAAATTCTTGACCTCTCATGCCCATCTATGAATGCATCCAATGGGATATCTACATCAAATGCTTTTTTATATCCCCAAAAACAAATTCCCTACTACAAGAGCACCAGTATTGATGGATCACCCCACACCATCCCACCCACTAGAAACGGTGAAAAAGGAAACCCGAGAAATCTTCTGAAATATCTCAAGATGACTATATGGGTGGTTCTTATGAATCAACCAACCATTCAGAACATGCTCATCAATCCAAACCATAAGTATTGTGTGACAATATTCAAGCAGGCACTGAATCGGATTTCTGAAGCTATGTTAGAGAAACCCTAAACTCTCACTGAAAATAGGTGAAATGTGGCACCACTCAGGGATTGACATGTGCCAATTGGTACAAGTGGTAGACAATTGGCATGCTCAAACAACGAGGTGATGCAGGAATGAAATGAGGGAGAAAATATCAGAAAAGCCACAAATCTGGAGAACTAACGCTCATCACCAACCTGAGATTGAAAACTTTACATGATGTAACCTATGAAATCGTAAATGGAGAAATCATAGTAACAATAAAGTAACCTATGTAACAATAAATTCGGATTCATCTTGGGAGTGGTAATGGGAGAAATCATAGTGAACAACAGGAAACATGCAGAGTTGCTTACAATCAAACAGATGAAAAAACACATACAAAAAACCTAGATAATAATCATGAACAAGCTTAATATTGAATTATGAACTGTAAAGGAACTTACAAAATGTGACATTACGAACCTGGTCAAGCGCACAAGCAAAAATATCCCGGACATGACCCTGGTTGACAAGTTGTATTGCTCATGATGCAAGAGGATTTGTACCTGCACTGCCAAGTCAATCAAAATCCATCATTATCTATACAATAAATACAAGTAATTGATGTAGTATTTTTTACTCTAAGATGCATTCTTATGATAATGTTAGAACATATGTTGAAAATGTCAAAACATACCCGAATAAGCTCCTCTTCGTTTCAAGAACAATTTATTGGAGTCGCATGAACTTGGAACAAGCCTCCCACGATCTGAAAGAGTAGCAACTAAGTCAACAGTGACTTTTTTGTTGCTACGCTGGATCGAGGGAGGTTTGCTCCAAGATTAAATCGCTCCAATAAATTATTCTCTACTAAACAGGGCCAACCATGTGAAGGTAGAAGCTCTTATGGCCCCTCCCCCCCCCCCCTCACATCACTCTCAATTCCCCAATACCCAATCTATATTTCATTTTTTACTTTCATGAGCATAAAAAAAAATATTCAATAACTAATAAAAAAACAATTCAACAAAAAGTACGTAAGGAAACATTGCAATTAATGCTTGACATAAAAATAGTATGATAAATGAGTTTTTTATATAACGCAAAAAACATTCCAAGTATGGTAACGTTTGTCTTATAATAATACAACATTTTACATTGTCAAATTTTCTTTTTCTTCTTCCTATTTTTAAAGCTCCTAATTACATCATCAATATCATCGTGCTCTGCTCCTGTTTCGTGCCTTTCAACCCGCACTGCTGACCTAGCTGCGTATTCACGATGTCTGGGCTCATCCAGTGACGGGGCATCGCCTACAAAAACAGATAATATTAAATTTTAATTGTCAGTTTTTAAATATCATTGAACTAGTTCGGTAATATTAATAATAAAAATTGCAATGAGATTATTTACCTGGTGCACCAGTTGTCGCCGCTGACCTAGTTGCATTGTCACGATGTCTGGTCTCATCCAGTGACGGGGCATCGCCTCCAAAAACAGATAATATTAAATTTTAATTATCAGCTTTTAAATATCATTGAACTAGTTCGGTAATATTAATAAAAAAAATTGCAATGAGATTATTTACCTGGTGCACCAGTTGTCGCCGTTGGGACTGTTGCCCTGTCTTCCTCTCTGGTGGTAAGATCCTCAAGGGAAACATTCTCTGTCATTTAAACAAAAAACGTTATAAGGACAACCATCAAGGTATAATTAAAAAAAATTATAAGTGGAAATTAATTACCGTCACGGCCCTCACTGATAGTAGCATTGTCGACCTGGTCCCCACTACAATCATCAGGTTGCACGTGAGGATCATCTACATCTGGCTCTAAAACTGGGTTATTTTCCTCGTCGGTAGTGTTGCTCCCCTGATTTAAACAAAGTTGTTAGACATTAAATTTATGGACGAAAACAAACATATTGAAAGGTTAATGTTTTACCTTATCAGGCATTCTGGATCTTGGGACCTGCCCCAAGCTTCTGCGACATTCAACTACGGCTTGATAGCCGAAATGGAAAGTGATATTTTTATCTTCCTCTGTAGTTTCTGTTCCGAAGTCATCACCCTACATTACATATGATTGTGTATTTTTAATCATATTTGATAGGATTACAAAACGTTGGAAGGCGATACAATTAATTATAAGATGTTTAGCTACTTAATTACAATTCTTGCAGCTAATTTCAAGTAGCCACCCTGGCCGAGCTTGTGATGGCCCTTTTTCTCAATCCTAGCTTTCGTTGCCTTTGAGGTGTCAGGCAACCTAGCATCAAAAGATTGAAGTCAGATATGACGTAGCACACTTTTATTTTAGACATAAAGAAAATTAAAGCTATTGAATTAAAGTTGTAATTTACCTTGCGGGTCCAGTTGGCATTTTTCTTCTTTCTTTGCCCTTTTCTCTTTTCCGTCATGGATGAGTGCTCTCCACTCACTCTCTGAAACTGCGAGAGGATGCTCATATCTAGGGTTAAATTGCAATTGCGTCCTATAGGTGTCCCGGTATATTTCAAATATTTGCCGGCTACCCGAGCCACCGCTGTTCTGTCAAATGTGCCGACCCCAAAAAGGGCTTCTAGATAATCTAGAAGTTCTTTTTTCAGGTTGGAATTCTGGGAATTCCACCCTGTACATATGGTTGGGCCAAAAATTACCAACGCATGGCTCTCCAGAATCCTGTAGAACTCATTGTTTCCTACACAGAATAAAACCAAAAGAAAAAGAAGACATTATCATTAATTTAAAAATAAAAATCATGATAAATATGTTTTAGATAAAGTACATGAAATAGTTAAAATATTAAAATTTACCTGGGAGTTGTACATGCTTTATAGGGACACCCTCATCGTTCACCAACAACGTGCCATTAATGGTCCCTGTGGAGCTGACACGTGTAGCTCCAGGAAACGCAATAATGTAGTTGGCCATATCGGCCTCATCATTGCCAACACGTTCAGCGGTTGGCTGGGTGTCTACTTGGGCAGGGTGTGTTTCTTGGCTAGCACCTAAAGGAGTAGAAGGTGTACGAGAGGGTTTTTGGGCAATATCTTGCCCTTGTGTCCCACTACCACCAACACCAGGTTCAGAAAATGCCAGAAAACGCTACATACAAAAGAATTTTTTGTTAGTTTAGTCAATGTAAAAATTAAAAATAAAACTATCACAATTCATCTCATGCAGAACAAAAAAAATATCCTTTTGACTTTTTATTATTACCTGATATCTTTCTAGCTGCCTCATAAGATGTTGTATCCTCTCTTCTGTTTCAGGTGTTTGAGGCGCGTCTATCAAAGCATTAAATTCCTACCTTGCATCGTGTGCCTTTTTTTGCAACAAGAACACTGGAGATAGGGATGAAGAAAGCTCTTCCTCAAAGAGGGAATCATCAGGCGTACCATGGCTAGGTGTCTGCATATTTGAACAAAATTAATATTATTTCAATTATGTAAATAACTAAAAACCTGAAGATAGAGCAATGCTGGCACTTTACATGTTCTTCCACTGGCCTCTTTCCACGATCATCCCGTCTCGGGGTTGTTCCTGCACTGCTCTGATCAGTCTGCCACATTGCAATAAAATTATAAATGTAAAAACTTGAAAACACAAAATGAAAACTGAAATAATTTCTAATAAGACACCGGAAGACAGAGTTAGAGTTTCAAATATGCCCTGCATTGAATTCAGTCCTGGAAACATGTCATCGCACATTAAGGCACCCAAACATTCAATCCACGAATGATATATTTAAGTAGGCTTCTCCTATTCTGGGAAAACACCATACCTATAATGCATTCACTTGCATGTATAAAGGGAAAGGAAAACATTTTTTCATACAACGGTGACAAAGGCATCTTGGGGAAAGGTATCCTCACTTTTTATTTATGTTGTTCACCCACACCACTCTCGTGTTTTCACTAATCCTGTTTTGTCATTTTTGGATTCAAATTAAGTTAAGGCCTTAAGTATTTTTTGACCTTTCGGTGTAGTTTTTTATAAGTGGCATGTATGGATTTTCCATTAATTCTGCACTTTTTCTCTTCATGCGCATGTTTCCCTGGAAATCAAATGCATGATTTAGTCCCATACATTTAACAAGTTGTTGGATCAACTCCATTGGCAATATCATGTTTCCTATTCAATCAAAATTTATCTCAGTTAGGGTAGGTAGGAAGGTTTTCCCTTTGTATTAATAGGGTACTTCTAGCTTGCATTTTTATTATATCTTTCAAATTTAGTGTCGTTTCAATTAGGGCATGAATTTTTGCAACTTTCAAGGTGAGAATGAACAAAGACAAAATTTTGTGATGGATGACTGTATATGACTCCATGGCCAGAGGAAAAGGCACTAATCTACTTCTTCAAATATCTATAGTTCTCATTCACCTCATACGGAGATGGTCCCCGATTTTGAGCCAAATGTTGCAGAAAAAAGTTCCCCCCCCCCATAATTTGATATTCAATGGAAATTTCTTAAATTGATGATGGGGCATGATTATGGAACATTGGCACATACATATGTAATGGAATTCCAAGATCATGATATATGTTTGCATATGTTTATGGTAATGTTCCACCAAGTCCCCTGGAGGTGGGAGCTAGGGGACGAGGGAGCGCAGGAGCGGCCTATGCAAAAGCTCCCTACCAATTTTCAGGAAACGTGGGGGGACGTCGGGGTCATAAAAATTATAAAATTTAATATTTAAAATGTAACTATAATTTTGCAAGGAATGTATATACAGTCATCATACACTTGCATCATGAAAGATAAATCATAAATGATAAAATTACAAATCGATGAATGATGAATCATATAATTGGAACAAATTTAAAAGTTAAAAGTTAAAACATACATAATACAATCATGCATGTAAGTTTGTAAGTTTGTAACTATATAATCATTAATGTAACTACTAACAATGTACAATGAAAATAAAGTTTAAGATATCATATGACATATTATATCAAGATTCAAAATAGAGTTTAAACTGAAGTTTACAACTCAAGTCCGAAACATAAAACTTAAACGCAAATAAGTTATGTCTGAAACATAAAACATAAAACATAACATATGAATATCAAATGATATCATCATACTGATAAATGAGCATAAATGCTCAAGTTAATGCCCCACTAGTCTCTGCATCCAACTTCCGCACGAATATATCAAGATCAACCATGTCACCATCTGAATCAGAATCACTTGGATTCTCAAATATGCTAAGTGGCACATCAAATTTTAACACGAAACCATAAACTAAAAGGGGTGGTGAGGGGACGTGAGGGGGCGTGAGGGAAACATCCCCTAGAAGTCCCCAAGACCCCGGAGCGCAAGGGGGCGAGGAATCTAGACCCCTAGGTGGGGGGGCGAGACCCCGTGTAACACTGGTTTATGGAGGTGGTGGAGCAAAAAAGAGCTCAAATAGAGCTGAAATTTTTCACATAAAAAGGACTGTGGGCTTGACTAATGGTTCCATTTAAAAATGATATCTAGACAGAGAATAAGTGTAGCATGCAAACATGCATTGAAAATCCATCTGAGTTTGCATTGTATTACTTATGATGGATTCAAATTTGGGTTTCAAAATGCCAGGTTATGGCATGATTTTGTCGAGAAACCCTTACTTGGATTCTCATGTTGGTTTAATTTATATTTTAAGTTTGTTTTGCAATCTTTGGGTGATAGTAACTCATGAACTAGGTTACCAATGTGTAACAATCATATTTCAAGAATAAAGTTGTGATTTTTTTATATTATTATTATTATCTATTAGCTACGAGTATTTACACCTAATGCCTGGAATTTTGACATCTTGATAGCATGGATAATTTCGAAAATGTTTCTAGTAATGTTAACATAATAACTATCATTACGTGTCTTCACTTTTTTCACCATAATAGACCTGTGATATGGACTCATCACACAACTTCATATGCTATGTCCCAACAAGTTCAAACTGGTTGAACCTACCTCATAGTGTGGTTATTAAGGACAAGTTGCTTGACATATAACTCGATAGCATAGACCACGTTGCAGTTCTAAAAAGAATCCTCAAGTGTCAAAAAAACTTCACAATATGTTCTACTATAAAGCCTTTTGGGATACCTGAAATAATATATGTATCATTGATGACTTTTAAAGTATGACAAGATCCAGAGGGAAAGGAAACCAATGGAAGAGTGATCCACCAATGAGAACCTAGAATTTAGCATCAGATGAGTTAGAGTCTAGGAAATTGAAACCCTATAATTTTAATTAGTGATGAAGGACATCACATAGGTAATTATATTTTCATGTAGAATAATCTATTAATTCAAATTTAAACTACATAATATGAAAGGCATACCATAAATTTTTCCACGTAAGTCCAAACAACCTATAAAAAGGGAAAACCTTCTTTTTCCATGGAAATAATTTACCTTTCCTTTTTCAAGATAATATAAATCACAAAAAATAGGGTGATGAAGATAATAGAGGGTATTGAATCTTGATTCTTGACATCTAGAGAGAACCCTACAGCCTAACACAATCCAATGGAATTGACCAAAAAAACGCAAATAGAGTCAACCCTCAACCTACTCTGGGAGGAAAAAACTCTTCGATGAGGCTACCATTTGCAAGGGCGAGGGAGGCGAATGTTGTTCACCCCCGCAGAGGGCGGGGGCGGGTGTTGTTCGGGGGGAGGAGAACATTGAGGAGAGCGAATGCGCCGGGGGCGGGGCGTGCGGGCGGGGGGGGCGGAGGGGGGCGAGATGCGTTCGGGGGGCGAGGGGCGAATCCACCGGCGAATGCGTGCCGACAGCTCGGGCGAATGCGGGGGCGAATCTTTCGTGCGAGAGCTCGGGCGGGAATGCGAGCGAGGTGCGTGCCTCGGGCGGCCGAATGCGAGGGCGGGTGGTCGATGCAGAGCGGAGGGTGAATGCGCGCGTGATATTAGACGTTAATGTAGCACACATGTACATTTGAACACTAATAGATTTTTGTAGTTGAAATGCAATGCTTGTTTTCATTTAAATGTAGGTTTTTTAAAGCAGGGAGAAATAATGGCTGCCAAATTAATAAGCGTTTCTTTGGGAAAAATTTAAATCTTGTATTAGGTGATGAAGATAATAGAGGGTATTGAATCTTGATTCTTGACATCTAGAGAGAACCCTACAGCCTAACACAATCCAATGGAATTGACCAAAAAAAACCCAAATAGAGTCAACCCTACTATAGGAGGAAGGGCCTGCAGTAAGAACTTACCATTTTGCAAGAGCTGAGCGCGAATGCTGAGGGCAAATGTTGTTCTGCAAGAACAGAGAGCGAATGCGCACGTGATATCAAACGTAGCTATTGCGACAAATACGAAACATTTTTATGTAGTGCGCATATAAGTTTCGAATTTTTATGTAGGGCCCATATAAGTTTGGTATTTTTATGTAGCGCGAAAATAACTGTCGCTATACCGACGGCGGAAAAGGCGTCGCTATTAGGACGGTGCCTCCAAATGTCGCAATGGCGACACCTAGACATTGTGTCGCAGTTGCGACGTTTAGAGTCGTCTCAATAGCGACGCTTTGGGCCATGGTGTCGCAATTGCGATGTCTTCCTTTAAACGTCGCAATTGCGACACTTGTTTAAGTGTCGGTATTGCGACACTTTTCTATAGACGTCGGTATAGCGACGGTTTCGGGCGGGATGGAAAAATTTTGGGAAAATTTCCGACATTTGGTCAAAAGCATCAGAAACAGGTGTCGGAATTTCCGCCAAATGTAGTAGTGTACTCACTAGATCCTTTGAGAAGCATCTGTTAGCATTGGAATCAACACTTGGATTGTAACAAGCGCCTGAATAGGCACATCTTAAGCTCAAGGGATTTTCTTATGACTTGATTGAGTTTTTTGGAAAGTGGTTGGGGATCACACACACTAAAAGAGATTTTGAATAGCGAGGAATCTCTCACACATATAAGGGCACTGATGCATAATGTGGTAGTAGGATTAGGTTTGTAGATTAATGGTTAGAAAATGGAAGATAAAAATAGCTATGTAAAACAAATTTCTACAGTTTGTTAGCACTTGAATTGGACCCCAAGCTGAAAAGGGCAAAACAGGGTAACAACTAAACCACACTCAGCCTTGTAGCTAGCCCTACAAGGATAGGAGAGGGCTCTCTCCGTAAAAATATATTCAATAAAACACAACAGTGGACTGATATTAGGCTAGGTAAAATGATGGGAAAAAGGTTTTTAGTAAAATAAATTAATTTTCAAGGATGTGTGGGAAAAAAATGGGATAGTTGAAATCGAGAATTAAATCAGGACACAGGGTATTTCATGGGGCAAGATAGGTAGGAAACTTAGCAGATAAATCTTAATGAGGATGGGATGGAAAGACTGGTGAGGAGCTGAAAATGGCACGATCAATGGATCCTTTTCAAATAGAAGAACAGCACAGAGCCTAAATTATTTCTCAAGGCAGAGCATATAAAATGGATTCTACCTTTCTATCTTGAAAGCATTCAAAAGGAAATGTTTATGAATGAACGAAACACATAAAAATTCACATATGAAACCAAGGAGAGAACAAAAGCTAAATCTCATACCACATGGATCCCACAAATTAGAGCTACATCTTTTATTAATTCCCTGTCAGACTGTACAATGGAGCACAAAATGTTCTTCCACACTATTCCCCTACTGGTTGATTGCAAAACTATGATTTACCATTACAATAAATAGGCTGGAATGTGAGAACATAGATCCACATAAAGAGGGAGCTGTTCTAACAGTTGAAGAACTGAAATACAATCATAGTAAAGAAATACAACCATCTGCCCCTGAAAATAAGGGACAACATTGCATTTGACCATTTGGAGATTTTCGCTGCTATGCTGTATGAAAGAAAATAGGTAATCCGATGAAAAAATTTCCTATTTTGCTGCTATTGTAACAATCTTTGCTTATTTTAGTTCTCGACCTTTTGACTGTCGCTTGCTTTCCTTTATTGTTTGGAGAAAACTGACTTTTCTAAATAATATGCCTTTGAAATAAAATACAATGAATTTACGCCTTCGTGAAGGGAGAAACCGTATTGAATGGGAAAAGGGAAGGGAAAGGAAGTGGGGTCCACGTTATAATCGCAATCGGAATCGGGCTCAGGAGTGGGGCAGAGTGATATATATGAAATCGCCGATGCGATGGGGGAGGTCCTTCATATAAATGAAATAAAACAAAATTCGCTTTTAACAAAGGGAAAGGCATTTATATGAATGGCGGAAAGTAATATGTGGTGGGACTGGGAATCGCAATCGGAGTCGGAAGGTCAGGGTGGTGTATTGCATAGCAGAGTTTCTCCGATGCGATGGGAATAAGGCCTTTGTAATACGTAACAAAATAACATTTAACCTTTACCAAGGGAAGGGCCATATTATTGTGAATGGGCGGAAGTATTGCGGTGGGCTCGGGAATCGCAATCGGAAATCGGAGGAAAACGAGATCGGGGGAAAGATTTAACATCGTCGATTGAAAAGGTTCGATGGGTTGTGGGCCATCGGATTTGTGGGGACATATCAATGGTGGGGGCATTAATCGGAGGTTTCAATCGAGGGAGTGGATCGGGAGTTGCGATCGAGTAATTGGAAGAGGGACTTGCGATCAATCGCATCGGAGTTTTTTGCGATTGTCCAATCGGGAGGGAACTTATGGAAGTGCCAATTACTGATGGTCCTATTAGCTCTGAGCCATCGGATTGGCGGGGGCAATCAACTATCGGATGTGCATCGGATGGGGGGCAATACAATCGCATCGGAATTTTTTGCGATTGGCCAATCGGAGGGCTCTTACAAAATGTGCGATGCGATCGGGGGTGCGGGTCGGGCGCAGAACTTTTGCGATTGCGATGGAAAGGACTTGGGTTATGCAGGTTTTATAATACAAAACTTTATTATTAAGTTTTATTACAAGGTTCCAACGTATGGTGGGGAAGTGGTTAATGGGATAAATCACATATGTATTTAAAGGATTTATAATGCGATTTTGTAATCAGAAAGAGGAAAAGGGATTTTTATAAGGGAAATATTAAAACTTTAAACATAAAGTTAAAGATGAACATGGGAAATAGGGGAGGTTTAGGGAATTTTACTTCACTTAGGCATAAATTTCAATCCAGAAGTAAGTTTTGAGAGTGTAGTATACTGTTGGAAAGCTCTTTCCGGGCTCTTTCTGATGGATCTGCTTGGAGGATGATTTGGCGCTGAACATGCTGTGGAAAACTTCTCTAAAGGCAAGGACATCACTTTGTGGAGATAACAACTTCTGAATTGTGACTTATTACACATGATGATATAGAATTACATAATGAATAATAATCAAGGCAAAATATCACGTTTTCACCTCAATACATGGTTTTGATGTGAAAATTACATCAAGCCGAATAAAATGTCTCTTTGATCTTCCAGGTGTAGTGACTTTGAATTTATTGACTTCCTCATGACCTTGCTGATATTTACTGACACTTGACTCATTAATTTGACCATGGTGAGACCCTAGAAACTAATGAGAGCCATCCTATGTCCTATTGACATGATTCTGAGAATGAAAGTGACTGATGACTGAAGACCATAGAGAGGAGAATCAACAATTGCCTCACAAGGGAAAACTGATGAAAAATTACTACCATCAATGAATCCATGACCTAACGGAAAGGTGAAATTTATTGGTATGGGACTCCTAATATGCAAATTCAAAAGAGAAATTTTGATCACTGATGGCAGTATGACTAGACTGACACTAACATTGGCTCCAATGGGGATGGTAGCTCCTTGGAGGTGCCAAGAACACCGTAGACCAAGTAGCCTTATCCATTGGGCATGGAGTAAAAACACTAAAACTGACATTATGCAAACTGACCTAAACTGACTCAAGACTAAGACTGAAAACCACAATAAAACCAAAATGACTTAAGACATGACTAAAACACAATTGACAAACTAGAAAAATGCTCATAACTGAGCTTATTCATCAAACCTACTCTAATTGTTGCATTCACCACCTGATCAAGTGAAATGGAACAACCAATGAAACCATGTAAGCTCCTGGATGCTATTTGAATGCTCCCCAAGTGCTTTCTAATGAGCAAGTAGAGAGAAGAACTAAAAGGCAACTCCCATGGAAACTTGGAATAAAGTTGAATCTTGATAAACTTGCAAAGCATGAGTTGATTGGATGGCCTCAAGAATACTGCGAAAGGTTCTTCATAAGAATAGCTATTGATTTACATTAATACATCACTGCTCTGGTCCAGGTAATCTCCATACCTTGATTTTAAACTTTTCCTAACCTGTGAGTTGTCTGTCTCTGATGACTACAACAGGTTGTCAAAAGGATCCTGAACTTCGTGAATAACCAAACTCTCTTGTTGATCCCAAACAAAACAAAAGTCTTCTTCATTAGTCTCCTCATATGACTGCAAACCTTGATATGGGCTTAGTAATGAAATGTCTGCTGAATAAGACAATGAAGTCGGCCTTTGAATAAAGTTACTGTCAACACTCTTTTCTGACACATGGTTAGCCAATGGAGAAGGACTTTTACAGCAAACACCATCCAACATATGAGTTATAGGGTCATAGAAAACTTGAAAAGACTGCTGCTACGTATCTATTGACTTTAATGAAACTGTATGACACTTTTCAGACTGCTCATCCTTTTCTTTAGAGATATTATGAAAATTTTTCTTTAAGAACTGAAATGCTTCAAAACATAAGGGTAGAGGATCCTCTTGCGTCATTAGATCATATGTTTCATCTTCCAAGCCTTTATCTGTAATCTGACCTTCAATTGCGTTTGGTGGCTGCAAATTTGGAGCTAGGGAGGATTTTATATCGCAAATGATTTCCTCAGTCGTTTCAGGGGAAGATTTCTCATTAACAACTTGCTCAAGAATTTCACTATCTGTCTCAAACTCAACATTAAAACTGAGAGATTGTTGATTTCCAATTGCATGAAAGTTATCTTTGATGAACTGAATTGAAGTGAAACAAAGAGGCAAAGATCCTTCACTTACTTCCCAATTTTCCAGACTTTCCTCATCATTGTCTTGGATAATATGCATCAGATGATTACTGTTTTCAAGCTGTTGAAATGGAACTTCCTCCCACAAATCAACAGTTGATTGTGCAACAAGACTAGCTTGTGTTTTGAAAAAATCATCATCATTGTATTGATCGAATTTTGGCAAATCATCAACATAAAACATATCATCAAGCATACAAGTCATGTCAACGGATCTCCCTTCTCCCAGATGTTCTATAACACAGTCATTGTTAGATGGATGATAGCTAGGATAAGAAAGAAAATGTTTTGGCTCAGTCACTTTTTCTTGAACATCCATTTCATTCCTGGCAGTGATTTTCCGCACCATCTTTTCTACTGCGTTTACCAAAAGGTCAAGCTTTTCCTCTGAAGGTGTCAGGTGCTCTGCAACATTATTCTTTTCTTCTTCCTTCAGCTTTTCTCTTCTGATCAACAGATTATCTTCAACATCTACTGCGCTATTCTGTATCTCTTCAAGTGTTGCTAAGTTCCTTTCTCTAAGTTGAAACTCCATTTCAGGATCAAAGGCACTCGGGGTAATGTAAGAGAGTTGAGCCAGGAGGGGGTCTTATATTGACAGGTATCGAATAATAGACTCGATTGAATCTAGCGGAAAACTGCTATACTGTCTCCCCTGACTGTCTTTTCAGCTGGGCATACTCGTCTAAAATCAGGAAAGGGTTCTGTCTGACCACCCATCTGTCGAGGAAGACTTTGACGAACTGCTGGAATTCTAAGATGCTCGCATCAAGCAGGGTTTTGAACCAACTCTTGACTTTTCCTTACAAAGAAAGAGAAAAAAGCCTAATACTAACATCTTCTTTATCAACTTCAAAAAGGTCTAGGAAAGTCTCAACATTCTGCACATGTTGCTCAACGTTGACATTGTTACATTCACCATCAAATCTCGGCAAATATAGATAATAATTTGCAGGGAAAGCATGAAGTACAGAAGGTAAAACAAGGGGTTTATACCTAGCCGGGATTATAGGAGGTCTACGAGTATATACAGGAGCTACGGGATTAGTCTTGATCTCTTTAGGCTCATCAATCTGAAGAGAGTCATCGTAATATTTAGGAAAAGGATGGAGGCCAAGATCAAAGGAAAGCTCAGTATTTACACATTTTGTATAGGTTGAGTGAAGATTTTGATCACCTTTATCATACAACAAATTATGAAAAACTTTCAGGATAGCTTCAGGAAAAGCAAAGAAGTAATTTACCAGAAAGCAGATTAGATCTTGAATACCATTCCACTTTGGATACCTAAACTTTGTGTAAGATCTTGTCATTTCCCGCAAAAAGAGTCGGTCCTCCAGTGGCGTCTTTACATTGAGTTGGAGTCGCCAGGTGAAAGATTCAGCTTTCATATGCATCTGATTGTTTGTTCACCATCATCAATCAGATATGATACTTTGTCATTCTTTACCGGGGATTTAGATATGATCTTTGGATTTCCCCAGTGGAGTCGCCAGAGATGTTAGCATCTGAATTGGACCCCAAGCTGAAAAGGGAAAAACAGGGTAACAACTAAACCATGCTCAACCTTGTAGCTAGCCCTAAAAGGACAGGAGAGGGCTCTCTCCGTAAAAATATATTCAATAAAACACAACAGTGGACTGATATTAGGCTAGGTAAAATGATGGGAAAAAGGCTTTTAGTAAAATAAATGAATTTTCAGGGATGTGTGGGACAAAAATGGGACAATTGAAACCGGGAATTAAATCAGGACACAGGGTATTTCATGGGGCAAGATAGGCATGAAACTTAGCAGATAAAGCTTAATGAAGATGGGATGGAAAGACTAGTGAAGAGCTGAAAAGGGCACGATCGATGGATCCTTTTCAAACAAAAGAACAACACAGAGCATAAATGATTTCCCAAGGCAGAGCATATAAAATGGATTCTACCTTTCTATCTTGAAAGCATTCAAAAGGAAATGTTTATGAATGAATGTAACACATAAAAATTCACATATGAAACCAAGGAGAGAACAAAAGCTAAATCTCATACCACATGGATCCCACAAATCATAGCTGCATCTTTTATTAATTCCCTGTCAGACTGTACAATGGAGCACAAAATGTTCTTCCACACTATTCCCCTACTGCTTGATTGCAGAACTATGATTTACCATTACAATAAATAGGCTGGAATGTGAGAACATAGATCCACATAAAGAGGGAGTTGTTCTAACAGCTAAAGAACTAAAATACAATCATAGTAAAGAAATACAACCATCTGCCTCTGAAAATAAGGGACAACATTGCATTTGACCATTTGAAGATTTTCGCTGTTATGCTGTATGAAAGAAAATAGGTAATCCGATGAACAAATTTCCTATTTTGCTGCTGTTGTAACAATATTTTCTTATTTTAGTTCTCGGCCTTTTGACTGTCACTTGCTTTCCTTTATTGTTTGGAGAAAACTGACTTTTCTAAATAATATGATTTTGAAATAAAATACAATGAATTTACGCCTTCATGAAGGGAAAAACCGTATTGAATGGGAAAAGGGAAGGGAAAGGAAGTGGGGTCCATGTTATAATCGCAATCGGAATTGAGCTCAGGAGTGGGGCGGAGTGATATATATGAAATCGCCGATGCGATGGGGGAGGTCCTTCGTATAAATGAAATAAAACAAAATTCGTTTTTAACAAAGGGAAAGGCCTTTATATGAATGGAAGAAAGTAATATGTGGTAGGACCCGGAATCACAATCGAAGTCGGGAGGTCGGGATGGTGTATTTCATAGCAGAGTTTCTCTGATGCGATGGGAACAAGGCCTTTGTAATACATAACAAAATAACATTTAACCTTTACCAAGGGAAGGGCCATATTATTGTGAATGGGCAGAAGTATTGCGGTGGGCTTGGAAATCGCAATCGGAAATCAGAGGAAGGAAAGATTGGGGGAAAGATTTAACATCGCCGATTGAAAAGGTCCGATGGGTTGTGGGCCATCAGATCGGCGGGGACAGATCAACGGTGGGGGCATCAATCAAAGGTTTCAATCGGGGGAGCAGATCGGGAGTTGCGATCAGGTAATCAGAAGAGGGACTTGTGATCAATCGCATCAGAGTTTTTTGCGATTGGCCAACCGAGAGGGAACTTATGGAAGTGTCGATTACCGATGGCCCGATTAGCTCTGAGCCGTCGGATCGGTGGGGGCAATCAATGGTCGGATGTGCATCGGAGGGGGGGGCAATACAATCGCATCGGAATTTTTTTGTGATTGGCCAATCGGAAGGCTCTTACAAAATGTGAGATGCGATCGGGGGTGCGGGTCGGGTGCATAACTTTTGCGATTGCGATGGAAGGGACTTGGGTTATGCGGGTTTTATAATATAAAACTTTATTATTAAGTTTTATTACAAGGTTCCAATGTATGGTGGGGAAGTGGTAATGGGATAAATCGCATATGTATTTAAAAGATTTATAATGCGATTTTGTAATCGGAAAGAGGAAAAGGGATTTTTATAAGGGAAATATTAAAAATTTAAACATAAAGTTAAAGAGGAACATGGGAAATAGGGGAGGTTTAGGGAATTTTACTTCACTTAGGCATAAATTTCAATCCAGAGGTCAGTTTTGAGAGTGTAGTATACCGTTGGAAAGCTCTTTCCGGGCTCTTTCTGATGGATCTTCTTGGAGGATGATTTGGCACTGAACATGCTACAGAAAAATTCTCTGAAGGCAGGGACATCACTTTGTGGAGATAACAGCTTCTGAATTGTGACTTATTACACATGATGATATAGAATTACATAATGAATAATAATAAAGGAAAAATATCACATTTTCACCTCAAAACATGGTTTTGAGGTGAAAATTACATCAAGCCGAATAAAATGTCTCTTTAATCTTCCAGGTGCAGTGACTTTGAATTTATTGACTTCCTCATGACCTTGCTAATATTTACTGACACTTGAATCATTAATTTGGCCATGGTGAGACCCTAGAAACTAATGAGACCCATCCTATGGCCTATTGACATGATTCTGATAATGAAAGTGACTGATGACCGAAGACCATAGAGAGGAGAATCAACAAGTGCCTCACAAAGAAAAACTGATGAAAAGTACTACCATCAATGAATCCATGACCTAATGGAAAGGTGAAATTTATTGGTATGGGACTCCTAATATGCAAATGCAAAAGAGCAATTTTGATCACTGATGGCAGTATGACTAGACTGACACTAACACAGTTAAGAGGGAATGATGACACACATTATAGACCTATAATGTACAGTGAAAGAAAGTTTTAAAAAGACTTATAAAAGTCTCACTCTACATTTGAAGGATCCCATTACATGAAAAGCTTCCAACTAACATGAAAAAATCAATCAGGAATGCTTGAAACATCAAGAATGACAAACACAGATTGCTCATGTATGTTCATTTAAAAGACTTATAAGAATATGAAACAAGATTCAATTCAACCTCAAAGAATGACCATGAACTATCTTCAGTTAATACTAAGTATGGAATGCTTAATAACAATATTTACAAAAACAAACTAAGATTGCATGAAGGTTTATAATACTAATAGTAACATGAGGCAGAATTGTGTAAATCATAATCTGGAATGAAATAATGAATAATGGAAACACATAAGAAGATGAACAATACACACACCACACAAGTCGTGAATCCTCAAGAGTGCTTCCAGATATATTATGTATTCAAAAAATATAACATAGTATGCAATGAAAGGTACAACCAACGAACCCTTTTCTCCCTGCATTACACAGTATATATACACTAAGGGAGTTTTGTAAAAAGTCTCCATAAAAATTGCAAATATGTTTTTGAGACTTTATTACAACCCTCTGCATATAGTAGAGCTTATCCAAAACATAAAAGGAAAACTAAAATAGAAATGAAGACAAATCAAGGCAGCATGGAGCTCGAGGTGGGTGAGTTGAGGTGGTTGAGTGCTCCTTATTGCTTGGAAAAAACTGCCTCCACAAAAAGTGAAATCTACCAACTGAAAAGAACACTTGTACGCTTATCTGCAAAAGTGTAGGAGCAACTAACTGAAAGGAGTAACCAACTGGAAGATAACCACCTTTTAGGTGAGCAACAAATCTTGTTTTAACAGGTCTTTAATATTCGAATAACAATAAATACCCCGACCAAGATAAGAGATTTGTCTTCGAGCGTTGAAGAGATGCTGTTATATTTGCTGATAGATATCAAAATCTTTTAAAACAAGTGCTGCGAGAAATTCCTGAAAAAACCTATAATTGCCTCTGAAATCCTGCCTATGCTTTTGAAAGCGTGCTGATACTAGCCATGTATTGGGATGAGAGGGGAGGGGAGTGAGGTGAAGCGCGGGAGTGGAAAGTAAGCGAAAGGCGTGGGAATGGAACATTAAGTGGGAGAAGCTATTAAGTAGAATAATAATAAGCGGGAGGAGTAAGTGCATTAAAATATATCACAATCACAATCACAGAGTGGACTAGAGTGAATACATTATTGGGGCAGAATTGCAATGTGATATATCGCAATCGCAAGACAAAGGTATTATCACAAATCAGGGATCAAAGCTTATCGCATATCGGGGATCTGAGGATTATCGCATTTCACAATCAGAGGGGGCAACATGGATGGTTAGCAATAGGATTTGTGATATGCAATAAGTGAAGTGACGTGGTAGGGAAAAGGGTCCTAGTGTTATCACAATTGGGGGGTTTTTTAGGAGAAGGCAACATAAAGCGATAACAAGGTGACGAAATTTACAATGTGATATATCGCATTGGGATATCGCAATCGCAAGATAGAGCAAGCAACATAGAATTATTTATAACGGTGTTGCGCTACGATCTGCAATAAGTGGCTCCGGCGCGATTTACGATAAGTGATTGCAATGCGATTTGCGATTGGTGATAAGTGACTTCGATGCGATCTGCAATAAGTGACTGAAAGAATATAGGCCAGACTTTGAATTTTTTTGGAGATTTTTTGATCTCAGAACAACAGAAGGTGCGTAACAACAAAAAATAATGTTTTTGGTGATAACACTGCCTTTAGCCTCGGATAGGAAAATCATGGTGAATGCATAAGACTTTTCAAGTTAAACTCATGACCTTAACCACTGAAAGCAGTTAAAATAATTTTTTTAAAAGAGACTTTACCCTAATGTCTCTATACCCTAAACAAACTATTGGACTCAGAATTCTATTTAGATTTTGTTAAAAAGTGATAAATACTCATACATTTTGACTCTCCACGGCTCTCCACCATAGGTTAGGAGACAAGAGAGGATCAAAGACATGGCTTACAATGACAACCAGACCTTGAATTTTTTTGAAAAATTGCAGTGCTAACAATGGCTCCTATTAGGGATGAAGTCCTCCATGTGAGGCTTCAAGAGCTGTAGATTCAGTGCCTTCACTTTCAGGACTTTTAAGTTTTAGAAGCTAATGAGAGAAACTAAATTTTATTAACTGAAATGAAACTGACTCTCTTTACAAACATAATCACCATTGGGCATGGAGTCTTATTGAAACAACACTTCGAATATTTACAGTGGACAGATTGACTGACTCAGCAAACAAAGAACTTTTTCATGTAATGACCATTGACTGGACTTCCAATTAACTGATCATCATCTAAATGTTTCAAGAGACAAGTATTATTTTCTACAACTTGAGCAACTTTAAATGGCCCAAACCACAAGTTATCAAACTTACCATGATTCCCATGGTCTTCTCTTCTTGCATCCCAACGCAATACCAAATCATCTTCGTGGAATATATGTTGTTGTTTCCCTTTTGTCAAAGACAAATTTTACTTTGGCTTTGTACCTTTGTGTTTTATGCATCAAGGATTCTCAGATTTGATGAGCTTCTATCAGTTGTAGCATCCTTCTCTGAATGGGATTTGAATTATCAGTTTCATCTTGTAAAAAATTCATGACAGGAAGGGCCATCTTGTAAACAAGTTGAAAGGGAGATACTCCAATTGATATTTTACTACTCACCCTATCTGCCCAAAGAGCATGAACTAGCTAAGTATCCCAATTTCTTTTGTTTTCTGTCATCATCTTTTTAATAATTCTTACCAGACTTTTATTCGATGATTCGGGTAACCCATTACCCTGGGGGTAATAAGGTGTAGAATGAGTCAAATAAATGTTATATTTCTGACAAAAAATGTTCATCATGGCATATTTAAAAGCCTTTGCATTGTCAGTCACCAACTTTTGAGGGCAACCAAATCTAGACTTAATATTTTCCAACAGAAATTTAATTATTACCGTGTCAATGGCATTTCTAGTTGGAATGGCCTCAATCCACTTGGTGAAGTAGTCTGTGGCTGTAATAATCCGCCTGTGATGTCCTAATGATGGCGAGCGAATCTCACCAATGAAGTCTAGCCCCCACTGCCGGAAAGGAGCATCTGCTGAAATAGGAATGAGAGGTAATGGGAGCAGCTTTTGCTTACTAGCAAATTTTTTATATTCAGTGCAAGCTCTGACATTAGCGAAAACATAAGAGAAAAGAGCTGGCCAATAATAACCAACTCTTAAAATTTTATTTGCGGTAGCTTTCTAATACAAATTTCCACCACATACCCCTACATGTATCTCTGCTATAAATTCTTGTGAATCAGCTTCATCTAAACATCTCAACAAAAGTCCTACAAGGTCTTTCCAATAAAGATGATTCTCCGTTATGAAATACTTGATAGCCTTCAGTTTAAAAGCCCTTCTCTTTGATTTTTCCAATTTTGTAGGACAACTTAAATTTAACAAAAAGTACACTATATCCTTATACCAATTGGAATAAATATTTCAGGGTAATCAGTTGTACCTTCTTTATCTATTTCTTCAGCTATCTCCATATTCAATTTTAGAGGTTTGCAATTTGATTCTGCCATCAAGCGGGCTAAACCCTATCCCTTTATCAAATTAGTAGGTCCAATTTCAATGTCAAATTCCAAAATCTTTTTCAACCATATTCCCCTCCTACTATCTATGTCGGGTTGCAACAATACATCCTTGATAGTAATATCTGGCACAAAATAAATGACCTTAGAATGCAATATATAAATTCGAAAAGACTTCAAAGCCTTCACCAGTGCATATGCTTGTTTCTAAACCAAGCTTTACTTTAACTCAAAATCCCTTAATGCACGAATGAAAAAATAAATTGGCTGCTCCAAGCCTTCCTTTTTCTTTTGAAGTAAAACTGTTGCAATAGTTTCTTCAGAAGCATATGAAAAAGTCAGAAAATCTTTCTCAAAATTAGGGCTGATTAACACTGGGGCTTCAGTCAAAGCAGATTTGATTGCTAAGAAAGTTTTTTTTGCTTCATCTTGCCACCTGAACTCTTCATCTTTCTTCAACAAGACATTTATATGCTTAATTAATTCTGCAAAATTTGGAACAAAACACCTCAGAAAATTAATCTTACCCAAGAATGGCTGTAACTCTTTCTTATTTCTGGGTAAACCAATTTTCTGAATTGCTTCAACTCTCCCAGGCTCGATGCAAATACCATTTTTTGTTACTGTATGTCCCAACAGTTTTCCTTCTTGAACAACAAAGGATGATTTCTTTGGGTTTAAAGATAAACCAAATTTTCTGCATTTATCAAACCCTTGTTGCAAATGTTTTAAATGGTCTTGATCGGATTTTGAAAAGACTGTTATGTTATCTAAATAAATGACAACAAATATGTCATTTTCCCTTGCAAAGGCAATATCCATTGCCCGCTGAAATGTCACATATGCATTCATTAAACCGAAAGGCATCTTATTGTACATAAAAGTCCCCTAGTGTGTTGTAAAAGCTGTTTTCTCCCTGTCTTGTTTGTCAACTAAAATTTGATTATATCCTTAAAATCCATCTATCATTGACTATCTTTTTGAACCTATAACTTTCTGCAAAATATGATCCATTTTGGGCAAATGGTAGTTATCCTTCAACGAACACCGGTTCAAATTGCGAAAATCAACACAAATTCTGATTTCGCCATTCTTCTTTCAAACCGGGACTATATTAGCTACCTAATTGGAAAATCTTAAAGGCAAAATTATCTTGGATTCCCACATTTTATTTATTTATTTTTCAATAATAGGGAGAAACATAGGATTGATATGCCTTATCTTCTGTGCCACATGTTTTGCTTCTGATTTAAGAGGGATTTTATGCTCCATTATGCTTCTGTCACATGTCTTCAAATCACTGTAAGACCAAGAAAAAATTTCTTCATACTTCTTCAGCAACTTGACATATTTAGTTTTAGTTTCTTGAGGAAGAAATTTAGAAACTCTAACATATCTAGGGTGATTTTTAGTACCAATGTTGCAATCAACTGTACTTTATCCATCCGTCTTGCTATCAGGCTTTAATAAGACATCATTATTATAAAAAAACCTCTCTAAAGGAACCAAGCCTTTAGGAATGAAGTTTGTTTTCAGATCAATAATGTCTTTTCCAGCCAAAGTCTTTTTGAATGACTTGTTGTTATGACTTTCAGCTGTGCCTTGTTCATTGTCAATTTGAATGTTTGAAAACTCCTCTACACATTCTAAGAATTTCTGAATTTCTTTATCATCTTCAAACACTTGCCAGTATTTGATATTCTCATGGATGGAAGCTATATTTTTAATTTGGATATCATAGGTTGCTTTGATATCAAGACGGACCTTTAAATTACTAGCAACAATGGCTAATGAATCTACCATTTCATTTTTTTCTTTGGAAACAAAATTCAAATTGAATGCTGAAAGATAATGTTCAATCAAATCCAAGACTTCATTTCTATAATTCTTCAATTTTGAATTTTTTACTTGAAAATTATCTTTCACCTGCTGTACCACCAACTCTGAATCACCAAAAATGATCAGCTACTCTGCTCCCAAATATTTTGCTGCCTTCATTCCTAGAATCAGTGCTTCATATTCAACAGTGTTATTAGTAGTGATAAATTGTGATTTATATGATAAAGTCACTACCTGCTGAGTAGGAGAAATAAGAACTATACCAACCCTTGGTCCCTCTCTTGATGAGGCTCCATGAAAATACAATTTCCAGATCTATCCTAATTCCAAATCATGCTCTTTTGAGATGAGTAGTTGCTGCTTTCTACCAATTTCAGGTTGAGAATTGTTGTAATCAGCAACAGGGTGTAAAATATATGATCCTAACTCCTTTTCCTAGGCATATATAGGATGATTTGAGGTATTTTGATGATCACTTATGATATAAGCCATATGTGTTTCTCTATACAACCTCCTAAATTCTCCTCCAAAGATTGGGATAGTGGCGTATGTCATAGCCATTTGAAGAGTGCCTCCTTGTTTTTTGGATCAAGATCTGGAAAGAAGCATTCCAAATCTTGATGGTATATCAACAACCACTATGTCCATCACTAGACATTTCATAGGAAGTTGGGTAAGAGAAATTACCAAATCTTTGATCACTCCTAAACACTTGACCCTTTTGGAGTCAAAAGTGTAGAAGTCATGGTATTGTTTAGTGATTTCCAGTCCTATTTCATCCATCACTTCATTAGGCATCAAATTGTGAGAGGCCCCAGAATCTAATAGGAAATTGTGTAGCAATTTGTTATGAATGTTGAGTGAAAGATAAAAAGGTGGAGAATTATCATCATTTTGATCTTGGACATGGCTACCTAAAAAGATAGTAGGATGTTCATCTTTAAGGTTGATAGAATTAGGAGAAAGATATGGTTGTAATAGAATTTTGAATGACTCTCTGTAGGCTGGATTTTTCAGCAATTCTAGGAGTGGGACCAGAATCTTGATTTTATTAAATTCTGAGTTGAAACTGAAATTAAGTGGAGTCAAAACTGTATTTTCTGCAGTTGTTTTGATGATTGGGGCAAGGTTAGGTGGTGGAGGAACATCATTAACCTTTTCTTTTTGTTTGAAAACAATTTTTTCATCATATTGTTTATGTTAAGGCTGTTAGACAACCCCTTTTGACCTCAAAGAATAATTTCTTATTTGATTTTCATGCTGCTTTTTCTCATTTTGACCATGAATATGAGCCTCCTGATCATCTGAAAATAGATTTATCCTAGAATGATCTTCATATTCTTGTAAATTCAAACAAGTTTACTATGATATCTCCCCAACAAGATTGATATCTTCATCTTCCTCTTCTTCCTCTTGTTGATTTTCTTTAGCAAAATTATTCAGTGGAGGTTGAACATTTTGATGATCAGGATTTCTCCTTGGGCACTGTAAAATTTTTTAGGGCTAAAAGGGTCTCCTAAAAGGAGCCTGATTTCTGTTTCCTTCATTTTGAATGGGCTTAGCAACAAGCCTATTTTCTAACTCTAGTTTTGTCATTTTGGAAGCAATATCTTTAATCAAATTAGACATCTGATCAAGATTTTCTTCAGCTGTGAAAGTTTTAGAGGAGGAAGATGGTTTCTTCTCTTTCATTTTCTTTTTATACTTTGCCCCCTTCCCTTCTTCAATTTTCAGCTTGTTTGAGGCCATAAGATTGGACTGTGCTCCAATAGAAGCCTCTTGCATACCCACCAATGTTTGTGGCTTCTCAACTCTCAACCATAGTGTAAACTTGGAGTCTAGGGCATTGGAAAATGTTATCATGGCTGTGGTTTCAGGGGGTTTGACCTCTACATGAAACTTTTGATAGAATTTATTGAATCTCTTTGTAAATTCTGCCAATGACTCATCAGTCTTCTTCTTCAAAGCCCTAAAATTTGTGAGATAATATAGGTAATCCTTCCGGTCACCCCATTGTTTTACAAATACCTCCTACAAAGAATCTATTCCTATTATTGAATTTGGTGGAAAATTTCTGAACCATTTTAGAGCTTCTCCATCTAAGCTTTGAAAAAAATTTCATGACCAGACATCTTCATGTTCAATGTTTTGGTTATCAGTATAACTATAGAAGGCAACTAGATGTTCTTTAGTAGACACTCCTTCTCCCTCCCCTATGTATTTGGGAAAATATTTCAGATAATCCCCTTGAGGAAGAGGATAGAAAGGTTGAGGAAGGGCGAGTAGTGCATATCTTGCAGCAACAATATGCTGCATCCTTGTAGGATGAGGTTGGGCCATGATTTGCTGGGGTACAAATAGTGGAAAAATAGCAGATGCAGATGTTTGGATGCTGGAAATTTTAGTTTTTGGAGTTGAAAACTATAGATTTTCAAAGAAATGGATGGCTGGTTTTATTTCAATCTCTCTAAGAGAATCAGTTTCAGATGTTGATTCTTGAAGGATTGGGGCTTTGTTTTGCTGAGCTAAAAATTCAGAGAGATTAAAGGTCAAATTTTCAAGAAAGTTACCTCCCCCCCTTAACGAGAAGAAGATGAGCCAACAAGTGGGTTTTGAGACAAAGGAGATTACTCCTATTGTGGGCTAAAAGAAGACTAATATTCAGGATGAGTTTGAAGAAAAATAAGAATTGTTTTAATGTATTCCTCAATTAAAACAACTCTATCTAGGAAGGGTGCAATTTCCAACACTTGTTCTAATTCCAATTCTGTCAGCACAAAGGTTTCTGATTTTTGGTTTTCTTCACTGACACCTAAAACCTCTGATTTATCTTCTTTCATTGGAATAATACTTGTTTCTGATTTACTAAGTGATGAATAACATATATTTTCAGCTGAATCTAGGCTAACATCATCTACTTTACCTTTTATGGAAGTATTTTCAACTTGAAATATTTCAAGAGATCGCTTTGAAACTGAAATTTTCTTAGGTTGTGAGATAGATGATGGTACCTTTTCTTTGGAATGTACTTTGAATTTTTTTTTTTATTGAATGTGATGCAGCTTCAGTTGATTTCTGTTTCCCTCTTGCATCCTTTATAATCTTCTCTGGGTCAGAAACTGGAAATACAGGAGGTGATCTCTGATTTCTTCTTCTGGTAGGCGGTCTTGAAACCCCTCGTCCTCTTTGTGGAGTCACTAGGTGAACCAACTACAATAAAAAATGGTGACTAGTATTTATTCACCTTTAAAAATTAGTACTAGGCATTCATGCAAGAACTTTGGGAGAATACTAAGTTCAAAATCTTCGTCTCCCGAAAGATGCACCAAAAAATGTCACTGTTGGAATGAACACTTGGATTGTGACAAGAACTTGACCAAACGCATCTTAAGCTCAAGGGATTTTGTTATGACTTGATTGAGTTTTTTGGGAAAGTGGTTGGGTATCACACACACTGAAAGGGATTTTGAACAACTAGGAATCTCTCACACACATAAGGGCACTGTTGTATAATGTTGTAGCAGGATTAGGTTTGTAGCTTAATGGTTAGAAAATGGAAGATAACAATAGCTATGTAAAACAAAGGTCTATAGTTAAGAGGAAATGATGACACAAATTCTAGACCTGTAATGTATAGTGAAATAAAGCTATAAAAATACTCATAAAAGTCTCACTCTACATTTGAAGGATCCCATTACATAGAAATATTCCAACTAACATGACAAAACCAATCAGGAATGCTTGAAAAATCAAGACTCACAAAAACAGATTGCTCAAGTATGTTCATTTAAAAGACTTACAAGAATATGAAATATTATTCAATTCAACCTCAAAGAGTGACCATGAACTATCTTCAGTTAATACTACCTATGGAATGCTTGGTAACTTTTGAAAGTCAACAAGATAATGGAACACACACACTAGTGTGGGATCGTGGGATCATGGGTCCAAGCGATACATTAGTGTGAAAGGCAATTTAATTTAATAAATTGGTGCAATGTCTAATTTAATTATCCCTTAATTAAATTGGACAATAAAATGTAATCTTATCTCATAATCACTTGTAATAGTTATCTGAGTGTGATAAACTCAGTTAGCTCATGAATTTCAAGTTCATGGTGGTTGGTGAGGCAAGTAGATTTATTCTATGTGTTTTAGAGTTCAAGCTGCAGTTAAGTGCATGAGTAATCAATTAACTCAGTTAGGTGAGTTAAATTCAGTTGAATTAATTGTAACTGTTTGTTGCACTAGTGAGAGATCAAGAGAATTAAATCATATTTAATTCACAATCTGTGATTTTCTATGCAATTGATGATTTACTATTAATAACTGCATGCATGTCAGTTCTAGTGGAGACCCAATTGAGACAAAGGTTAAAGGGATGTTAACTATCAGTTGTATCATTAGTAGGTCGCCCACATGCAGCCAAACATACATTGGATTGCCCATGATTCTTGTGCAATTTTAGAAGGCCAAAATTTCTAAAGAATAGGGATTGCATTCATTAGAAATTGCACAAGGCAGCACGCTGATTAGAGGCAGGAAATTGACTAAGTGTTGGTTGAGTTTGTCCGGGTCATTGTGAGACAGTTGTGAGAGTGCAAGAGACTCTTGTGAGAAGAGTGCATTGTAATTGTTTCACGATTCCATGCTGAATATACGATAGAAGATAGAGTTTTTGAGCAACAAGCTTTCCCCAAGAAAATATTTGTGTTGTGGTTTGATTTGCTCCTTTCTTTATTTGTTGTGATTGGCGATCGTGTTTATTTTCCGTAATTGATTTGTAGAAGGATTCAGTATCTAGATTTAGTACATTTCTTGATCAGAGTGAATCAATTGATATACATATGTTTTTATAATTTGTACATGGTATCAGAGCAGAGGAAATCACTATAGTGGAGAAGAAATTGAGTTTGTGACTGAATAGAATTCGAATTTGTAGAATTATTCTTGGTGCGACAGGAGAATCAAGATCGAAATGGCTTTCAATGGCTTAATATTGGAGTATGAACTCGAGGGAAATTACAATTATATTGTGTGGAAAGGTAGGATGGAGGCAGTACTGGAGGACAATGGGTTGAAAGAATTCATTGATAATGACATTCCCAAACCTGCTATAGTAGATGCCACAAATATTGATGCTTGGAAAACGAAGGTTGCAAAGGCGAGGATGATATTACTGGAGGGAGTATGAGACCACATTGTCTCAAGTCTCCATTGCAAAGCGACACCATATGCAATGTGGAAAGCTTTGACAGATCTGTTTCTAAGCAGCAATGATCATAGAAAATTGGCACCGCTGGACAAGCTCAGGAAAATCAAAATGGAGAAAGGTGACACTATTCTGAAATATTTAACAAAGTTTGTCCAATGTTGGGATGAGCTTGGGAGCGTCAGAATTATTGTCGCGGATGATGGCTTGGTGACCCTAGCTCTTCTAGGCCTTCCCAAGAGTTGGCATAGTTATCAGGACTCTGTCTGTTAAACACACACATGGTGTATGGAGAAATATAAATACACACAACGCACAAAATAGAAAGATAGGCATTCGTTGCATCTTTATTACACATAGATGTACATTTATAATACAATACTGTGACTCTTGGATTCATCTTTCAAGGTCACTTGGAATCCTTTGTGACTTTTCGCCTTCCACACCTACCCATGGAGGATTAGGTGTTCAACATTCCCCCCTTAATCCGAAGGGGTATTGTGAGTCCAAGAAGAGAGTTGTAATACAAATCTGCAAAATATGCATAGCAGCACTTAGGCTGAATCAATTCTCTGAAATGTTGTCATAAAGAGGTGGTTTAAGGATGACCACCAACACTAGAACCCAACGCTTATTGCAGTTCCCGGAACTCTTCCAGAACTGGCAAGAAGCTAAGAGCTTCTGCTAGAGGAACTGTCCCTCATATTTAAAGGGAGACCTTCAACCTAAAAGAAGGGAAGTCTACAACCTGTGATGGTTTAAAAATGACCACCAACACTGGAATGCTTAATGAATTTCCTGGAACTCAACCAAAACTGGCAAGAAGCTGAAGTATTATGCTAGAGGAAGTGTTCTGAAAGAGGAAGAATATCAACCTCACATAGATGGTTTAAGGTTGTCCATCAACCAAAGGCATGCTCATGGGCATCCGTGTCTCTGGCTACAACTCTGAATTTGGAATGACGAATTGTGGCTCAGGCTCGCTTGATGTGGCATCGAAGCTTGTAGATGACCACCATTTCCCCCCCAGTCGGGTACAAGGTGAGATGATGGCGAAAACTCAACTGCAAGTTTGCTCAATATTTGAGAACAAGTTCTAACATGCGACTTAAACATCTTCTTGGCTGTTGATGCCCATTGCCAAGAAGAGATCCATCCAAGATGAATCTTTGTTCTTGCAGGAGGCTTGTTTCTGAAGCATCTGTGTGAAGAATGGGTGTGACGACCACAGTGCTTGCATGGATGAAGATCAAAACAGTGATCTTTCATATGGCCAACTCGATCACAGTGTTGGAATTTTATAATTTGTTGTTGTTGTGGAAGTGGAGCAGGATCTGGAACAGCTGAAGGTGAACTATCATAAAGAAATCCGGCACTCTAAAATTTGATGGGCTTGGAGTAGTTCGAAATATGAAAGGAAAACTCCTTGTCATATCCAAGACCAATTTTGTGCTTGTTGTGGAAAAGCTCTTCCCAAGGTCTGATGATGGGCTTGGGAAGTGCTGGTTGAGCTGCTGCATCTACATGTAAATTTGCTCTTGTACAAGGAACTGAATGTGAATCAACTACAACTTTATATTCTTGTTTCTGATGGGAGTCCTTCTTAATCTTCTGAATAGAAACATGTTCAGAATGGTTACCCTTTTGCTGAAGTTCATCTTGCTGAAGTTGAGACTCCAACTGCAAAAACTCAATCTTGTCTTGTGCATCTTGCAAGCAAGTTTGAATATTAAAAAGAGTGTTCTTGCTCATTTTTACCATATCATGAACACAGGAATGAATGAGGTTATTCAACAACTCTAATACCTCATTGATTTTAGCCATTTTTCTCAACAACTTAGGCTCAAAAAATAAAGGGTGTCGGCTTCAATCGATAATGCACCCGTTTACAATATGATTCAACTTACTTTCAAAAGAATACAAGTGACTTCAAAGAAGTATACAACAATTTCTCAACAACTCAAAGTTATACTTCAAACAATGATTGCAACTATGAATGAAGAAGCAATATCCACTCTCAATATTAGTACTATTCTGCAAATATTTTGTAAATTTGCAGCAAAAAACACTGTGCAATAACCCTTTAAGGCAGCTGGTTTCTCTCTTCTTCAAAGAGCTGTTTTACACCGACAACAACTCAACTCAACAAAAGAAGGAGATTCAAAAAATTTGATGTTTGACCTTGTTGTACTGCTTCACAATGGAGACTAAGAGAAACTCCAGAAATCAGAAACTCTGTGTAGCCAAACTATGATGCCACTACTGTTTTGAAAATGATGACCAATTTACAATATTTGTCTTCATATTGTCAAACTCTTTCAGAAAGTAACCCTTCTATATATGCCTCAAATCACAAACTTCACTTTCCACTATGTATACAATCCATTTACTCATATGCCATTTCGTCTCTCTCATATTTTTTATTTTTATTTTTATTTTTTTTGTGAAAAAAAAAATTTAGGGAAAAAACAGAGGTAATAACCGGGGGAGGGGATTTCTGGGGGAAGGTGAAACTGGGGGAGGTAACTATTGGGGTAGGTTTTAATAATATTTTTTTTTTTTTTAAAAATTAAAGGGCCAATTTGTAAAAATAAAATTAAAAGGCAGATGAAAAAAAATTGGAACACAGAGAATGGTGGGAGGGGGGAAGGAAGGCCGAGCAGCCAAGCTTGAGGGCATGAGGTTGAGGGAGTACTGCAGTGAGGGAGGATGCAAGTAGGGCTGGGTAGAGGGGGTTGGGAGAAGCCGTGAGAAGCGTACATGAGGGCTTGCGTTGGGGTGTGAGGGGGAGGGGGTAAGCGTGAGGGTCAATTACAGGTGGTGGGGAGCGATGTGAGGATATGGGGAGCATTGTGCGAGGGGGAGCGAGTGACGGCCAGAAGGCCGAGAGTGAGGGGAGTTTGCAGGGTTGGGGAAAGGATAGCGAGGGGGTGTGTTGTCATGGGGAAAGCATGAGGGGAGCTCGAGAGGGGAAGGACGAGTGTTTAAGGGGGTGGGGTAAGGAGCGTAGTGTAGGCGGGTGAGGGGATTGTGCGAAGAGGAGGAGCAGAGGGTGTATTGAGGGGGTTGTGGGCCGATAGGGAGAGGGCGAATGCAGAGTGTGGTGAGGGGGCAGAGTTGGGCGTTTGGGCAGTGAGCGTTGTGTGTTGAGCGTAGGGCTGTGAGGTTGGAGATGGGGGTAGGGTAGGGCCATGAGGGCCGAGGTTGCAGCATTTTGATTTTTGTTTTTTTTGTAAGTAAAATATACAACAGAGGTTTGTAGAATTTCACAAATATACAACAGAATTTCTGAGGGAGTGGTGAAATATCAGAAACAGGAGAATTTTCAGCAGCAAAATTTCACATTAACAGAATTTGCAGGAAATTTGCCGAAATTGCACAATGGTGTGCAAAAGCAAAATTTAGGCAGAATGTGCACCAAAATTTCAGAATTTGCAATAAAACTCAGAATTTTTAGTAAAAACCCACTTTAAATAGTAGTAGAAAATATTTTTCTTTCAGCAGCTCTCCAATGTGCAGAAATAAAAGTAAGCAGGAATTGCAGAAAAATTTCTGAAGTGGAAGGAGCAGTGAGAAAACCCGCAGAGTTTAAGATGCACAACGCTGCTCTTCACAAAACTAATTTTGAATGCTACAAAAGATTGATGAATACGGAAAAAATGAATGCTACAGAAAATCTCTGAATGCTGCAAAAATTACCAGAATTTTTGCAGATATACACAGGCCACAAAAATAAATGGCTCACTCAAGGTTGAGCTGGTTATGAACGTGTCAACTCTGATACCATGTTAAACACACACATGGTGTATGGAGAAAGATAAACACACACAACGCACACCATAGAAATATAGGCATTCTTTGCATCTTTATTACACATAGATATACATTTATTATACAATACTGTGACTCTTGGATTCATCTTCCAAGGTCACTTGGACTCCTTTGTGACTTTTCGCCTTCCACACCTACCCATGGAGGATTAGGTGTTCAACACTGTCAATGGGAGGGAGAAGCTGCTATATTGGGAATGACTTTGGTTGGATTTGGTGCAAGAAGAATTAAGGCGGAATACCAGGGATAGATCTTCATCTAAGAATGACAATGAAGAAAATTGTGCTTTGGTTGCCAAGGCAAAGAAGGGGAAAGGAAAGAAATCTTATTCCAAATCTGATTCTGGCAAAGATCGAAATAAGCATGACATGTCCAGAGTGAAGTGTTTTCACTTTCATGAGCATGGACATTATGTCACTAATTGTCCACAAAAGAAGAAGAACAAGAAGGCTTCAGGATATGCATCTAGTGAGGCTCTGGCCTCATAATTTGAGCTTGAATTCTCGCTCATTGCATGCATGGTGTCAAGTGCAATGGATCGGTGTGGTACGTCGATAATGGTGCATCTTTCCACATGATGGGAGATAAAGAAATTTTCAGTAGCTTGGAGGAGAAGGACCTCCAGATGCATATCGAAAGGGGTGATGATGGGCGGTACAATGCAACCAAGATTGGTACAATTACCTTATAGAGACAGTCGGGTAAACCATTCTTATTAAAATATGTAATGCAAGTACCAAACTTGAAGAAAAATTTAGTTTCAGTCGCAATGTTAGAGGATAGAGGCTATGATGTGGTTTTCAAAGAAGGAAAAGCTTTCCTTTTACACAAAGCCACATGACAAGCCAAGAAGATTGGGATTCATGTGAAAAATCTCTATTAACTTGATGTATATGGTTGCACAACATTGATGGGTAAGGCAGACAAAGTGGTGAGCCGAGATGAGGGTGAGTTATGGCACAAGAGGTTGGGCCATCTTTACCATGGAGCCTTGAAGGTCATGCAACAGATTTCTACGGGTCTTCCCAAGGGTACTCTTGCACAGTTAGACACATGCAAGGGATGTACTATGGGGAAGTATGCAATGTCCACTTTTCACGAGAAGGAGAACCCAACTTCGAAAATCCTTGAGAGAGTTCACTCAAGTGTGTGTGGACCATTCTATACTGCTTCGACAGAAGTACTATGTAATATTTTTTGATGGTTTTTCTAGAAAGTGTTGGATCTACTTCATGTAGAAGAAAGATCAGACGTTCTCAAAATTTCTTGAGTTCAAAGAATTCGTGAAGAAAGATACGGGGAAGCATATGAAGGCTCTTAGGAGCAACAATGGTGGTGATTACATCTCCAATGAATTCAAGAACTTCTGCAACAAAGGAGGAATTCAAAGAGATTTGATCGCACCTCATAACCCACAACAGAATGGGGTCACAGAAAGAAAGAACAGAACAATTGTGGGTGCATCACGAGCGATGTTGCATGATAAAGGCCTACCGTTGCATCTGTGGGCGGAGGCATGCAACACATCAATATTTGTGTAAAACCGTAGTCCTCATTGGATACTTGGCACGAGAACACCAGAGGATGCTTTTTACGGTAAGAAAATTGATGTTTCATATTTTAAAATTTTTGGGTTATCTGTATATGTGCATGTGACCAAAGATTCCAGGAACAAGCTCGAACCAACATCTGAGATTGGGATATTTGTGGGGTGCACTGATACTCCCCACAACTATCGGTTTACTTTCCAAACAACATGATGACTGTTGTGAGACAAGATATAAAATTTGATGAGGAGAAAGCCATGCAATTGTTCCTTGAGAGGGAGCTGGATTTGCATGTAGATGAGGAACTCTTGGTTCCAAAGAATGAACCTCAAGATGTGGAGCATCCACAATATGAGGATCATGGAGTGGCAGAAAACACTAATGCAGATCCATCCACTAGAAATGGTAGAAGGCACACCACATAAGCTGATAGATTGAGACGTGATGCGGCAGAGCATGTAGGAGCACCTGCAGTCTCCAGATAGGTTTACTCGATACATGGCTCTTATGAGCAAGTGCATCATGATAGAACCATCCTCCTTTGAGGAAGAAGTGTAGCAACCAATTTGGGTTGATGCTATGGTTGAGAAGTATGACTCTATCATCAAGAACAGTGCATGGGAAGTTGTCCTAATGCCGGTCAGAAAATCAGTGATTGGATCTAGATGGACCTATAAGGTGAAGCAGGATGCAAATGGGAGTGTGGAGTTGTACAAGTCTAGATTTGTAACCCGGGGATTCTCAAAAATTGAGGGGATTGACTATGAGGATACTTTTGCACCATTTGCGAGATACTCATCGGTTAGATCTACCCTTGCTCTCTCAACACAGTTGGGGTGGCAGATACATCAGATGGATGTGAAAACTGTGTTTCTCAATAGAGTTATTGAGGAAGAATTGTACATAGAGCAACCAAAAGGCTTTGAGATCTTTGACAGTGAGTTGCATGTGTGTCGAATCAAGAAATAATTGTATAGGCTTAAGCAAGCACCTCGTGCTTGGTACACTCAGATTGATAACTATTTCACCGGGTTGGGCTTCACCAAAAGTGAAGTGGATCTGAACCTGTACTAGGTTGTGGTTGATGGTAAGGTCTTGATTATGGTACTCTATGTTGATGATATAATTTTGATAGGTGATGAGCAAGTAGTAACTTCTTGCAAGGAGGATCTTGCAAGGGAGTTCGAAATGAAGGACATGGGACTCCTTCACTATTTCCTTGGTTTGGAAGTATGCAGCGAGATGGTGAGCTATTTGTTTCTCAAGGAAAGTATGACAAAGAGATTCTAGGTAAGTTTCACATCGAGAGATGTAAACCCATGGATAATCCTCTTCCAGGAAATTGGAGGAAAGAGGATGCTACTTCAGGAGAAGTAGTGGACGCTATCGTCTACAGGTAGATAGTGGGTTCACTGATGTACTTGGTGGACACTAGACAAGAAATTTTCTACGTAGTTAACCAGCTGAGTCAAGCTATGGTTAAGAAAAACAAGCTCTTTTGGAAGGCGGGGAAGCATGTCTTGAGATATCTCAGGGGCACTACAAAGTATGGATTATGGTACATACGGATAGAGGGAGTGAAGCTTCAAGGCTTCACAGATGCAAATTTCACAGGCACTTCATTAGATTGAAAGAGCACATCAGGAGGGATCTTCAACATAGGATTGACAACAGTTTCTTGGTACAACAAGAAGTAACGATCCGTGGCACTCAGTTCAGCCGAGGCAGAGTACATGGAAGCAAGTCAGGCTACATGTGAGGCTATTTGGATGAGAAATATCCTGTTTGGTTTGTTTGGTTCTTAGATGGATCCGACGGTGATACATTGTGATAACGAGAGTTGCATTAAACTATCGGTTAATCTGATATTCCATGATAGGTCCAAGTACATTGACATCCGATACCACCATCTTAGAGATTGTGTTCAGAGATGCATTATGTTACTTCAGTACATTCCCACGAAGGATCACAATGTAGATATTATGACGAAGGCACTCGCCAGGAGAAAATTCGAATACCATAGAGGCAGGATTGGGGTGGCAGATAATCCCTTTCTTGTTGAGAGGGAGCGTTGAAAGTCAACAAGAAAATGCAACACACACACTAGTGTGGGATCGTGGGATCATGGGTCCAAGCGATACATTAGTGTGAAAGCCAATTTAATTTAATGAATTGGTGCAGTGTCTAATTTAATTATCACTTAATTATATTGGACAATAAAATGTAATCTTATCTCATAATCACTTGTAATGGTTAACTGAGTGTGATAAAATCCGTTAGCTCATGAATTTTGAGTTGAGGGTGGTTGGTGAGGCATGCAAAGTGATTCTATGTGTTTTAGAGTTCAAGTTGTAGTTAAGTGCATGAGTAATCAGTTAAATCGGTTAGGTGAGTTAAAGTCAGTTGAACTAGTTGTAACTGTTTGTTGCACTAGTGAGAGATCAAGTGAATTAAATCATATTTAATTCACAATCAGCGATCTGCCATGCAACTGATGATTTACTATTAATAGCTGCATGCACGTCAGTTCTAGTGGAGACCTAGTTGACTCAAAGGTTAAAGGGATGTTAACTATTAGTTGTACCATTATTAGGTAGCCCACATGCATCCAGACATACATTGGATTTCCCATGATGCTTGTGCAGTTTTGGATGGCCAAACTTCCTAAAGAATAGGGATTTCATTCATCAGAAATTGCGCAAGCAAGGCACGCTGATTAGAGGCAAGAAATTGGCTAAGTGTTGGTCGATTTTGTCCGGGTTAGTGTGAGACAGTTGTGATAAGAGTGCATTGTAATTGTTTCATGATTCCATGCTTAATATAAAATAAAATATATAGGGGTTTTGAACAACAAGCTTTCCCTGAGAAAATATCTGTGTTGTGGTTTGATTTGCTTCTTTCTTTACTTGTTGTGATTGGCGACCATGTTTATTTTTCCGCAATCGATTTGTAGAAGGATTCAGTATCTAGCTTTAGTACATTGCTTGATCAGATTGAATCTATTGATACACATATGTTTGTATAATTTCTACAATAACAAGACTTACAAAAACAAACTAAGATTGCATGAAGGCTTATAATATTGATAGAAACATGACGCAGAACTATGTAAATCATAATCTGGAATGAAATAATGAATAATGGAAACACATAAGAAGATGAACAATACACACATCACACAAGTTGTGAATCCTCAAGAGTGATTCTGGATATATTGTGTATTCAAAAAATATAACACAATATGCAATGGAAGGTACAACCAACAAACCCTTTTCTCCTTGCATTACGCAATATATATATTGTTGTAGCTCCTAGAGACAACCTTGAGTTGCAAAAGACCAGCGCCTAGGACATCTTGAAATCATAGGTTGGATGAGACAATTTTAAGGGTGCCTCTGATAGAATATGGATTAAGAGGATAATGATTGTGGTGGTTCAAGAATGATGAAGACTTTGGAGTTTTATTCATGTGAATTTTCCTATACTGCGAGAGTGCTCAAGAGGCTGTATGACTCGATGGATTTTCAAATGGGCCAAGTATGAAACAATGAGAAGAGGCTTTCAAAATATGTAGATGTTGTGTAACCAGCTCCAAAAATAGAAGAAAAGAGATATGAACGCCTTAGAAATGAGCCACTTCGAGGGGGCAACCTCCAATACATTACATAAATGAACAATTCTTGAATGATACAATTTACAAAACCTCCTTTCTATATATAGGAGTCCATGGGGCCATAATGTAATCCTAGTGGGCCACAATGTAATCCTAGCCGACCTAACAATAATAATTTAAGGGCACAATAATAACAAAATGGGGGTTACAAAGGTACAATAATAACAATAAGGGGTTTACACTAACAATAATAAGGGACTATACTAGTGATATAGGGACCTAACATGCCCCTCTCCTTCAAAAAAGTGTTGTCCTCAATGCTTGAGTAGCTCCAGGTGCTTCTGTATAAAATTCTCATCCTCCCATGTAGAATCTTCGGTGGGTAAGTTCTTCCACTTGATGAGATACTCTGAAATTGATCGATTTCGTAGCTGTCGAGTTCTTGTTTCCATGACCGCTTCAGGTTCCAATATGATTTTCCTTCCTCATCAAGTTCTGGCAATATTGTTTGAACTGGAAGATTTTCACCTATAACCTTCTTTAAGCATGAAACATGGAAAACTGGATGTACTCGCGAAGAAGGAGGAAGCTCCAATTTGTATGCCATAGTACCAATCTTTTGCAACACCTTGTAAGGACCATAGTACTTTGGTGATAATTTATTATCTTTCTTAGCTTGCTTGAGGGACATTTGTTTGTATGGTTGTAGCCGTAAAAATACCCAATCTCCTACATCAAAACTTCTCTCGCTGCGATGTTGATCTGCCTGTTGTTTCATTCGATTTTGTGCCAAATTCAGGTTATCCTTTAAGAGTTGGAGAACTTCTTCCTGATGCTCGATGTGATCTTCCACTGCTTGAACCTTCGAATTTTCCCTTAAATATGATGTGATGGATGGTGGATGATATCCATAAAGTGCCATAAATGGGGTCATTTTTGCTGCAGTATGGAAGGAAGTGTTATACCACCATTCAGCAAGAGGTAACCACTTGACCCATTGTGTTTGTTTATGAGATACAAAACAACGAAGATATCCTTCCAAACATTTATTTACGATCTCAGTTTGACCATCAGATTGAGGATGATAAGATGAGCTATGAGCTAATTGAGTACCCAAACAAGAAAATAACTCCGTCCAAAAATTTCCAGTAAAAATGGGATCTCTGTCGCTCACAATAACCCTTAGGCTTCCATGTAGCTTTTGAATTCTGTCCATAAATGTAGTAGCAACTGTACTTGCTTTAAATGAATGAGATAATGCACAAAAGTGTGCATACTTGGTAAGTCTATCAACTACCACCACGATGACACTCTTTCCTTCGGACTTAGGTAAACCTGTGATAAAATCCATTGAAATCTCCTCCCAACGTTGACTTGGAATGGATAAAGGTTGTAGAAGTCCCGGGGTCTTAATTGTCTCAACTTTATTCTTCTGGAAAACCAAACATTCCGCCACAAAATTTTGAATATCAGATTTAAGGCCATCCCAAAAAAATTCTTTCTTCACCCTGTGGTAAGTTTTTAAAAATCTTGAGTGTCCTCCTAAAGGAAAAGTGTGCAATTCGAAAAGAATCTTTTGTTTTAGTTGGGAATTCTTACAAAGATATAAGCGATCTTTGTACCATAAGGAATCATTTTTCCAACTAAATGTATCAGATGTCCTAGGATCTTGCTGCAACTTTTGAATGAGTGTCCATACATCTTTGTCCTTCTTCCATTCATCTCTTGCTTCGGTTATCCAATCTGGTTGGATAATAGAAATGGTACAAAGCAATGCTTCCACCTCTTCATTCTTTCTTGAGAGTGCATCTGCAACAACATTAAGCTTTCCTTTTTTGTAGATTATTTCAAAGTCATAACCCAACATCTTTGTGACCCATTTTCGCTGCTCTTCTGAAGATAGTCTTTGTTCCAAAAAGTGTTTTAGACTATCATGATCAGTTTTTACCTTTAAGTGTCTTCCCATTAGGTAAGTTCTCCATTTCTTTAGTGCATGCAGTATTGCTAACATTTCCTTCTCATAAATAGGTTTCTGTAAATACTTTCCTTTGATTAGACGACTTTCAAAAGCAATGGGTCTTCCTTCCTGCATTAAAACTGCACCAATTCCATTTCCTGAGGCATCACATTCCACAATAAAGGTTTTTGTGAAGTCTGGCGTAGCTAAGACCGGTGCTAGGCACATTGCCTCTTTAAGACGTTCAAAGCCCTTAGTTGCTTCAGGAGTCCATGAAAATGCATCTTTCTTCAATAATGTTGTTAGAGGTGCTGCTATTCTCCCATAATTCTTAACAAACTTGTGATAATACCCTGTTAACCCGAGAAATCCTCGCAACTTCTTTATGGTTGTAGGGACTTTCCATTCCTTAATGGCTTTAATTTTGTTAGGGTCTACTTTAACACCCTCGTGAGATACAATATGACCCAGATATTCCACCTCTTGTACTCCAAAGAAACATTTGGATTTTTTTGCATATAATTGTTTCTCCTGCAATAGTTTGAGCACCCTGTCAACATGTTCAGCATGATCCTTCCAAGACCTGTTGTAGATTAGTATATCATCAAAAAATACTAGCACAAATTTTCTAAGGAAGGGTTTGAAAATGGAATTCATCAACCCTTGAAATGTAGAAGGTGCATTGGTAAGGCCAAAAGGCATGACCAAAAATTCATAATGACCTCATGAGTTCGAAATGCTGTTTTTGGAATATCTTCAGTCTTCATTCTAATTTGATGATATCCTGAACGAAGATCCAACTTGGTAAAATAAATTGCTCCATGTAATTCATCCAATAATTCATCAATCACAGGAATAGGAAATTTGTCTTTAATGGTGAGCTTATTGAGCTCCCTATAATCCGGACACATTCGCCATGATCCATCCTTCTTGTGTACCAATACTACAGGAGCAGAGAAAGAACTTTGACTAGGTTGAATTATACCCGCCTCTAACATTTCTGAAATCATACGTTCAATTTCGCTCTTTTGGAAGTAAGGATATATATAAGGCCTGATGTTTGGAGGAACACTTCCTGGAATCAAATGAATAGCATGATCATGATCACGAATAAGTGGGAGTCCTTTGGGAGTTTCAAACACCTTGGAATGATTGTCCAAGACTTGTTGGAGATCTGCAGAAATAGATGATTTTGATGTTGGAACTTCTAGTGAGCATAATTGTGCAATTACACCTCGTTGTTCTTTCTTTAGAAGCTTTGTCATGCCATTAGAGCTTATTATCCTTCACGGCTTCCCTTCAATACCCCGTAATTCGACTTCCTTTCCTTCTGAAAAAAATTTCAAGAAAAGTTCTTGAAAATTAAAAGCTACCGTCCCCAAAGATTGTAACCATTGTACTCCTAGTACAACATGAGCACCTCCCATAGGAATGGAAAGCATTGGACTAGTCAATACATATTCCCCCATGGTTAGCTTGATATTATGGCATTTTCCAGAGAAATTTATAGTTCCTCCATTTGCAACCATCACTTGACATTCTGGTGCTGGGTGTAGGAAACAATTTAATTCCTTGGCTACCTTACAATGAATAAAATTATGGGTGCTACCTGAATCAATCAACACTATTACCCTTTTCTTCTTGATCTGTCTTGCTATCTTGAGAGTTTGAGGAGTGGTAATTCCTGCCAGTGCATTACATGATATGGTCGGATTCATTTCTTCCTCTTCTATGGTTGGTTCCTAGTGTGTATCCTCTTCTTGTTCATTTTCTTCTTCTTCTTCACAATCTATGTAAAATAATTTCTTTTCAGCACACTTATGACCTTTAGTGTATTTGCTATCACAACTGTAGCAAAGCCCTTTTGCTCTTTTTCTTCCAATTGTTGTGGTGTCAACTTTGTAGGTTGTGGAAATCTAGGCGTAGCAACACTTCCTTCTTTATAGAATTGAGTGGTAGGCTTCCTTGTCGCCATAATTTTACATTCAACTTTTCTTGCCAACCTGAATGCCTTCTCCAATGAATCAGGTTCCAAAACGCGAACTTCATGTTGGATGTTATCCGTTAAAGTGCCTATGAAGAGATCAATCCTGTGTTCCTCTGGAATATCAGTTACCCTTATATTCAATTTTTGGAAGTCCTCAATGTGCTGCCCCACTAAACCCTTTTGTTTGAGATTTATCAATTGGCTAAAGAAGGTGCTGCTCTTTGTATCCTCATAATGTGCTATCATTTCCTCTGTAAAAATTGACCAAGTGACAATTTTTTTACGGGAGCAAAGCCATCGATACCATACAAATGTATTTTGATCTAAATGTAAAGTTGCAATGCGTACCTTTTGTGTGTTTTGCACATTATGGAGATCAAAATATTGCTCCATCTGTAGTATCCATGTTACAGGATCCTTTCCATCAAACTTCCTCATATCCATTTTTGGAATGTGGTGGTTCTTCCCACCAACATTCGAGTTTATGAAATCACGATTAACATTTATTTTGTTCTCATCATGAGGTTCTTCTCCTATATTTCCGCCATTAGGAATCATTTCTGGTTTTAAGCTTTTCATCAAGCCTTCCATGTATGCTTTTAGATCATTCTTCATGTTTTCCATGTTGTCTTTCATGTCATCCATCTTAGCTTCCATGCCCACTTCCATGCCATCCATCTTAGCTTCCAAACCATTCATCTTAGCTTCCACGCCTTTCTTCAAACCATCCATATTAGTTTCCACACCTTTCTTCAAACCTTCCATCTTCACTTCCACGCCATCCATCTTAGCTTCCATGCCTTTCTTCAAACCGTCCATCTTCACTTCCATGCCTTTCTTCAAAACTTCCATTTCATTTTTTTTTTCTCTTTGCGAGAGTGAAATTTGTTGCACTTGCTCTTGTAATTTTGATAGATCATGTTGCAATTCTTCATCTCATGAGTCATGGTAGAGCCTGCTGAAGGCTTAATGGGTGTTGAATTCTTTTTAGGTGCCATTTTAGAATCCAATATTGATATCTATTCTACAATATTCCCTTGGAATCAATTCAACTTGATTCTTCAAACAAGACTTATGCAATTCGGAAAAAAAATACACACCTTTTACCAGCTTTTAGGAGCTCGATATTGAAATTGAATTATCTCCTAATTGAAAATCTTCAATATCAAAATTCAGCCCTGTAGTAGCCCGCTTCTTTCAAATTCCACAGGTCTGATCTAATTTGGATTCCCCAAGACAAAGTTGTGTCCAATCTCCCACAATGACCTAATTCTGGACTGGTTCAGTAGAGCAAACTTGTAGGACTTTCCACATGTCACTGTTTCGTCCTTTGTCTCTGAAATTGATAGCCAAGAAACTACATTCCATGTACTTGCGACCAATTTTAATGGCACTCAAATCCACTGCCCAGAGAGAGAGTTATTGAACTTTTCCCACGATCACCTCTTTGAGATGAAATTCAGGAGCCTGAAAAAGCACTACCTTCCACAGATCATATCTCCAAAAATATTGCGAACCAAGCTCTGAAATTTTTTGACGACCTTCCTCTAGACTTCAGCTTCACACCATATGAATTTTAGATTCTGAACCTTCGTAGAAAAAAATTTATAGCGCAAATGCCACGATGACCTGTTTAGGAGCCTGAAAAAAGACCTGACTTCCACAGATCATATCTCCGACAATATTGCGAACCAAGCTCTGAAATTTTATATTATTTCACACCCTAAAAATTTCAGCTTCTGAAACTTTCGTAGAAAAAACGTTATAGCGAAATTTCCACGATGACCTGTTTGGAGTAGCGAAACCCTAGAATCCAAAGCTCTGATACCAAATGTTGTGTAACCAACTCCAAAAATAGAAGAAAAGAGATATGAACGCCTTAGAAATGAGCCACTTCGAGGGGGAAACCTCCAATATATTACATAAATGAACAATTCTTGGATGATACAATTTATAAAACCTCCTTTCTATATATAGGAGTCCATGGGGCCATAATGTAATCCTAGTGGGCCACAATGTAATCCTAGCCGACCTAACAATAATAATTTAAGGGCACAATAATAACAAAATGGGGGTTACAAGGGTACAATAATAACAATAAGGGGGTTACACTAACAATAATAAGGGACTATACTAGTGATATAGGGACATAACAGTAGAGGTGCTGAGAAGGAATAGAGAAGGTACCCGCGAGAGACAGGCTTAAAATTCTTAAGAATTTGTCTCCCGAGAACTCATAGGAAGATGATGTAAGTGCAATGTGACCAACAATAGAGATTTGTGGAGTGCGAATTAAGGGGGCACAACAAGTCTAACACATGAGCGTTATTCATACACGAATTCATGATTAAAAGTGCACACCGCCAGCAACTACATTACACGAATCATCAAAGCAGCAGAACAATGAAATATGATTATACATAAACATGAGATGACTGATAAACAAGAGAATAATACATACTACTCAGAGAGTCTCATATATCATATTATGTTCAAAACATCTCTCCCAAATATGTGTCTTAGAGCGTAAAGAGCACAGTCATACATAACTACAGAAAAAAATTCTCCAAAATTCAGAACCCTTCTTTCATCTCTGAAATCTCTACATATAGAGTTCTCCTGGAGGGTTTATGATCAAATAAAATTTCATGATCGACCCACACATGTGAAAATCAAAATATCAAAACCAAATCGTAGAGTGTGCATCGAGCAGTCACTCCCATAATCAGAAAATCAAAACAGAATCAGGTGAAATTGAGATTTCAACAATAAAACATCAAAATGAAACGCTAAAAGAAACAACATAGTTGGCCACAGAGGCCAAATATTGGAATATTTAAAATGTGGTGGCAAGGAGTAGCCGTGAATAGGTGGGCAGTTTGGCTTCCATCACATGAATCCACCTGCCGTTGAAAGCCTCCACTCCCTTATTCTCATGATTTCCACTAACCGTTACGAAACGACCAGTCATGCTGTGTGTGCCTAACTCTTTAGTGGGGAGTTCTTGGAAAAACTGAATATACCATAGCTGAGCTTGTCCCGCCAAAAACCGATTCTGTGTTTGACTTGAAAAACTAGAGACCAAGTTTTAGAGGGGGGCCGAACTAGATCATGAGCCGTCGGATGTGTGATAGGGAGCGGAGATGAGGGGAAGATGGCAGAGCTGAAAGTGAGGCCTGTGGCATTAAAAAAAACGGGATGGTTAACACTGAAAAGAGCGGGACAAAGGCCATGATAGGGATTTGATGATGTGGCAAGGAGGTGGGGCCCAAAATCATATCGCAAATCGCAATCGGGGAATTGAGATTTTTCTAATATGAGGAATGGGGGGTAAGGTTAAGAGTTGCGAAGTGTGATGTGCGATGGTCAGAAAGATGACTTGGCATGATGGATGTGGAGCCCAAACTCATATCGCAAATAACAATCGAGGAATCAAGATTTTTCTATTATGAGGAATGGGGGGTAAAGGTTAGGATTTGCGAAGTGCGATGACAGGAGAGGTAACGTAGCATGATGGAGGTGGGGCCCAAACTGATATCACAAATCACAATTGAAAGTTTTATATTATGAGGAATGGGGGGTAAAGGTTAAGCGAAGCGAAGTGCGATGTGTGATGAGAGGAGAGGTGACATGGCATGACGAAGGTGGGGCCCAAACTCATTGCGCAAATCGCAATCAGGAGTCGAGTAGTTTTTTATTATGAGAAACGGGGGTAAATGTTGTGACTTACAATGTGCGATGAGCGGAGAGGTGACATGGCATGACGGAGGTAGGGCCACCCAGAACTCGCAATCAGGAGTGTTTTGTTATGAGAAGCAGGGGTTAAAGGTTATGATCTGCAAAGTGAGGTGTGCGATGAGAGGAGAGGTGACGCAACAGAGAGGGTAGGTCCCATTTACATCGTAATCGAGGAAATGGTGCAAGCAGAGTTAAAAAAAGTGTAAGTATAATGCAGGTGGTGATGCGAAAAGGTAAGTGGGTAGCAATAAATGTTTAGAGCAGAAAGAAATGAATTATGAATGATAAAGGTTCACGTGGAAAAGGTGAAAAGGGCTAAGGTTTTATCACATCGGGGGTTTTTCGAAGGAGTGCAATGGTAAAATGTATGGAGTTTTGCAATATGCAATCGACGATTGAAGAAGGGGCCTGCACCAACGTTAAAAGCAGATCAGGCCTCATCCCTATGATTTTCTTATAGGGGCCACTTCTCCACTTTGTGTGCGGTCACAAGCCAACATATACAAAAAATGAGTTCTGTAAAAAGGCTCCATAAAAAGCGCACATATGTTTATGAGATTTTATTACAACCCTCTACATATAGTAGAGCTTATCCAAAACATAAAAATAAAACTGAAATGGAAATGAAGATAGATCATGGTAGCATGGAGCTCGAGGTGGCTGAGTGCTCCTCGTTGCTTGGAAAAAACTGCCTCCACAAAAAGTGCAATCTACCAACTGAAAAGAACACCTGTACCCTTATATGCAAAAGTGTAGGAGTAGCTAACTGAATGGAGTAACCAACTGGAATATAACCACCTTTCAGGTGAGAAACACCTCTTGCTTTAACAGGTCTTTAATATTTGATTAAAAGTAAATACTTTGACCAAGATAAGAGATCTATCTTCGAGCTTTGAGGATGTGTTGTTATATTTGCTGATAGATATCAAAATATTTTAAAACAAGTGCTGCCAGAAATTCCTAAAAAAACCTGTAATTTCCTCTGAAATCCTGCCAATGCCTTCAAAAGAGTGTTGATACTGGCTCACGTATCGGGGTGAGAGTGGAGGGGAGTGATGTGAAGCATGAGAATGGAAAGTAAGCGAAATGCGTAGGAATGGAACAATAAGCAGGAGAAGCTATTAAGTGGAATAATAATAAGCGGGAGGAGTAAGTGCATTAAAATATATCACAATCGCAATCATAGAGTGGGGCGAAGTGAATACATTATCAGGGTGGAATTGCAATGCGGTATATCACAATCGCAAGATGGAGGGGTTATCACAATTCAGGGATCAAATATTATCGCATATTGGGGACCGGAGGATTGTCGCATTTCGTAATCAGAGGGGGCAACATGAATGGTTAGCAATAGGACTTGCGATATGCGATAAGTGAAGTGATGTGGTAGGGAAAAGGGTCCTAGTGTTATCGCAATCGGGGTTTTTTTTAGGAGCGAGCAACATAAAGCAGTAACAAGGTGACATAATTTGCATGTGATATATCACATCGAGATATCGCAATTACAAGATGGAGTAGGCAAAATAGAATGATTTATAGTGGGGCTGCGCTGCGATCTGCGATAAGTGACTACGATGCAATCTGTGATTTGCGATAAGTGACTACAATGCGATCTACGATCTGTGATAAGTGATTGAAAGAATAGAGGTCAGACTTTGAAGTTTTTTGGAGGTTTTTCGAGCTTAGAACAACAGAAGATGAGTAACAACAAAAATGAAGGTGATTAGTGATAACATTTCATTTAGCCTCAGATAGGAAAATCATGGTAAATGAATAAGACTTTTCAAGTTAAACTCATGACCTTAACCACTGAAAGCAGTTAAAAGACTTTTTTTAAAAGAGACTTTACCCTAACATCTCTATAACCTAAACAAACTATTGGACTCATAATAATTTTTAAATTTTGTTAAAAAGTGATAAAGACTCATGCATTTTGACTCTAGAGGGCTCTCCACCATAGGTTGAGAGACAAGAGAGGGTCAAAGACACGACTTACAATGATGACCATAATTTGATTTTTTTTGAAAAATTGCAGTGCTAAAAACATCAAAGATGTGTTTCAAAAGAAAAAATATACAAGGGAATCAAGGATCCATTAAGAACATAACATGGCTTACCTCAACATTATGTCATCACCAAGAGTTTGTTATCTCTAATTTTTATGTTGCATAATGGTCCATAGAAAAAAGAAATCATAGAAAAGTAAATCAATCTATGTTTACAAAAATGGTTCGCCATAGTAATAAACAAAGGGATATGAAAAATGGACATGGTGCTAACTAAAAGGTTGTGTACCTTAACAATACGATGGCTAAGCTAAAGATAAAGAGCCAAAATACTGCTAGGTGTGGAAACTTGTCATTATCATGGCAGGAGGAGGAAGTCATTTGTAGTAGCTTTCCCACATTCATGAAAAAGACATGGTAGACTCTGACAAGAGCACCATATATTTTATTATCAACACAAGGAGGAGGAAGCCATTTATGGCACCTTTCCTGATGCTCTTTCCATTATAAATTATTTATTAAATTTGTGTTTTAATTCTTTACTTTGACAGGTAAAAATGAAGGATTTTATTTCCCCAGAATGTCAATGCATATGGTAGATTAAGGTCTCACCATATGACCCTGAAAGTCGAAGATAGACAAGTTTCTTAAGCTCTCAAAATTTTTTATAGTTGTGTGAAGCAAATACTATAATTTTTCGAACGAAGTGTAGATAGTAAAAAATTTTACAAAAGTTCTCTCTATAGATGTAATTCTCACTTCCTAAAATTCACTATTTTTTCTTAGTTAAGGTTCTCGAAGCTCATTCTATATGTCTATATTTTAGAATTGTTTTTCATGGATATTTGTTGATGATATTTTACTCTAAAACTAATATATTTTAAAACTAGTGTCTTGTATAACTTCCCATAAAGTCATCTATCCTAGTATCATTCCAGGAGTTTCTACTTGGGGTCACCTAGTTTATTAGGACACAATTGTAATGCTTCTTCTAGAAGCTGTAGAAATTTCTAAATCTTAATTCTTATGCAAAAATTATTTCTGTTAATCCAGTTAAGCTTCTCCTACTTACACAAGTTATCAACTGAAGAAATTCAAGTTAACATCAAAGAAAAACACATAACATATTTCTTCCAATTCATATCTAGAATAAGCACATGCACACATAGACAAAGTGACACAGTTATTTCTGGACAAACTGTCCCCGGAAAAACCCAATGTGGGAAAACTGGTCTCTGGCTGCTGGAGGGCTCTATTATTAAGAATATTTCTAAATACACAACTCTGGGTTCCAGATCTGGAAAACCCTACAGAGAAAACTCTAGATCTGCAGCACCTGGTTGATCTAAGACCAAAAATACTAACTGATCCACACCCTCAATTAGATTTATAGAATCACCATCTAAATTAGAAATCCAAAGATTCCCCTCAACATATCAGGTTCCTCTGAAGGCCTCCTAAATGCTCAACGCTCACACTCTGAAGCAATGCGTTGCACCTGCACTAGGTGACACAAACACACGTTGTCTTAAGGGTCTCTCTCATAACCCCGTTTTTGAAAATTACGCCGTCTCATTTTACCTGCCCTCTCCTCTGTCTGCTTTTCCTGATCTCTTCTCTACTTCTTGTGTATTCTAGACCCCGGGATCAGATCATCCCCTTGGTCTAAATTCCCCTCTCTGCAACTGAAACACTTGAGAATTCTTAGCAACCCTGCCCTAGAATCTCAGCTTAGCTTCAGTGCTCTGCCTCTGTGTGTCTTACAAATGACCCCAAGCCTTTCCTTTATACTTTTCTCGTTGACAAATCAACGACCAAGATTAAATATTTAATCAATGGCTAAGATTAAAAGAAATCTTGATCCGTGTGACTTAAGACAATTTCATCACATGTTTAATTAAATTCACTTTAATTATTTGATTTTCCTAAGTTTTAACTTAGGAAATACATTAAAATAATTAATTAATTTAATATCTCCTAAACCAGATGAAATTTCCCAAATCCATTTCTGGGTCTTGTAGATCCAGTGTACTCTAGTCCCTCCACAAAGTTTGGGAGCTAGAGCAAAACTGATGCTACCCCAAATACACAAAATCTCAACATTGCCTCTTAGCATCAAGGATGTGCTCTAGCAATACATCACACTCATGCATTACATGATTTTGGGCACTGGTTCTATGCTGATGAAGCTTGGCCTCTTGCCAGTCAACTCTGCAGAACTGCAACTTCAGTTGTTGAGAGAAACAACTGAATCTCCTACCCAATCTCTGACAAACAAGTCAGATGGGCTGCATCCTCATCACTGAAGCTCCATAGGCTACAGATCTGTGCTGTCATCTAAAGAACGATGCATAGCTACAACTCTGCCTGCGCAATCAAACTCCCTCTGCACTACTCAAGTCACATCAACTCCTTGTGCTGAAATCTATCATGCTGCTACTGCACTGTGCTGTCCCTCTGAAGCTCTCTGCACTGCTACAGCTCTGCACTGCGTAAGCATCACTGCTCTACATTGCTGAAGTCACATCAACCTTTGCACTGCTACTGCTTCTATGCTCTGCGATGTTCCTCCCAGCCTCCAGATTTGCCTCTGCTTCTTCCTCATCTATGATCTATGCATCCACTGCTCCACTTGTCCAACTACTGTCTTAAGGCTGCTGTAGCTCGCTTGTGATCCAAGAGATGAGCTACTCAAGGATCCCGCCTTACTTCCATGTAGCTCCTCCACATGTCCATGTCACCCCACCTTCGTGGTTCATGATCACTCATGGCTACATAATCTTCTGACCCATCATTTGCCACCGCTGCTTTGGAAGAAGATGCTTCCTTGTCCTTATTATTTTCTGGACAATGGATGGCAAAATGTCCCATTTCTCCACACTAGAAGCACTTGATCTTAGAAAGATCCTTCTTCTTCTTCGGCTGCTTCTTTGATGCCAAGGCTGCATCTTCCTCCTCTTCCTTCTTTATTTTTCTCAATGCAGGGCTATGCTGCTTCTTGGTGAACCTTCGTAGTTCTTCTTGCTGCATGATCGGCCACAAGCTGTCCCAATGTGGGAGGTCCGCTCTGCCCAAGATACTTTGGACAAAGATTTCCAACTCATCCGTGACTGCATTAAGGACAGTCCTGACTATCACTGCATCATCTATGGTTGCACCCATTGCAGTTAGCAGATCCCTGATTAACTGCAATCTAAAGAGGAAATGCTCGATGTCTTCTCCCTTGGTCATCATGAATGACCTCATTTGGGCCTCCAACAACATCTTTCTTTGGACTGATTTTCCCTCATATAGGGAAGTCAAGGCCTTCCACATCTCATTAGCTGTCCTCTTCTCAGCTATGTGTGGCACAATATGATCCTTGATACTGTCCATTATCAGCCGCTTAGCATGCCCAATAGCTTGTTTATGCTTCCGTAGGAGATTTGCATCTGTCGGTGTGGCTAGGGACTGCCCTGCATGGTCTCTTAGACCATATGCCTCTAGGACAATCATGATCCTAGCTTTCCATACCGAAAATTTTGAGACGCCCTCTAGCCTATCCTGATCACGCAGTCCATGAGGAGCCATCTGCTCAGAATGTGTCGGAGGTCTTCTTCTCTATGCTAGAGATATTGGATCTAGGGTAATTTTCAAATTGGGAACCCTTTGCTCCCTCTGACACTTGATTTCCCTCCTTCAAAATCTACCAAATCAAATATGATTCAACTTCTTCTTTGATCCTCTGACCAAACTGCAAGTTTACTTTGGCATGAAACTCTCTGAGAAGCTGATCTCTTCCCAAAATTTGTCCCTTTTTCTAAGGTTAAAAATATGAAAACTTCATAAGTTTAACCCCACCAGCTCTTCTGAATTTCTGCGGACTTTTTCTGGATCTGATAGATTTAGATCTGAATCACACTGGCTGGCTTCAGACCTAACCAGCACTGTTTCTGAGTTGCCTCTACGTATTAATTGCGTGGGCTTGCTAGGACACAGCGCTGGACAATGTCACCCTTCCCTATGTGTGAATCTCCTCCTAAAAACTATGCTATCCCTTTAGATCTGCTTCTTTGCTGCTTTTCCAGCTGCTTTCTGCGGCTAGATCTTTCAGATTCTTCAGCTGGTGATCCTCCTAGATCTGCAATTGCTCCGATACCATGTAGAAATTTCTGAATCTTAATTCTTATGCAGAAATTATTTCTATTAATCCGGTTAAGCTTCTCCTACTTATACAAGTTATCAACTGAATAAAATCAATTTAACATCAAAGCAAAACACATAACACATCTCTACCAATTCAGATCTAGAATAAGCACATGCACACATAGACAAAGTGACATAGTTATTTCTGGACAAATTGTCCCCGGAAAAACCCAATGTGGGAAAACCGGTCTCCGGCTGCTGGAGGGCTCTATTATTAAGAATATTTCTGAATACACAACTCTAGGTTCCAGATATGGAAAACCCTACAGAGAAAACTCTAGATCTGCAACATCTGGCCGATCTAAGACCAACAATCTTGACTGATCCACACCCTCAACTGGGATTTACAGAACTAAGCCAGATCTAGGCCTAGAAACCCTAGATCTGCCCTTGAAAGACACTACGTCAGCCTCTAAAGGCCTCCAAATGCTCAATGCTATCACTGAAGGGACTGCGTTACCCCAGACTGGATGACGCAGTCACTACGCTTCCCCTAAGGGTCTCTGCATATCCCCTGAAGGGTTTCTTGAAAATTACGTTGTCCTTGTTGCTGCTGCTACTGCTGCTGCTGCCGTCTGCTGCTGCTGCTATCTGCTGCTGCTGCTACCTTCCTTTGCGCTGTCTTTCCTGATCTCTTCTCTGCTTCTTGTGTATTCTAGACCCCGAGATTAGATCATCCCCTTGGTCTAAATTCCCCTCTCTGCAACTGAAACACTTGAGAATTCTTAACAACGCCGCCCTAGAATCTCAGCTTAGCTTCAATGCTCTGCCTCTATGTGTCTTACAAATGACCCCAATCCTTTCCTTTATACTTTTCTCGTTGACAAATCAACGACCAAAATTAAATCTTTAATCAATGGATAAGATTAAAAGAAAGCTTGATCCGTGTGACTCAAGATAATTTCATCACATGTTTAATTAAATTCACTTTAATTATTTTATTTTCCTAAGTTTTAACTTAGGAAATACATTAGATTAATTAATTAATTTAATATCTTCTAAACCAGATGAAATTTCCCAAATCCATTTCTGGGTCTTGTAGATCCAGTGTACTCTAGTCCCTCCACAAATTTTGGGAGTTAGAGCACAACTGATGCTACCCCAAATACACAAAATCTCAACAATCATGAACCAACTTTTATAAATATACAAGTGTTCTACCTCCTTCACTATTTCGTCTTAAAAAGATCCTACAAGTGATATACCTAAGACAAAATTGTAGTTTGGCTAACTAATTGTGCCATTGTTACTACATGAGACTTTAGATATTGAATTTGTTGATAAGAAAACAAGATTCAAATAAGGTACTATGATCCCAGTAGAAGGCTATTTGTTGAACACAAACAACACTTCTACATGCACACTAACTTGTTGTATACATGCATGCGTCTCTCTTCTTGGAAACTTGACCTGGGCTAGATCTAGAACTCAATAATATAAACAGGCCGCATACCCGCCACTATGTATCAATCTATAAAATTGGTTGCATACATGAGAGGATTTAATCCATAGTTTCAGTAAATTTGCATCTTTTTGCTTGTTGTTCGTTCATTTATTACATAAGAATCTAATTTACAACAAGCTCCTCTCTTGCTAATGCCTCTGCTTGTTCTGGTGCTGGTTTTGTAAATGTGTTTGTTTCCACCCTACCAATTTAAAAGGCACTACATTCATTGCCTATGTATGCCAAGTTATGCATTGAACGAGATACACAAATACAAAATGACTCTAAAACTTACAATTTTTCTATAGTAGGAGCAACCCTTCTTTTTTCCTATTAGAGTCTCTATTAGTACATGGTTTAAATCAATTAGAATCCAATGTTTTCTCACTTACAGGAATTGGATATTGGGTGCGAAGGTGGGTTTTAGGTCCATATTTCGAATATGGCTTCAACACCATGTGTCAGGACCCAACTGGAGTCCTCTAAACAAAACTAATTAAACCACAAAATTTACAACAATAGAATGATTTAGTTGAAATCCAACACTAAATAATAGATTTATTAAATAACATAATTGATTTCAAACATTCATATGAACTAATCACAAGCAAATACAAACCTGGTTATGATACAATGGATCAGTTGCGGTGCTCCTTCTGGGGCCGCCCGACTAAATTTTCGACCCTTCCAACTAAGAATGTCTATTTAACTTTCCTATCCAAGGGAACCTCCACAGGTTCCCTAGCCCCCCGATCCCAAGTCCCACAAAGTCACAGTGTGTTCGAAAAATAGGCCCATCACTTTCTAACCACAACCAAAACCAATATATTGAGTTATCCTTCCTTCCTTTCCCTTCCATTCTCTCCTCCATCCTCTCCCTTCAAACTCCAAACCCCCCCAAAAAACAAAAAAGACCCATCCTTCTCCTCTTTTCCTCCTTCCCCTTCAGCCTCCTCCACTCACCCACCTCAACCACTTGTCGTTAAGGGCATGAATTCCCTCCCATCCTTTTGAATTTAATGACTTCGACTTCCCCCCCACCCCACAAATGTCTTCCCCTAAAATATATTCGAGGAGACATCTTGTCAGATTGAGGGAAATGAAATAATAATTAAAATAATAATATTTAATCCTAAAATAAATCTAAGGAGACAACTTGTTAGGTCGAGGGGTAGTAAACAATAAAATAATAAAATAATAATATTATGTCATATCAATGAATCTTACACATTCACAATAATCCAATCAATTTAGTATTAAGAAGCATATACATAACAAACTAATAATTATAAATGAATATTTCAAGGTTGGTTAAACACTAGTCAATATTAGCCATTAATCAAGCTTAAGGATAACCATAAACTTGATCATTAATCAAGCTTGACCATTTATTTAATGGTCTAACATCTTAAGCTTTAGAATGCTAATATATTCGTGAGAGGTGTGGGTATGTAGTTAACATACACATACCTCATACATGTACTAATAATACTTGCTGGAAACCACAAAAGGTCAATCACTCAAATGGTAGGTTTGTGCATGAATAGTGAATTATTAGTGAATGGTAGGTTTGTGCATGAATTAATAGTGAATTATAGTGAATATTATCATAATTTACTATTTATGATAATATTTTTAACTATAAATAAATAACTTCCAAATGCTTTTTAAATTCTAAATCTTCCGGAAAATCACATGAGAATTTTTGGAACCGATGCGTTTCGAACTACCAACTGTAGTTCATCATCACGATAATGAGGATTGGCTGATCAGACTATCCAATTATATAACAGGAAGAGAGAAACAACGGTCAAAAACCCAAAGATAGTTAAAAATGTTAAAAACTTTCAAAAATAAAATAAAAACGTTCAAAAAATAGAATAAAAATAAATAAAAGCATAAAATAAATCAAAAAATACAAATCACTCAACCTTAAAAGCTACGAATTAACCCAGAAAAATTATATAAGGACCAAGTCAGAAAATATAAAAATATAAAACACAAACAACTATCCCAAGAAAATAAAACAAGAATTAAATCCAAAAAGTCAAAAATAAAATAAAAAATAAAATAAAATATATATAATATAAAATAAAATGACTAAGTAAGTAAAATATATGAAATATATATATAAAAAAAAAATAAAAAAAAATAAATAAATTAAAGGAAAAAAAATAAAAAAATAAAAAATTAATTAAAAAATAAATAAATAAATAAATTAAAATTAAAATTAAAATTAGCAAAATAAAAAAATAAAATAAAACAAAAAATAAATAAAAAATAAATAAAAGAAAAATAAAATAAGTAAATAAATAATTAAAAAATAAAAAATAAAAAATAAAATAAAATAAAATAAAAAATAAAAATAAAATAGAAGAAAAATAAAATAAGTAAATAAATAATTAAAAAATATAATTAAAAAATAAAAAATAAAAAATAAAATAAAATAAAATAAAAAATAAAAATAAAATAAAAGCAAAATAAAATAAGTAAATAAATAATTAAAAAAATAATTAAAAAATAATAATAATAATAAAAAATAAAAAGAAAAAAATAAAAATTAAAAATTAATAAATAAATAAATAAATAAGAAATAAATAAATTAATTAAAAAAAAATTAAAATTAAAATTACAATTAAAAATAACAATAATACTAATAAAAATAATAGAATATAAAAAAACATAATCATAAATATATTAAAATAAATAAATAAATAAATTATATGAAAATAAATAAATTATATAGAAATAAATAAATATATATGAACGACCAAATGCGTGTGAATATCAAATAGAGAATTAATCAGATGGTACAGATATCACTTTGATCACTCAAGATAGTCATTTACTTTATCATAATTCTATATCACTTTGATCACTCAAGATAGTCATTGTATTTCATTCACCAATGAGTTGAATGTTCCCTCGATCATTTTATTGATTAATATGTTCAATGACATACTATGTATCAGTGCACCAATAAATTATATTCATAACAACATTTTCATAGAAATTCAATAATAGAAAATTAATGAAATTGTAATGAATTTAAAACACAAACGTAAAAACATACTCTATTAGCAATAATACAACACATACTAATGCGCACGTGGCCCTTCCCAAGGTTACCATACAGGGAAATCACAAAACTTAGAGGAAAATAAAGACGACGTACGGGGTTCAATGCACGAACTTAGGAAATCAATGATATTTTATATCATTGCTCAAAGTCAAATTACAACACTATTTGTCCTCTTCATCTCCCCCATGGATTCTTAACCATATAGTAATTACAATCATCTAGTTGGCCGACCAAAATGCCATTTCTTCCTACTACGTTTCATACATTACTACTACCACATCATCATCTCTACCACCTTTTTTCCACATTGTTTCCAATTTTCATCTACTTTCTGGGGTCCACCCGTTGGCCAAAACAGATATCCAAAACCTGAATACTTTTTCAAGTTGTTAATTTGATGTACTTATGGATTAGTCGAATGCTTCGATGATTGGTTGAGATCCAGATATAATATTTCATCAATATATCTGCCTCTATCTGGATTCGGCGAGGACACCCGAATATACTGAGGGAATGGATATTATATTTCATTCAAATATTTGCTTCGATCAAGATTCATCTAGATTAGTTTACATCTATATTTATTCTACATTCTTCATGAATAATAGGTAGTGGCTCATATTTATCTAATAGTTTAAGGCTTCTTCTCAAAGAATTATCTCCTTATCATGTCAACACTTTAGACATTAATGACTATACTTTTGAATTTAATGACAACACAAGTGCAACATATTCTTCCAAATTTTTCACTTTGAAAGCATTGAGACGAATGACAAATAATATAATGATCCAGTCCAAATCATACATCCCTGTTTTGGGAGAATTTTGGTCCCCAAATATTTATTGAATAAGATGATTTTTTTTTTTCTACCTTCTCCCTAAAGTAGCATTTAGCCTTGGCCGGAAGTTTCCCTTTCAACCCAATTTGCTAAAGATAATGTTGCCTGTGTCTTATAATTCTGTATCTCTTCTACAAAAATGTATCCTCTATTAAATTTTCTTAAACATATAGAGCTAAGTCCTCTATGGAAGTTAGGACTTTCTGCTCTTCTTGATATAATATGGAAGGGTCATAGAGTTTACTATTTTCCACATTCACCACTGAGTAAATGTGCTTGTATGTGGTTAGAATGATTTTATAAGCATTATCTCCCACCTTTTCTAGTATCTTAAAAGGACCATAATAGAGAGCCTTGATTTTCTTACTATGACCCTACAGCCCTCATTGTTCAATTGTAACCATACTCTATCTCCCACTCTAAATGATCTTTGTCTTATGCTAAGCATGCATGCCTTATATTTCTAATGTGACTTTTTCAATACCTCCTATAGTTGTAAATGGATTACCTGCTCTTCTTAAAAAGTATTTATCCTCTAAAAGCATCTCCTATAAAATATTCCCTCGCTTCTCCTTACTATCCATGTACTAAATCCAAAGGTGAAGGTGGAAGATATAAAAAAAATGTCAAATGGTGACTTACTATCTGAAGTTTGGAGTGCTCTATTGTAGGAGTGTTCTATATAAACTAGATTTTCAGCTGAGGTATATGGATGCTTTCGATTAGAAGCCCTCAAAAGTTGTACCAAAGTTTCGTTGACTACTTCTGTTTACCCATCTATCTAAGCCCCATAGAAGGCTAAGAGAAATATGTTTCTACATCATTTATTATTACAAAAAAAGAAAAATTTGTCAAACATGCCATGATCCTTTCAACAATAGGTAAGGAGAATTGAATATGAAATAAAACCCATTTCAAATAAAGCCAAGAGACCCGATCATACACCTTTGACCACTCAAGTTTAAGCACTATTGCAGGGTGCTTTGAGTTCTTTATAGAATGAATTTATTCATGAGTGTATCCTATGGCTTCCCGTATTATCCTACCCTCTAAGAAAACAAATTTCCCAGTAGATATAAAGTTTGACAACACATATTTAAGTCTACAAGCCATAATTTTTGAAATAACTTTATATAAACATATACATAATGAGATAGGTTGAAAACCATCAAAAGGCACATGGTTATCATTATTTGGGATCAATTTAATAAAAGTGTAATAATGTTGCTAAAAGTGGATGTACTATATGGACACTGAAGAGGAGCAAGGGAATATTTTATTCCATCAAAAGGCACATGGTTATCTACATAATTTAGCAACATGAATCAAATGATTTCCCATGAGATGAAAAAAAATGAAAGACAATTTTGACTATCTACCCATTGAGTTTAGGGCTTTTATCATTCTTAAAACTGGTGAGTACATAATGTAGTTGCTCCTTTGTAATGTTCCTAAACAATGAATCGTTATCATCATCATGAAATAAGGATCGGAAAAAAATATTACCTTAAGTAATTCCACTAAATTTGAATCCTCTGGCTCTTTAAAAAGGGAGTTGAAATATTGAATACCAAGAGATGTTAATTCATTGAAACCTCTTACCTTAACAAATTCATCATTTTCTAGTTATGCTGTAAAGTGTTCTTATTTGAAAACAACTTTCCTAATTTCCAGCTGTAACATTATACACCATTAATTTAGATGTTAGACGATTGAAACATTCTCAACCTTCAGATTAAACACAGTTATAATTAATCAGTTACATAGAAAAACAGTTTTAATCAGATGAAAATTTGACACAGTAGAAACAAATGAGCTAATGGTTTCTCACTGTCACTTTCTCCTGATGCCCAGGTCCTGCTATCAGATGACTCTCAAAGCAGGATACGCATTTGGAAGAAGTTGACAATGCGTGGAAAACAGGGCCAAGTCAGAGTCAGTTGAGGAAGAAACCATCCACTGCACTCACGAATATAAAGTCCTCTGCCCTAGCCTTCCCTTGGAAGTGTCATGCGGCTCTTGTTGAAAATGTTAAAACCCCTTTGAAGCGCCTGGCTTCTCTGCAACTGTGATTAAAGTACAAATCCCATAAGCCCTATGCAGCTGTGAGAGGATTTTTCTAGGAACGACTGTTTTGTGGCGCTCTTGATCGTGGATCAGCCCTTTTAAACCATTGTTGGTTGTAGGCGCTACAGAGGTTTTATTCACTATTCATTTCTTTTATTTGATGTCTCTCAGGGAGTATTGCGTTGTGGTCTTACCAAATTTAATGGCAGTTTCATTCTATGACTTCAATGCTTGTCCTATTTTGTCTTCAACAACTTTAGCGACGGTTTCCCGAAATGGGTAAACACACACACCCTCTCTTTCTCATCGCTTTTCGTTTGCTAAATACTGTTATTGAGGGTTTAATTTCTATTGTTGGTTAAATTGCTTACCCTGCTACTGAAACCATGTCTCATGTTTTCAAGGTCAACCCTGGGGTTCGCTGTTCAGGTAAGAATTTAAGTTTTTATTATGAGTTAAACCCCATCCAGGTCTTATGTTCCCATTTAACTAGCTTTTCACCTCTTAGCAGTATCTATATTATAAGTCTGTACTGTCTTCTTGGAGGTAATGACACAACTTTATTCGCTCAAACTCCTATTACAACTGCTATTATGTCCTCCTCTCAACTTCTGACAATGGTCTCATTATCACCACATATTTCTGGATTTTCTTGAGGGGTTACTTTTCGAGTTTAACTGAAGACTCAATGTATACTTGAGCTCCCTACCACTATGACGATTAGACTGTCATATTGATTATCTGACACCTAGAGTAATGCCCACCGTGCAATTAGGTAAAGATCTACGGTTGAGATTTGGGTTGGGACGGTTAGGGTAATACACTTAACCCAAACCCTAACCACTTCCGCCATTCACCGCCGCTTCAGAGTTGGCAAGCACTCTGCAACCTTCCAAGGGTTTCCTCTTGACCATGACTCGAAGACCCTTGGCTTACGCGTCCACAACTACTCTTGATTTCAGGTGATGGTATTTTCTTTGCTGCAATAAATAAGTAGTTGGCCTTTTATGTAATTTGAATTCTTTCATGATATGCTTACGGATCTCTAATGCATCACAAGGGTTGCCATTTTCTTTTATGTCTCTCAGGGAGTATTGCATTGTGGTATTACCAAAGTTAATGGCGGTTTCATTCTATGACTTCAACGCTTGTCCTATTTTGTCTTCAACAGCTTTAGCGACGATTTCCCGAAATGGGTAAATACACACACCCTCTCTTTCTCATCGCTTTTCGTTTGCTAAATACTGTTATTGAGGGTTTAATTTCTATTGTTGGTTAAATTTCTTACCCTGCAACTGAAACCATGTCTAAGGTTTTCAAGGTCGACCCTGGGGTTCGCTGTTCAGGTAAGAATTTAAGTTTTTATTTTGAGTTAAACCCCATCCAGGTCTTACATTCCCACTTAAATAGATTTTCACCTCTTAGCAGTATCTATATTATAACTCTGTACTGTCTTCTTGCAGGTAATGACACGACTTTATTCGCCCAAACTCCTATTACAACTACTATTATGTCCTCCTCTCAAATTTTGACAATGGTCTCATTATCACTAGATATTTCTGGATTTTATTGAGGGGTTTCTTTTCAAGTTTAACTGAAGACTCAATGTATCCTTGAGCTCCCTACCACTATGACGATTAGACTTTCATAATGATTATATGACACCTAGAGTAATGCCCACTGTGCAATTAGGTAAAGATCTACGGTTGAGATCTGGGTTGGGACGGTTAGGGTAATACACTTAACCCAAACCCTAACCACTTCCGCCATTCACCGCCGCTTCGGAGTTGGCAAGCACTCTGCAACCTTCTAAGGGTTTCCTCTTGACCATGACTCGAAGACCCTTGGCTTATGCGTCCACAACTACTCTTGATTTCAGGTGATGGTATTTTCTTTGCTGCAATAAATAAGAAGCTGGCCTTTTATGTAATTTGAATTCTTTCATGATATGCTTACGGCTCTCTAATGCATCATAGGGGCTGCCATTTTCTTTTATGTCTCTCAGGGAGTATTGTGTTGTGGTCTTACCAAAGTTAATGGCGGTTTCATTCTATGACTTCAACACTTGTCCTATTTTGTCTTCAACAACTTTAGCAACGGTTTCCCGAAATGGGTAAATACACACACCCTCTCTTTCTCATCACTTTCCGTTTGCTAAATACTGTTATTGAGGGTTTAATTTCTATTGTTGGTTAAATTTCTTACCTTGCTACTAAAACCATGTCTTAGGTTTTCACGATCGACCCTGGGGTTCACTGTTCAGGTAAGAATTTAAGTTTTTATTTTGAGTTAAACCCCATCCAGGTCTTACGTTCCCATTTAACTAGCTTTTCACCTCTTAGCAGTATCTATATTATAACTCTGTACTGTCTTCTTGCAGGTAATGACACGAATTTATTCACCCAAACTCCTATTACAATTGCTATTATGTCCTCTCAACTTCTGACAATGGTCTCATTATCACCAGATATTTCTGGATTTTCTTGAGGGGTTACTTTTCGAGTTTAACTAAAGACTCAATGTATACTTGAGCTCCCTACCATGTTTTAGCTACTTAACATATTAGCTCGAACACGATTTCTGCTACATTTATTAGGGTTTACCCAAAAATTATAATTAGGGATTTTAAGGCTCCAACCTCCTCCTTGTTATCACTTAACTCTCGAAGAACTTGTTGTTCTCTGAATCAATAATTTTTTTTAAAGAATTGAATGAGGCATGTATTATGTTTTTGCAATGAGCCTTTCCTTAACAGTTTCTATCTTATTCAAGAAATTCCTACAATTTTTGGTTTTGGCTAAAATATATAATATGTCTTGCATGTTGTAGTTTTGGTTACAGTTAGGGTTCATATTTTTAATACTTTGTGCATAGTAGTTTTTTCCTCTTTTATAAATAATTTTTTCCTGGATTTTCTGTGTATAAATAATATTTTAGGTTAGTATGATCTTTTATGGATGTGATGTTGAGGATTTTATTTTTTTCAAAAAAATTGTCATATTGTGAGGGTTTTTTTTTCTTTTTTAATGTATAAATGAATTTAATATTTTTAAATTTGCAACAGATTATACAAAACTTAAACTTACTATTCCAAAAAAAAAAAAAAAAAAAAAAAAAAAAAAACCAATTATACTAATATTTCCTATGTGCTTTACAATGTTTCCTTTGCAACATATGGTGCAATTGCTAGTTCCTAGATAATGTTTATGTTCCTTTAATGATTTACATAATTTTGGAAAAAAAATGTATTTTGATTTCCCACTTCAATCCAAGTTTCCCTACATTTTATTCTCCGTTCTTGCTCTCTATCCCATAGAAACTTTGTGTGCTTTGCTTCCAATTGCTGGATATGCACTAGATCCTGATTGGTGAAGACTCCATGTTAAATCTATATATATATTAGTGCCAGCACCATATTTTCAATTTATATAATATAAGCATATGTGGACTCACCCATATAGCCATATTCTTTGTTATAGATATAAACAATGTGAAAAATGCTCATAAGTTGTAGCTCTTGAATTAGGAAAATGATTCTTCCAAACATCATTGACAATATTTTAAAATTTGTCTTCATCCACCAAGACCAGATTGAAATTAAAAAGGACTTCATGATTACATCCCAAGTTATCAAGTTATAACTATATATGATAATGATATGAACGCCTAGCATTACCAACCCAAGAGCTATATTTGGACACTTTCAGCTGAAGAGTATCCTTGGTCAACAGCCATTCATGATTTTTGGTGATTTCTCTTGTCCCACCCTATTATTTGACTAAGTGACCACAAATCTTGATAGTATTGACATCTACCCAACATGCCAAATCAAAGGTAGTGCACAAAAGTTTGACAATCTATCAATCATGTCACTCTGCACCCAAATTTCACTATAACTCATGGTTAATTTCAAATGTCCACCAATTATGAAACTATTTGATTTTATAAATTTCCAGGAACATAGAATTGTCCTGAAGGATTAACAATCAATATGAGACCCATAAACATTGAGGATTGCCAATGTAAATCCAAGAATTTTGGAGAGGATATATGTGAATAAACCTAATTCAAAGGAAAAAGAATTCATTAGAATGAAATTTTCAGTCTATTCCATGATCAAACCCCTAAAGTGGTAATCAACATCACAAAATAAAAATAACTACCATGAATTATTTTTCCTTTTCAGATCAGGTGGCAAATTGTTCCCTAACTCCATAGTCTCTTATAGTAAAACTATCTTTGGATATTCAAGCTTAATTATTCATCTCATGGATTTTTTTTTGGTTAACCTCTATGATTGTAGATATCGGTTAACCTCTATGATTGTAGATATCGACTGATAAGGATTTCATGGGATAACCTCTATAGAGGCTCATCTTTCTCTAAGGACTCCAATTATCAAATTTTGTCTTCATTGATTATTTTATTTTATGGCTTGTTATTGTGCCCTCTTAAGAATTTATTTCTGACCAATAGGTTGAATCCCATTATCATCTTGAACATTTGATCCCAAACCCCCTAAGGCTTACTCAATGAAAGGAGGACCTTTCCTAGGGAATAGATGATATGGTCCTCCTCACCTAGACTGGGAACCCAAGGAAAGGGAAATAAAGAATCAATTTGAAAGTGATATTTGTTGTGATGATAGAATTGTATCATCTGATATATTAAAATCATGAGAAACATGAGAGTTAAGAGAGGAACTATGCACATGCGAGAGACTAGAATTGAAACAACACCCTTGTCTCGAAGAAGGGAGCCCCAACCCTACTCCTTGATAATTCAACAACAAAATTGAAAGAGAGAAAAAATTATGAGATTAAAAATTACTTGAGACCACCAATGCAGTGATTGAATACATATAGTCCCTTATCCAGATGAAGCTAAAAGGAAAATTGACTAAAAACTACAAATATATCCAAGACCTAAACATTTTCATGACTAAACTTGGTGTATGGTGTTATTATGAAGTCTTAACGTAAGTGTACAAAAAGAGATCACTTTAACTGCACATGAAAAACAACCCTAACAACAAATATGGATGCTTAACTTCCTTAGATTTGCAATATATAGTCAAAACAAATGCAACAAAAACCCAGATCTATGCAGCAAAAGTAGCTAAACAGTAAAATGAAATAAGAGTTCCTCCAAATATCCAATGGACAAGACAAGATATATACAAAATTTTATATTTATTAACACTTGGGAAGGGAACAAAGAATGATGTTACCAGTCCCCCTCAATGGGATGGGTTCTTGGTTGTCCTCAACGTTTCAGATCCAAAAGTTTCTCTCTCTCAATGGTGTAGAAAAAACAAGATGTGTTGAACTCTATGAGAGCTCAAGAAGTAAGAAAATAATAAAAGTGATCAAAGTATGAAAATGACAAAGGATCAAATTCCAACCATGATAAAAGGATCAAAGATCAATAATGAATGGAAAACCCTCCTATTTATAACAAAATATTGAGTTATCCTTGATAATGGTGCATAATAAAAATATTATTAACCAAGATCTAGATCTAACTACTTGGAAAATTTTATTATATTTTGTTGGAGGGAAAAGGAATTTAAACTCTTTAAATCCCTTTATTTAGAAATAATAAAAAAATAAATGATTTATTTATCATTTCAAGAATGGGATTAAGGAATAATTAAACAAATAATGATTTATTTAATTATTTCTAGGAGATTTAGTCAAATTTAACAAGGAATAATAATTAAATAAGGATTAATAAATTATTCCCAGAGAATAATAAGATAAATAATGATTTATCTAATTATTTCTCATTAATTGGGTTAAATATGACAAGGAATATTATTTAGACAGAGGTTTAATTAATTATTCCTAGAGGAAAATCAAATAAATAAGGGTTTATTTAATTATTCCTCATAGGGTTCCTATTTGGACTAGAAATGACTTAAAAAACTATGGTTTATTAAATTATTTCTTATAGTGAAAGCCATTTTACTATGGTAAAATTGGTCTTACATGGTGTAACTCGGTCCATGTAAACGCAAATGGTTAGATGACCAAAAATTGGTGTAACAGATTGCCCCCCAACTTGTGAGTGTTAGGAGCTAATCGTATGACCGAAGTACATTGTAAGAACACAATCACTAGACATCGAAGGGGAGTTAGAGAGAGAGAGAGATACATAGACAGAGTGAAGCGACCAAGGACAATAACCCTGAGGGGGCGAGACCTGAAGATGATATAAGTCTCCTTTAATGTTTGGGTACTTGTTCTCAATGAGGCGGGAGAGGCATACCTATTCCCTCGAAGATGACAAAGTACAAAGAATAATGGTGTGCCCAGTAAAATGAGACTGAGCTATAATGATCCAGGAGGATCTAGACAACCCAAGGAGCACTATGAAGAAGATATATTCATGTCAAGCCTAGGTTGAGGATGTCTTTATTTCAAATTAAATGTGCTCATATATTTGTAAAATAGAAATTGAAAATGTCGAGAGAATTTTTCCTCAACATTTCAAAAATTCAATTTCTAGTTTCATATTGAAGTTGATAGATTATTTTCATCCCTAAGGTTTTGGGGATAAGGCCCTTGAAAGTAGAAATTGAGATATTTCCTCCATAGTTTTGGGCTCTTAAGAGCTATATAATGCCATTCTATGTACAGGAAAGGTAAGGAGAAAGAGATTATGGAGAGATTTTGAGTGCTTGGAAAATTCATTTTCGAGCAGAGCTTGGATAGCTCATGAGTCTTTCAGAGTATGGATGTATAGTTGAGAGTTCTCGGCTGGCCACCTTGGTGTAAAAAGTCAATGTACATTTATCTCTATTCAGAAAGACAATAGATCGATTCGTCCTGTTGCAGATGAATCCGGAGAGGTTACCCAGTGGAGGGGCTGAAATCCATTATCAATTGTGTTTTTTTCTTTCTTGTGAATGTTTGCTTATGTTATTGAACATATTTTCTTAAAGCATTCAATTAAATGATTTGTGAATCACTTTTTCATATGCATTTTTTAAAGTTTAATCTGGGTTAGAACTAAAAGTTCAATTTCAGATCAAGTTTGGTATCAGAGCAAGTTCATTATCTGGTTTAGTGGGTACGTCTTCCAGTTTCAGCTCAGGTAAGCAGAAGAAGGAGAAGTTAAATCGTTTGGATTCAAAATGTCATCTCTTGATTCCTTTCTTCAACAAAATTGGGAAACTTTCTTAACCATGAAAGACATGGTAGAAGAAATGTACAAGGATTTTTAGTTGCGTAAGTACATAAATGAATTGGAAGAGAGTATTTTAGCACTTCGAGAGGAGAATCTCAAGCTAAAAAGATTTCTCGAAGCCACAAAGGACATAGATGTTTTGAAAGAGCCATTGAAGGATTCCTTTTATCATCCATGTGAGAAATGTATTTCTCTTGGAACATCATCTTCTAATTTTTCATTGACAAAGAATCGAGAAGATAATCAAGTGTCCGAGGAGGTACGAAGAATTTCATTTTCTATACCTTCTGATGATGATGTTAATGATGCATCCTTTGCAGATTTTGAAAATCATACCAAGGGGATTGGTATGAAATTGTTGAACATGATGGGATACGACGGAAGAGGCCTTGGGGTTAATGGTCAAGGTATCATTAATCCTATTGAGGTCAATAGACAACCTCATAAGGCAGGATTGGGCTATACAGAAATTGGAGAGAGTTTCAAATATGCAAAGGCAAGAAAGTAAAATCATGGTGGTAATGGTGATGGAAAGTAGTCGCCACAAAGAGATGAGCACTTCAAGAGAAGAGCTAAATCTTGTTCTCCTGATCAAAGCTTGAAATCATTTCTGCCAAGGAATCGAAGAGTGCATTTTTGTGTTCATTGTGGAAGAAATGGGCACCAGAAGGAGAATTGTTGGGATCTATATCCAGAGCTTCGACACAAGTAGAATAAATAGTTCTCACAAATATATCTTCTGAAGTTGCGCAAGGAACCTGCAAAAAAATCACAAGTAAACAATATTCGTGATGAAACAAAGCCAATCGAAGAAAATCCATTCACCTGGCTTGGTAAGCAATGGATATCGTTTATTGCAGTTGAACCCGTTGTTTGTCGTTTTTTTTATTGAGTCTGATTAGTTGAATTGAGGCCGATTTACTTCTGATTGAAGGCCAAATCACAGGCCTGACCATTTATTCAGAAGTTGCGGATATTCTGAATATTTGGCATCTTTGTCGATCTCTGAACATTGGGATTACATTCCAAACTCACTGAAACAACAATAGATGACGATCTGACACTATATGAAAAGGATTTGACATTACTGGAATCTATTTCAGTAATTGTCAAGTTCGTCATCATTCCATCATCATTCTGAGCCGAATTGGCATCGGCGTAGATGTGATCGATCTCTACATGAGAGTAGTGGTAAACCCAACGTATAGCGTGGTAGCTGGTGGTGGTCAATATCTGCATCAGAAGTATGGTGGAGGATATGCGGACCTACGTTTGGAACGTTTGGTCAGATCTGCTGAGAGTTGGTTCCATGATTTCATCAACAGAAACGAAGATTTAGTGGCATGATCAGTGGTACGTCTAGATGCTGAATTTCGAAAATGTTGGAAGCCAATCCGAAAGGCAGGCCACGTCTACGAAGAAGAAGAATAGAATGTGTGAAATATGCGTCAATTGCTGAACTAATGGTAGAAGCTGGAGCATATGCCAAAAATATCTACGAAAATAGTTATACAACTGTTGGTGTATTTGTTCTCGGTGAGGATCTGAGGTGATTGTCCTCATCTTATCTTCTACGAATCTGAGCTTCTGTAGATATATTTTAGGTTTTGTAATGCATAACATCGATATTAAAATTCCAATGATGGGAATGGGAATTCCAGTGCATTTTCAGACCGTTTTGTTGCTGATTGTCATTAGAGCTTGTTTGGTCTATGGGCGAATTCCATGTGTTTATCAGGCTGGGACTTGTAATGAAGCACATGCAACTTTATACAGTGGATGCGATGCCTCGAGCACCATGGGGGGTGCTTGTGGGTATGGGAACCTGTACAACTGGGGGTATGGAGTTCAATCCGCAACATTGAGAACTGCTCTGTTCAACAACGGGCTAAACTGCGGAGTCTGCTTTGAGATAAAATGTGTGAATCACCCAGAATGGTGTCATCTGGGTAACCCTTCAATTCTGGTCACAACCACTAATTTCTGCCCTCCTAACTATGCTCTGCCTAATGACAATGGTGGCTGGTGCAATTCTCCTTGTCCCCATTTCGATCTCTCCATGCCAATTTTCCTCAAGTTGGCAGAGTACCGTGCCAGAATTGTGCTTGTTCTCTTTAGAAGAGTGCCCTGTGTCAAATAAGGGGGAGTGAGATTCACCATCAATGGCTTCAAATACTTTAACTTTGTTCTCATCACAAATGTGGCCGCAGCAAGGGATTTGGTGAGAGTGAGCGTGAAGGGTAGCCAAACTAGGTGGATTCCATTGTTTAGAAACTGGGGCCAAAATTGGCAATGCAGCACAGTCCTGGTCGGGCATAGCCTCTCCTTCAGAATAACTGGTAGTGACCGAAGGACCTCTACTTCCTGGAACATTGTCCCTCAAATTGGGAGTTTGGCCAGACCTTTTCTGGAAATCCGTTTAGAGTCTGATTACACCAGATCCTTCAACATCTGCTGCTTCTCTTTATCTATCTATCTATATTTGTATTTGTTAATGGAACAAAGGGATTCCTACGCGGTTTCTTCCACTTAATAGCTTGTTGACACAACGATAATTCATTGTTGTTTTTGTTCTCTCTTTCTCCTTGTTGAGAGTTGCTGATTCATTACACCAACAGTAAAGTGGTTTCCAAATTCAGGATGGCTATGGTAGCTTGATTTGCAGGTAGTATGTAACTGGATTTGCTATGGAAACAGTAACATCGAATTCCTGGGATATCTTTAGTTCTGGCATTGCAAATATGATCCATAATTCGTCAGCGTTAATGTTCTTTAGAATGTTCTTGGCAGTCAACTCGATTTTTTTTTCTATGGACTCTTGACACGAATTTATGGGCAGTCAAAGTTGTTTTCAATATGATACCAACACGACAAATTCAAGTTCTCTTCCTATTTGGTTAAGATTTGGTGCAAAATTAAAAGCATGTTATGGGGAAGGGAGAATCAATGCTGAAGTCCAACATCGATTCCGACAAGGTAGCATGCAAGATTACATCAAATGCAAACAAAATTGTTTCCAAGATTCACAGGAAGAATTGACTTCATTCAGAATCGACTTCAATTTTTAAAATACTTTTAGAGGACTAAAAGTTTTTTTTAATGGGGAGGTGTGATCCAGGAGGATCTAGACAACCCAAGGAGCACTATGAAGAAGATATACTCATGTCAAGCCTAGGTTGAGGATGTATTTATTTTTAATTAAATGTGCTCATATATTTGTAAAATAGAAATTGAAAACGTTGAGAGGATTTTTCCTCAAAAATTCAAAAATTAAATTTCTAATTTCATATTGAAGTTGATAGATTATTCTCATCCCTAAGGTTTTGGGGATAAGGCCCTTGAAATTAGAAATTGAGATATTTCCTCCATATAAATCTCATGATAAAATTTTAAGGGATATGAGAATTATTTCCTCCTTAAAATCAGAGATAAGGAGATATTTCCTACTTAGTTTTGGGCTCTTAAGAGCTATATAATTCCATTCTATGTACAATAAAGGTATGGAGAAAGAGATTAAGGAGAGATTTTGAGTGCATGGAAAATTCATTTTCGAGTAGAGCTTGGATAGCTCATGTGTCTTTCAGAGTATGGATGTATAGTTGAGAGTTCTTGGCTGGCCACCTTGATGTAAAAAGTCAATGTACGTTTATCTCTATTCAGAAAGACAATAGATCGATTCGTCTTGTTGGAGACGAATCCAGAGAGGTAGCCCAGTGGAGGGGGTGAACTTTGTTATCAATTATGTTGTTCTCTTTCTTGTGAATCTTTGCTTATGTTATTGAACATATTTTCTTAAAGCATTCAATTAAATGATTTGTTAATCACTTTTCTGTATACATGTTTTAAAGTTTAATCTAGGTTAGAACTAAAAGTTGAATTTCAGATCATATAAAGTACATGATATGCTGGCATAAACATGGGCCAGGAAAAAAATATAATGGATCCCACATACATACTACGCCTGGGACAACAGGCAGGACTGAATACAATAATATCTGAGTACATGAGATTAATAACAACCAAAGAAGCCCTGAGAAACAAGAAAGGGCTATGAAAATATGAATCAATCATCTGAGTGATGCATGCATGTTGTAGGCGCTGCAAGCGACTGAAACCGAACCCATAAAAATCTACGGAGCTGCATCTAAGGCTGTAGCATAGAATGAGGTCATTCGGGCATGTGGGGGACTACCTAAAGAGCCACCCCATCATGAGGTCTGAAACATCTCACACACATCAAGGAATCACTGGGACAATCTGCTAGATCACCAAATTATCAAGCATACAAATCTCGATCATGAAATAAGAAGTTGGATGAGAAACAATCAAGTCAAAGGGAAATGAGGTCCCTTTTCTTGATCCTAGGCATCAAACAAGAATGGAAGCTGGAACCAAGATACACCGCCCTCTAGACCTGTCTTCTGGAATGAATGTGCTGATGTCGACAGAAGGAGGTCCACAATAGGTGAGGTAATGAGGAATCCTCAATTAAGGCACGAGAGATCATAGTAGAGTGAATGATGGACTGACACTAGGGATGATAATGGAATGGGGAATATTGAGTAGTAGACATACGACTTCCCTTGTTAGAGCATAAAAAGCATGGATGACCTGGCAACAACAAACTCGATTCCAGAGGGGATGGGGGAAAATATGACTGGAGGAAAAAATGGGCTTCACGAGAGAGGGAAAAGGCATGAATGGATAAAATACTGTAACAAGAAGCAAGGGGACACGAGACAGACTCCATGAATGTGATGGTGACTCAAATCAGATGCTCTGATCAAGGGTGACTCGATGATGCTGCCACACAGAAGAGGTCCGGTGGGGACCATAAAGGCATGAGCAAAAGATGGTTACTCATGACGAAAATCGACACATGCGAGGACAAGTATGGAGGAAAAGTGGTGCCCCAAGTCAAAGTAGTGTAAGTGAATAAATTTGATTTTGAGAGGCGGAAAAGTGACACTTCTTTGAAAAATGGCTTCCAGGTGAAGTGTCAAATCACCAAAAACTAAGGGATACTCAGTTTAGAGCTCAGTGAGAGCTTTCCAATGGTTCTAACAGTTCGCCAAACAGAGCTATGGTTTTGTCGCAATTGATGAAAGAAAAATTAGGGTTTCTCTTTCAATAGGGCAATTTCCCTCCAATTTGGTTCATTTGCTAGTGGAGCTGTGGTGAACTTGGAGAGGAGGAGAAGGCCTTAAATATTGTGGTGATCGTAGTGGAAAAACTGACTATTGAAATCAGGATCCACGACTTGCAGGTAGGTGGCCTTACATGTCTAAAGATGGCCTTAATGCTTCTTGGAAGGATGGTTCCAAGCGAAGAATCAAGGTAAGAGAGGAATACAAGAATGAAATATTAGATAAGGTCTAGAATCATCCTCACCCACCAAGTCAAACAAGGGGACCAAGTGGTAAATATGGTATCACATAAAGTATAATATTTGAAGATATGGTATCAAACATCTACGATATATGGCTCGTAGGAGAGGCCGGTAGGAAAAACTATCCAAGGAATGGGAGGATAATCGCCCATACCTAGATCGATGGGGTCTGGGTCAAGAATTTTGAAAATAGAGTGAGAAGATGGCCAGGGGTGCCATCATGCCCCTAAGCATGGGATACTTTCCCCAAGCATGTGTGGTGGAGGGAAGTGATCTGGTATGCTAAGGTGGGAATGATGCCCTAACTAGAGGTTAGTCAACAACAATGTGTAAGTGATTGTGTTGGTGATGTAAGGTAAATGAATGATTAAGTGGATCATCCCTAAAGTGATCTGAAGTGATGTGAGACTCTATAGGTTATTATAAACAGGGAAGAATAATGGTCCTAGATTCGACACTACTAGATGCACTAGGAGGGTTGTGGAGAATTTCTTGGCCTAGACTCTCAAATATGGGTGCCCCCTCACCCAAACATTGGGTGTCAATGTAATGGCCACAAGGTGTATGTGGTTCGAAGTATGTGGTTACTGAACCAATTGAACTCACTATGGATGAATTCTTTGGACTCCACATCACGTTGGTGATGGGTCTGCTGCGGAAGGAAGTACACATGATGGTGCATATCATCCCAAGGAAAATCAAGGGTGGTAATTGCTTCCATAGTGTCTTCATCAAAATGAAAGATAGGGGGACTGGTGGAAGAAATACCACATGACACAGTGGGGTTACCTGACGCGTCATCATGAGAGATATGGTTCACATATGCATCTCTATGGAGGGTAGACAAAGAGCTAGTAGATGAAACATTTACCGATGTTGAGCTTAAGGTGATCGCTGAAGGAGGTTCAGTCGAAATAGAAGGGGATGCCCCGGAGGGGCCTTCCACCATGGATCTTATGGATGATGACAAATAGAGGGTAGTGGCCAAAGGTTCCGTCATCTCGACATCAGGGGGAGGTATCACAATAGGTGTAGAAATGTCCTCCAGTTCAGCATGATCCAAACAAACGAGTAGAAGAGTAGAGGATCCACTACGTTTGGCCTCAATTCGGCGGCCAACATCAAGGGTGTCGCGGAAATTGTCGAGAAGGGGATAGAGGTGAGAATAGTGGATATAAATATCACATAAATCAGAAGGGTGATTTGTGCACAATGATTTGAGTTTCTTGGATGAATCAGGTAAAGTAACATGGACTTCTGTGATATCGGATTTAAGAAACATCTCGTTGAACACAGGTTTGAGAAGAGGAAGCTCAGGACAATTTTGGGTAGCATGCCCAACAACATCACACAAAGCGCATAGAGGTGATCACTTCGGCGGCTTAGGAGGAGAAAGAGTTGTTTGGGCAGCTTTGTCCTTAGGTTATTTCTTTTTGGCTTTGCCCCCCTCACCGGATGCTTTCACAATAGGGGTAGAGTCCTGTTGAGGTGGATGAGGTACTGAAGCAAAGGGAGGGGTCATAGCGACTGGTTGGACCAGGGTCAAAGCGGTATAAGTTTTAAGCTGACCAGGCGGGGTATTGGATAGGGGATAAATGTATCAGACTGGGATCCCCAGGGTCAAATTAGGAAGGCTCAACATAGCCATAACAGGTACATAAAACACTCTAGAGGGGGGAGCTAGAAAGGGTATCTGACCAGAGGGGTAATGGCCGGGCATAATGGCTCCTAAGTGATTGAGGCTAGGGGAAACCATTCCTGGTTGAAAGAGACACCAACAGAGGAAGGAGGTCCTGAATTTTGTGTCGAGTGGCTACCAGTAAGTCACGGAGGCATAGGTTGCTGGTTAGTCAAATCGGGCCTTTTAAGGTAGTCTGAGATGATTGCATCATGCAAACATTCGATGAGATGGGTTCTGCAAGAATGGGGGGAAACCATGGAAAGCACCAAGTAAGGTGGAATATTTATATAATCTAGGTGAAACACTGGTGAGAGGTGCGATTGTTTGTTTATTGACCACTGAAGATATGATAGACTCAAGAGAGGTCTGGGACTTCGGTTCGTAATATGTCAAATGATCAATGGTAATGATATTTCCAATATGTGGAAAACACATCTTACGGTGAACCGCAGATGCAACAATAGACATCGCATAAGTGTAGCTATGACCCAAGAGGATGATGTAATCCAAGGGGGCATAAATGAGTTCAATGTCAACACAAACAATCTTTCTCGCAAGAGTGATAGGAAAATTGTGGTACATGCTAAGGGGCCGAGAAGGGTGACCTTCCTAAGCATGCAAAGTGATGGTGGATGAGGCTAATTTAGGTGATCCGAGTTTATTCCAAATAGAGGCAGACATCACGCAGGTGGATGTGCCCTTGTCAATGATACATCACGAGACATGGGTACTACAAATATTGACTGGTATTTGGAAGGCGACGGATGAAGGTAAGTGGGGATGTTCTCATTTGTCAACATCAAAGATGATCAAACGATCATCTGAAGGATCCAAAACACCTAGAGAAGATAAGAGAGCTTTACGTTATGAAGGGCACAACTAGAGGACTTCCAGTGTTGACATGCAACAGGAGATTGTGCCAAGTCATATATTATGCTGTAATTGTGGTCGAATTTGGCTGAAGCAACAATTTGGCATAATGGACCTTTAGGGATTTTGGGAATGACCTCTGCCCATGGCTGAGGGATCTTTAAAAGGGCATTCGTTGTCAAACTAGACTCTGTGGAAACTTTGGTTTGAGGTTCGGTTGTAGACGAAGCAGGTGGCTTGCCATATTGTCGCGACTGAGTTTGGAGGTTGACATTAGTGGTATTAACCACTTCATAATTCACCATGAGAATCTAGTATTCAGGGGTACCAGACTGTGGATGTTGAGGGGCAGCTTGAACTCGAGGGGGTTGGGCAGCCACATATCCTTCCTGAGGGAAAGGATCAGTAAAAACATCCGGTTGAACTGGCACATTATTTGGAGGAGCCGAAGCCATGGCTAGCTATCTTATAGATGCTGCTTGTGCTTCCCACAATTGGCACATTTTGGGTAAAAGGGAACAATCGTGAGTATAATGGCCATGGACACCACAACAAGAATAAGGCTTGTTCGTACAAAGAGGTCTGTCTTGCTTGGTACGATTGCCTTGTTGCTGGTTGTTAGTGTTAGGCTGGTTCCCTTGGCGCCCTTGATTACCTTACGCAGGTTGGTTTTGGTTTCCTTTCCTCTTTTTCTTGGAATTTGGAGGATCAGTCGCACTCTGCTACGCATACACCTAACTCGGAGGGTGAGGTGGCTACTACGATAGAGTTTGAGAAGGCATGGGAGGCTGGGGTGTAAGTGCGAGAGGGGCTAGAGCACCAGGCTGTTGATACAAATAAAAATGAGGTTGAGAAACATTGGGGTAAACAGGTTGAGCGACTGCAGGCCCTGGCACTAGTTGATGCAATGGGGCAAATGTGCTTTGTCCTGGATACATGTTGTCGGGAGGGGGATAAGTGCTAGGGGAGCTAGCCCCCTTCATAAGGGAAACCAAAACCCATGGGAGGATGGGTATACAAATGTGAAAGAGATCCAATGATAACGTTGTCGGCATGAGATGCCCCTGGTGCATTGGCATGATGAGGTCTAGGAAGATTTGGTAAAACGGTATAAACATAAACATATTTGGCGTATATCAAGTCATATTTCAATGTGATTTGGAGAGATTATTCCTCTTTTTGAGGAAATTGAGATGTAACATATTTACCAATAGAAGGAAATTTTTTTCTAAGAAACAAATCCATATAGACACGGTCATCGAATGTGGGAGCTCGACATAAGCTCCTCCTTTTACGTGATTCTTGGACATGGTCAGAAAGGCGGGTGGCAGAAGTTTCTTAGAATGTGGTCAACAACTCGGTACCGATATCATATCGGAGAGGTAGCTCAAAGTAGGACAAAAATGCTTTAGCAAGAGTCGCAAAAGTGGAATGAGAGGCAGAGCCCTAGTTGACATACGACTTTGTAGCATCTCTAGTGAGCGTACACTGGAATAATCGAAGACGGATGGAGTCATAAGTGATAGAATTGGACAAACACCACATGTGAAAGGAACGAACATGATTAGTATGGTCCTCTCCAACGTTTCCTTCGAACTTATGGATGTATGAAGGAAGCTTAGTTGGAATAACAGGACAACCTGGATCATGGTGTATAGAGTCATTAATTAACTGGCTTAAATCGGGAAGGCTTAAACCTGCCATAAAAGGTAGCAAGGGAGTAGCCGGAACAATTTCGGTAGCGGTTCCACTAGAGGTAGCTCTAGCATTAGGGCTAGGGCTACCACCATCTTGACGACCAACACCTGCATTAGTGCCTGACATGGTGAAGGAATGAGGTGGAGGGGAAACAGGTTCAGAATCAGAGGAAGGAACCGATGAACCAGAATCAGAGTCGATATGGGGACTCGGTGGAGGACTAACTCAGGTTCTACGAGGTGGAGTAAGTCTTCTTAACAGAAACTGAGGATGAAGGCCTAGGAGTCTCTAGGATAAACACCTTGGGGGCACAATGATCACAAGACACAAGTAACCCAATAATGAAGAGAGATAAACAAAGGCACATAGGGGTAGTAGATTAATTAATTACGATGTTTATTTCTTGGCTTGGCATTGTACACCAAGCGCTCTTTGCTTTAGGTGTGCGTGTGTGCAATGTCTGTGATAACTTTAATTAAACCTAGATGGTTTTGCATAAAGGAAAATAAAAAATGATGTATAACTGTACATAAAACTGAAACGACAGTAAAATAATCAGCTAAAGATGCATAAATTCAACCCAAAAAGAAGGTCTCCCAACCAACTGTTCTAAGAGGCAGGCGAAATTGACTCAAAACACACAAAAAGGAAAAAAGATATAAGGTCTAAGGGATAGGGATATAATGACTCAGATCTATTGGAAAGAGGTACAAAAATTAGCAAGAAACTAGAGGGAAAACTGCTGCAAAATAGGAGGCAATAGGTTAAAATCCTAAGGGAAACAAGGGGGACCCTAGGGGAAAGATCAAACAAGAATCAAGAGGGTGTTTTGGATGAGATAATAACTGATCTAAAGGGACCTGAAAGAAAGATAGATCGGACCCTAAAAAATGGCTGAAAGCGCTGCAAAATCTTAGACTACCTACTCAGCTAAACCCTTCCCACAAAGGTGGAAGCATACTGAAAGACTAAGGGGATTTTTCCTTCTTAAAAGAGAAAAACTGAGCATATCGAGGCCTAAGACGGGTAGATACAGAGGTCAGACAACCTTGAAAAATTCTTGCGGCAAACCCTCAAAGTTACAGAAAAAATCCCGAAAAAAGTTGCAGCTCGTAGGTACTGACCTGTAGGCTGCTGAAATCGCAATTTTGGGCCCATCAGGTGCGACCTGAGCCTGAAATTGCAGGTTCCGGGCTAAAAAGTGCGAGATGCAGTTCTGGGAATCTCGGGAGGCAGGTTGCGGAAAAATTTGTTGTCTCTGGCGTGACTGGTACCTGTTACTTGCGGAAAACACCCAGAAACACTCGGAAGTTATAATTTTTAATGTTTTAGGGCATAAAAGGTAAAAAAAAACATTAAGAGGCTAAAAAATAGCTGAAGAAAAACCCTAGGGGCTGAAGCTGCTGGTCACATAGGAATCTGAATAAAACCCTGTGGAGTCGCCAATTGTTAGTATGAATTCTTAACGTAAGTGTACGAAAAGAGATCACTTTAGCTGCACATGACAAACAACCCTAACAACAAAGATGGCTGCTTAAATTCCTTAGATCTGCAATAGATAGTGGAAACAAATGCAACAAAAACCCAGATATATGCAGTAAAAGTATTTAAATAGTAAAATGAAATAAGAGTTCCTCCAAATATCCAATGGAAAAGACAATATATATAAATAATTTTATATTTATTAACACCTGGGAAGGGAACAAAGAATGATGTTCCTAATCCCCCTCAATGGGATTGGTTCTTGGTTGTCCTCAACGTTTCAGATCCAAAAGTTTCTCTCTCTCTCAATTGTGTAGAAAACCCAAGACGTGTTAAACTCTATGGGAGCTCAAGAAGTAAGAAAATAATAAAAGCGATCAAAGTATGACAATGACACAAGATCAAAGTTTGACCATGATAAAAAGATAAAAGGTAAATAATGGATGGAAAACCCTCCTATTTATAACAAAATATTGAGTTATCCTTAATAATGGCGCATAATAAAAATATTATTAACCGAGATCTAGATCTAACTACTCGGAATATTTTATTATATTTTGTTGGAAGGAAAATGAATTTAAACTGTTTAAATCCATTTATTTAGAAAGAATAAACAAATAAATGATTTATTTATCATTTCAAGAATGGGGTTAAGGAATTATTAAACAAAAATGATTTATTTAATTATTTCTAGGAGATTTAGTCAAATTTAACAAGGAATAATAATTAAATAAGGATTAATTAATTATTCCTAGAGAATAATAAGATAAATAATGATTTATCTAATTATTTCTCATTAATTGGGTTAAATATGACGAGGAATATTATTTCAACATAGGTTTAATTAATTATTCTTAGAGGAAAATAAAATAAATAAGGATTTATTTAATTATTCCTCATAGGGTTTCCTATTTGGACTAGAAATGACTTAATAAACTATGGTTTATTAAATTATTTCTTATAGTGAAAGCAATTTTACTATGGTAAAATTGGTCTTACATGGTGTAATTCGGTCCATCTAAATGCAAATGGTTAGATGACCAAAAATTGTTGTAACATATGGTATCAATTGGATTGGCATGTCCCAAATTTATAGAGAATTAGTCTCAAATGATACCAACTTATAACCGTTTATACCTTTGATCTCAAGCAGAGAACCCACACCCATCCTCACCCATAGAATTCCATCAATTTCTTGTGTTACTGGTCCTTTTGAATCTGATAGGTTCATGTTTTATTTCTTCCTCCATATTTTCGTTATTAAGGGTTTATCACAACCCATATGAATATGCATGTACCTATGACATCTAAAAAACCAAAAGGGTATCCTTATATAGTACAAGGCGTGGAAATAATTTCTTTCTCCAAAAATGAGATTTATAAACTGAAATAACCCAAAACTGTCATCCAAAATCCACTAAGATATGAGAAAAATATCGATAACCCTCATACAAGAAACTATCATTAAGAAAACTCGTCTTCCCATGTTAATCACCTATAGCCCATAACACTAACGGAGTCTAGAACTCCATTAGTAGTTGGATGGTTTAATCCAAATAGGGGTTGTTGCTATATGCTCATCTTGGGAATCAAAGAAAGGATGTCGGTGTTTGATAAATAGATGGTATCTACCCATATTTTTATACATCTTTTGACTCTAATAATTCATCAGGATTTCATTCATAGACAAATCCCGACCAACATTTTTCTAAGAGGTACACTACTAAGGTATATCCCAGAATTGTACCCCCAATGTTCTCCATCTATCTGAGAAACACATTCATAACCACCCTTCTACTAAAAAATTTCCCAACCAAGTTCAACTCGACATGTTAATAATTTCATTTATTTCTATATCCTTCCCAAAAACCAAATCTACTCCACCTCCATGAGATTTTAAAACTTTCCCCTTCCTTCACTAATTGTTTGTGATTCCTACCAGTACACAATCACCCTAAAGGTGCTTAAGACATATCAGGCTCCAACAAAACCTAAACCATTTGTATCATCAAAGGCATTTGATTTAGGACTAGTATAAGGAAAAAATCCCATATCACATATGTACTTCAAAAGGGTCCAATTACAATTGTTCATATCAGATCCTAATGTAATATCGTTATTTACTATAATACCAATATCAAAGGGTTCCTATTGTAATGTGAAAGGCATAGATATCAAAACATTGGATTTTTCACACATATGTGAACAACCCAAAGTACCTTCTCCCATAGTTTGCTCCAAAGTTTGAACCTTAGGTTTCGATTCATGTGAATACTGTGACTATCCCTCTAAATGACAAATGAAATTTTTTATATATCGGATGACTTAGAAATTTGGTCCACTATTAAGGCGACTCTAGGTAGTGAACATAAGATTTGATCCCCTGATAGACCATTGTATGAATAATCCATGATTTGGATTGTGTCATCAATGTTGATTCCACACTAACATCGATTATGAAAAACCCACAAAAACCATAACCTGGAAAACCCTTCCACAAAACTCCACACACAAACACATCATGTGTCAACTCCATGTTGAACATGGAACAAATTATACATATCTCACATATTGAGCATGACACTATTGAAATGTTTTAACCATTTTCATGCTATTTATATAATTAAATTATATTACATTAAATTATCAATCTATAGGAGTATTCTTATGAAATGCTTACATTGTTTGCACATGAATTAGTGAATTATTAATTTCTTAGTGTAATAAAAATAATACTATCTATGATAATATTTTTAATTATAAATAAATGACTTGAAAATGCTTATGAATTGCAAATAGAGAATTAATCAAATGCTACAAACATTACTTGTGTCAACTCCATGTTGAACATGGAACAAATTATACATATCTCACATATTGAGCATGACACTATTGAAATGTTTTAACCATTCTCATGCAATTTATATAATTAAACTATATCACATTAAATTATCAATTTATAGGAGTATTCTTATGAAATGCTTACATTGTTTGCACATGAATTGGTGAATTATTAATTTCTTAGTTTAATAAAAATAATACTATCTATGATAATATTTTTAATTATAAATAAATAACTTCCAAATACTTATGAATTTTAAATAGAGAATTAATCAAATGCTACAAACATTACTTTGATCACTCAAGATAATCATTTACTCTATCATAATTCTATATGACATGTCATTTTCTTTCATTCACCAATGAGTTGAATGTTCCTGCAATCATTTGATTGATTAATATGTTCAATGATGTACTATGTATATGAGTTTATGCAGATCTGGTAACCTGGAATCTTAAATCCGCCACCAGAATATCCATTAAGGAATCCATCAACTCTATAGAAGAAAACTCAGATTGTGTACAATCCATTCCCCTTTTAGATCCGAAGCAACTTCAAGTAGAAGCTAGAAAACTTGATACAAAATATTTTCATTTGGGTTGTATTAGAGTCGGAATCAACACTCTCACACACAAAGGGCTGGATACCTATGTCTTAGCCACTGTGAGAGATCTCACACATAATAAATATACTGATTCCATAATTGGAGGGATAGTTGCTCCATTGTCAAATGGTCCTGTCTGGTTCGACTGCTATCCAAATTTTCCTATCTATGTTTTTGATGAAACGATAGTAGACATCTTACAGCTCCAAATTCAAACCTCAGGGTTTGATATGAAAAATAAAAGAAATAACATCGCCATACAGACCAGAGGGTGTTTTAGGCACACCAACACCCTATATCCTGCAGTCCTCCATACACCCAGCAGAGATTCCAAAACCAATATTGTTGTTCTCACCGATTCTAAAAATCAAAAGGTGGAACACCAAGCCATTAAGTGGGAAGATCTGAATTTCCCAGAGCATTGGGTCATTCCTAACCCCAAAACCATCTTTTCCAGATGCATTACTTCTGCTAACATTAAAGAAGATCAATCCTCAGCTACCCTGTCATTTCCTAGAAGATCCACAATAGACGAAGGATTGAAGAAGCTTGTAGAAAGTCTCCCATGTACAAAAACCCAGATATTGTAGATACAACTTGTTCTAGTATTGTTTCCAGCTCTTGTAAACATATTGCTTTTTTTGAGTTTGCATAGCTTGTCAACTTTAATCCTCTTGAAGTTTCATGCCCTCAGTGTAAAAGCCTGGTTAATCTCAGCAATCTTGCTTATCTTGTTATTCATGAAAATCATAATCCAAGGACAGGAGAAGCTCCTACTTCTACTTCTATAAATCCATGCCCAAATCCTAAGTGTTCTGACATCCCATTTCCCCACGAGTCAGACCATGTCCTTATGATGCATGAAATAACTACTCTTGAGAATGAAGATCCCAGGTTAACAGAGATGTTCAGTAAAACGAGGCCACCAAACATGCCTAGATATGGTATTGGTTATCTTGACCAGATGAATCATTTAATTCCTGACTGTAGATTTAAATATCTACCATCTGATTGCAAGAAACCTTCAGTCCCTGAAATGCATAATTTCTTCACACTCATTGATGGGTGTAAGAAGTATGAAGTTGATTCCCAATGGATGAAAGCAATGCTTAATTGGGACATTTATACTCATCCAGAGGTGGTCTCTTTTGGCCTTACTCACTCTTGTGAAGAAAATATCAGACTGTTTGATGAATGGAAAAATTATATGGACAGAACAAATACATGGATATCTTTCTATTCTTGGAAAAGAAAGAAAGAGTCTGAACTTGTTTTGATGACTGATGCAATTGCATCCTCCTCTTCACAACACTCTTGGTCAACTGTTGATGGTAGTAGAATTGAGACATCTACTACATTTCCTCCCTTCAAAGGCATCATTCTAGGGGAAGCTCAAAATATTGCCAAAGCTATTCCCTTAGTCCTCAAAGATGACAATGCTCTTGGCATTGATGGAAGAATCCAGAAAGCTAGTGAACAACTTAATTGGATAAACACAACTATCATTGGATTAGAAATAAATGTTGCCAAAACAATTTTTGTAAAAGAACAGCTTGACAGAGTCCAAGTATTAGTCAATGATGTAAATAATGTTCTGAATAATGTACAGTATGATTCTTCATTAGTTAAGTCATATTCCAGAGAATCCTTGAAAAGTATTGAAGAGGTAGAAAACTGTATAATGAGTGAATCTGTTTCTACCAGGAGTCTTATTTCAAATCTGTCTGAGAAATTTGAAAAGCTTAATCCATATAAGACAGATAAGCCTGTTCCTCCTTCCTATCTACATAGAAGAAAGAGTGTACATATACAAATCCCTGTTGATAAATTTCCTCATCTCTTTCCCAAGGAAGTTGGACAAGCCTCCCAGAAGTCTACAGCAGAAAAAGAACTCCAAAGTCCTTCAGGAGATATAATCTCCATTGCTATTTTATTTAAAGAGTCTGAGCCAGAAACTCAAGTTCTTCCTATATATGAACCATTATAGAGTTAGTTTACCAGATATCCAGCTCTTGATCTCAATGGTATGGGAAAACTGCCCCCAACTCATTTGTTCTATCCTAACAGTCATAAAGAATGGAATGTTGATTCACTTAGCATGGGTCAAATTAGGAAAATGCTTTATCAGATGATGGCTAAATACAAATTGATGTGTGTTGGAGGTAAATCAGAAGTTGAATCATGTAAAATTTTGATTCAATGTTTCATTGGTACTCTGGCCAGATGGTGGGAACTAGAATCTTCTCCAGCTTTAATAAAAATGATGGAAGAAGAAGTATTAAAAGATGAAAATGGTGATATTTTGTTCCATCCTGATGGAACTCCCATCAGTAATATGATTGGTGTTGTGACTGCTATGATCCAAGAACATTGGTGTGGAACTGAGACTATTGTCTCAGATAAAAATGAAATTGTTTTGATGAACTTGAAATGTATGAATATAAATCAGTATGAGGATTTTCACAGAGACTGGATGGAAAGGATCTATTTGGTCAAAGATCCTAAGAATCTCCTGTGGAAGCAGGTATATCTTGCATCTCTACCCTCAAAATTGGTAGACATCATTAAACTGCAAGACTCCTTTCAGTTGCCTTTTGAAGTATACACTTGGGGTGAAATATATGCAACTATTACTAAAGTTTTGATAAATTTATGTACTAGTTCTAAGATGAATAGATCAATAGAAAAGATGCACAGATTGCCTGGTACTAAATCTTTTTGCAATAAATATGGCATCACAATTGATGATCCCCTAGTGAAACATAGAAAAACAAAAATAAAGGCAAAGAAAGCACAGAAATGAGAAAAGTTCATCAGAAAGAGCAACAAGAGGAGATTTTCCAAGCCCTCCTCAAAACCATCTAGAAGAAAGGGATATTATAAATATGTCCCTAATACTCACTACTACAAACCATCAGATATTCATCTGAAGACAGAAAAGAAAGAAAGACTCAATCAGTTAGTATGCTGGTTATGTGGAAAACCAAGGCATACAACCAACATATGTCCTGATGGTGAAGAATCCAAGAAAAACCGTGGCAAGAAATCTCAGCCACAAAACAGAGGCAAAGCAGTTGTGAAATCAGAATAAAACTGTAGTAAATGTGGATCTACATTTCATAATGCAGACAACTGCCCCCACCTATTTATACAACAAGCTGAAGAATATTCTTCAGACTCAGATAGTGTTTCCTCTTCCAGTTCTTCTGAAGAACTTCAAGCTCACTGCTATTGTTCAGATTCTCAAAATTGTAAATGTAGATGTTCTTCCAGTAGTGAATCTGACTACTCATCTGACGACTCTTTTGCAGAAGAATTTTCTCAGAAATTAAAAGTTTTAATGGCCCAGTCAGAAGAAGATGAGCTGAAAATCTTTGCACAGATTCATGCCATGGAGGAATGAGACCTGCAGAATAGATTGCTGGAAACATTCATGTCATCTACATCCAGCAAAAGTGCTAGTAAGAAGCCCCTCTTCTTAGAAGCTTCTTATGAGAGAAACACCAAGGCCTATCAAAGGGATCACCAGCAGAGCAAAGTTCGTCCACTCACTTTGGGGGAGGTGAGTAGAGAGATCCAAATTTTTGCTTTAAAATCCCAAGTTTCTAAGCTTGAAAAAGGGAAACAGGAAGTAGCACAGCTTGTTTCAGGCCATAAAACAAATTATACATTTCATACTACTCCCTTTTCTAAGTTAGATGTTGAAATTTCAGAAGGACAGAAAGATCCCACATTGGGATTTAGAGAGATGCGAGTTCTTGCTATTGAATATCAACAACATCATGTCAAAATCAATGTCTGTATTAAAGGTAAGATGTTATTTCTGACTGCACTATTATACTCAGGAGCATATGTAAATATATTTAACAAGAAAGCTATCCCCTCGAGATATTGGGTTTCAGCCTCAAGAAGAATAATAGGGTTAGGAGAGAAAACCCTAGATTATGAAGTTCCTCAAGCTGCTGTTTGTTTTGATACACAGTGCATTAAGCTTAAGTTTGCAGTAGGAGATATCCCAGTCGACTGCATATTAGGTAATGTTTTTCTTGCAACAATAGAACCCCATGGCTCTATCAGAATGGAGAATAATAGAGCAGGGTATTTTATTACTATGCCTACCTCTAATGGGAAAACCAAAAGAATAAATATGCCTTATGTTTCAAATCCTAGAGTTTCCACAATGGTACAGGCAACGCAGGAACTAAAGAAGGCTGAGAATAAACTTGTAGAGCTCAAGGACCTAAAATCCACAATCCATATAGAAGAACAATTGAGCTCTCTAGAAGTTCAGAGAAAGATCTCTGAAATAAAAACAGTTTTAGAAAATGAATGCTGCTCAGAAGAACCTAATGCATTTTGGCATAGGAAGCAGCATAGTGTAGAGCTGCCATACAAGGATGAATATACCGGAAAACCTTGCAAGTCCAGAGCAATCCCAATAAACAAAGAATATAGGGACCTCTGTGAGAAAGAAATAAATCAGTTGTTACAAAGAAAGCTGATCAGAGAATCTAGCAGTCCTTGGAACTGCTACGGATTCTATGTAAATAAGAGATCAGAACAGATAAGAGGTATCCCAAGGCTCGTAATAAATTATAAGCCTCTGAATTCTGTTCTTGTAGATGACACCTATCCAATTCCCCACAAAGGAGATCTATTGGGAAGGATCTCAGGTGCCAAAATATTTTCTAAGTTTGATTTAAAGTCTGGGTTTTGGCAGGTAGATATTGATGAAAAAGATAAATTCAAGACTGCCTTCAGTATTCCGACCGGACACTATGAGTGGAATGTCATGTCCTTCGGCCTAAAGCATGCCTCGTCTAAATTTCAGAGAGTCATGGACTCTATCTTCAAGCCTTATGCTGATTGGCTCCTTGTATATAATGATGACATTCTAATATTTTCTAAGAATCTCCAAGACCACTTCAAACATATCAGAATTTTTATGAAGTTGGTCAAACAAAACGGTCTGGTGCTTAGCAAGAAGAAAATGGAACTTTTCCAGACCTCCATTAAATTTTTAGGGCACACAATCAGAAATGGGAAAATTGCTCTCCAAAGCCACGCAATGGAATTTGCTGATAAATTCACAGATGTTATCTTAGATAAAACTTAGTTGCAAAGATTTCTGGGATGTTTAAATTATGTTGGCAATTTTTATAAAGATTGTGCTGCAGATAGATCTCTGCTAAATCAGAGATTGAAAAAGAATCCTTCACCTTGGTCTGATGAACATACAGAAGTAGTCAGACAAATAAAAGCCAAGGTAAGGAGCCTTCCTATCTTATATGTTGCTGATGAGAATTTCTTCAAAATTGTTGAATCAGATGCCAGTGACATCGGTTGGGGAGGTGTGCTGAAGCAAAAGCCAGATGAGAAAGATAGTAAAGAAAAAAAACAGATAGTTCAGTTTGCCTATGGAACTTGGAGTAAGTCAGAGAATAATTACTCTACAATAGAAAAAGAGGTAAAAGCTGCATGGAACTGTGTTGATAAATTTTCTTTACATCTGGTTAATAAATTTTTTCTATTAAGAACCGATGCTTCTGCCCTAGCTAAAGTTCTCACCAAAAATATTAAGAAGCTGGGAGAAGCAAAGTTTGCAAGATGGCAGGCGCTCTTTGCCAACTTTGATTTTAAAGTTGAGCACATAAAAGGAGTTCATAATTACTTGCCAGTATTTCTCGGCCGGGAGTACATCCAGCACCAAGAACAAAAAGACCAAGTCATGATTATTGTGACAGAATGGGACCAGGCACACCAGAGAGAAGTCCTCAGGACTATTCCAGATTACAAAGATTGGGCCACATACAGAAATGAGTGGAAGCCTACCTGGCAGCTCCGGAATACAAAAGTACTTGATGCAAATCTTCAAAATCACACAGATATCTAGCATCTTGTACCAGAAAGGAAAGTGTACCCCAAAGGTAGTAGATGGATACACGATATGGTGTATTCAAGGAGAATGCTAGCCTCTTTCCAATCTGAAGAATCCCTATCTAATGATTTCATGGATATTTCTGTCACCTGCACAGGAGGAAGTGATAGACATAAAGTCTATTACAAGCACTTGGCCATAAACAAAACAAGAGAACCTGCATGGACATGGACCCATTTTAATCAGTGGCCAGGTAATAATCCTGACTTTATTTTTCCTGACACTATATATAATTTTGCAGGTTACAAAAGATTGTGGTGGGACCTTATGAATAAAGATGGTAGACATGAAACTCATTATACCAAGGTCAAATTTGGCGCCACATGGATCATGCAAGGAAATCAACAACTAGGTTGGCTACAAAATTGGTGGAAAGATTATGGATTGAATGCAACTACCATGGATCCTGTGTTTTATGAAAATTTCTATCATAGCCAATGTGATTGGTGTATCGATGAAGGAATTGGCGAATGTATCCATGCACCTTTCTCTAAAGTTAGAAATCTGCTTCAAATTGATGATTCATTGATCCTAATGCAACATATGAGACAACATAACTATTGGATAGTGATGACCAAAATCAAACACCAAATCATTTTAAATAAGCCAATGATTGTAAGGAGAATTTATACTAAATCTTGGGATGAAAATTATAAATATAGATTCCCGGGGATAAAAATCCTTGATGATCCTCCTGAAAGCAGTAGTGGTTCTCGTGCACTCCACTGACCAAAATTCTCCATAATGTACTATCACCCAGTCACGGTTTTAATGTGACCGGATTTTCCCGAGGGCTTTTTCCGGTTAAAAAGCATCCACTCTGATAGTGGGCCTTTTGTAAATAAACCATGATAGTTTTCTCGTGGGCCTTTTGTACAAAAAGGCATCCACTCTGTATATAGTACACACACTCACATAATAGAGTCCGGATGAAGGAATCTCTGTGCGGATGTCACTTTGGTGTTACCTGAAAACAATGATTCCTCTTCCACGTCATAGTCCTTAGCAGATCTGAATTGATTACTTGTCCCCCCTCTCATCCTATATAAGGAGGGTAAGGCTCATTCTTTCGGCATCGTTTGTTGATCAAGTCTTAGAGTCATTTGAGTCTTTGTGTGTTTGGAGTTGGAGTTTGAGTTCTTCCTGCTCTGCATCTGCGATTTCAATCTTGATCTACTTGCATCACGAAGATCAGTCTCAAGTCTAGAGTTTGATCTGAGAAGCCTGCGCATCAGGGTGTATAAACCTGGTGTGAACCTAAAGTGGCCAGATCATTAGGTCGAGTTTGTATATTTGTGTGTTATAATATTTCTTAGACAGAGTCTGTTATCAGCCAGGAAGCCTCTAGTAAGATCTCTCATTCATTGAGAAGCCAAGTCTGGTAAATGCTGAAATAGTCAATCTCTGAAAAGAAAACTGAGTCCATCTGACCAATGTAATGAGATTTTTCTGAAATCAATAAAGAGAAAACCTTTTCGCATTTGAGTACTTGTCACTCTGAGCTATTTTATTGTCTATTGAGGTAGTATTTTTCTATCTCATATTCACTTGAGGTTCACCAGAGGTTCGCCAGAGGTTTGCCAAACCACCTTGGGACGCCAAGGCTGTTGAAGGCACGAGGCCGTGTTAAAGCCATTAGTGCGAGACAATGGGAGTAGGTTTGTGTATGGGTTCATGTAAAGGAGTTTGAGAGACCAAAGACAAAGAAGAAACTCAACAAGGCCAGTCAGCCAACAAATGTCCTAATGGTGAAGAATCCAAGAAAAACCGTGGCAAGAAATCTCAGCCACAAAACAGAGGCAAAGCAGTTGTGAAATCAGAAGAAAAATGTAGTAAATGTGGGTCTACATTTCATAATGCAGACAAATACCCCCACCTGTTTATACAACAAGCTGAAGAATATTCTTCAGACTCAGATAGTGTTTCCTCTTCTAGTTCTTCTATTAAAGAACTTGAAGCTCACTGCTATTGTTCAGATTCTCAAAATTGTAAATGTGGATGTTCTTCCAGTAGTGAATCTGACTACTCATCTGAGGACTCTTTTGCAGAAGAATTTTCTCAGAAATTAAAAGTTTTGATGGCCCAATCAGAAGAAGATGAGCTGAAAATATTTGCACAGATTCGTGCCATGGAGGAAGGAGACCTGAAGAATAGATTGCTGGAAACATTCATGTCATCTACATCCAACAAAAGAGCTAGTAAGAAGCCCCTCTTCTTAGAAGCTTCTTATGAGAGAAACACCAAGGCCTATCAAAGGGATCACCAGCAAAGCAAAGTTCGTCCACTCACTTTGGGGGAGGTGAGTAGAGAGATCCATATGTTAAAATCAAAATTTTTTGCTTTAAAATCCCAAGTTGCTAAGCTTGAAAAAGGGAAACAGGAAGTAGCACAGCCTGTTTTAGGCCATAAAACAAATTATACATTGCATACTGCTCCCTTTTCTGAGTCATATGTTGAAATTTTAGAAGGACAGAAAGATCCCACATTGGGATTTAGAGAGATGCGAGTTCTTGCTATTGAATATCAACAACATCATGTCAAAATCAATGTCTGTATTAAAGGTGAGATGTTCTTTTTGACTGCACTATTAGACTTAGGAGCAGATGTAAATATATTTAACAAGAAAGCTATCCCCTCGAGATATTGGGTTTCAGCCTCAAGAAGAATAATAGGGTTAGGCGAGAAAACCCTAGATTATGAAGTTCCTCAAGCTGCTGTTTATTTTGATACACATTGCATTAAGCTTAAGTTTGCAGTAGGAGATATCCCAGTTGACTGCATCTTAGGTAATGTTTTTCTTGCAGCAGTAGAACCCCATGGCTCTATCAGAATGGAGAATAATAGAGCAGGGTATTTTATTACTGTGCCTACCTCTAATGGGAAAACCAAAAGAATAAATATGCCTTATGTTTCAAATCCTAGAGTTTCCACAATGGTACAAGCAGGAACTAAAGAAGGTTGCGAATAAACTTGTAGAGCTCAAGGACCTAAAATCCACAATCCATATAGAAGAACAATTGAGCTCTCTAGAAGTTCAGAGAAAGATCTCTGAAATAAAAACAGTTTTAGAAAATGAATGCTACTCAGAAGAACCTAATGCATTTTGGCATAGGAAGCAGCATAGTGTAGAGCTGCCATACAAGGATGAATATACCGGCAGACCTTGCAAGTCCAGAGCAATCCCAATGAACAAAGAATATAGGGACCTCTGTGAGAAAGAAATAAATAAGCTGTTACAAAGAAAGCTGATCAGAGAATCTAGCAGTCCTTGGAACTGCTACGGATTCTATGTAAATAAGAGATCAGAACAGATAAGAGGTATCCCAAGGCTTGTAATAAATTATAAGTCTCCGAATTCTGTTCTTGCAGATGACACCTATCCAATTCCCCACAAAGGAGATCTATTGGGAAGGATCTCAGGTGCCAAAATATTTTCTAAGTTTGATTTAAAGTCTGGTTTTTGGCAGGTAGCTATTGCTGAAAAAGATAAATTCAAGTCTGCCTTCAGTATTCTGGCCGGACATTATGAGTGGAATTTCATGCCCTTCGGCCTAAAGCATGCCCCCTCTAAATTTCAGAGAGTCGTGGAATCTATCTTCAAGCCTTATGCTGATTGGCTCCATTTATATATTGATGACATTCTAATATTTTCTAAGAATCTCCAAGACCACTTCAAACATATCAGAATTTTTATGAAGTTGGTCAAACAAAACGGTTTGGTGCTTAGCAAGAAAAAAATGGAACTTCTCCAGACCTCCATTAAATTTTTAGGGCACACAATCAGAAATGGGAAGATTTCTCTCCAAAGCCATGCAATGGAATTTGCTGATAAATTCACAGATGTTATCTTAGATAAAACTTAGTTGCAAAGATTTCTGGGATGTTTAAATTATGTTGGCAATTTTTATAAAGATTGTGCTGCAGATAGATCTCTGTTAAATCAGAGATTAAAAAAGAATCCTTCACCTTGGTCTGATGAACATACAGAAGTAGTCAGACAAATAAAAGCCAAGGTAAGGAGCCTTCCTATCTTATATGTTGCAGATGATAATTTTTTCAAAATTGTTGAATCAGATGCCAGTGACATCGGTTGGGGAGGTGTGCTGAAGCAAAATCCAGATGAGAAAGATAGTAAAGAAAAAGAACAGATAGTTCAATTTTCCTCTGGAACTTGGAGTAAGTCATAAAAAAATTACTCTACAATAGAAAAAGAGGTAAAAGCTGCATGGAACTGTGTTGATAAATTTTCTTTACATCTGGTTAATAAATTTTTTCTATTAAGAACTGATGCTTCTGCCCTAGCTAAAGTTCTCACCAAAAATATTAAGAAGCCGGGAGAAGAAAATTTTGCAAGATGGCAGGCCCTCTTTTCCAACTTTGATTTTAAAATTGAGCACATAAATGGAGTTCATAATTACTTGCTAGATTTTCTCAGCCGGGAGTACATCCAGCACCAAGAACAAAACTACCAAGTCATGGTTATTGTGACAGAATGGGACCAGGCACACCAGAGAGAAGTCCTCAAGACTATTCTAGATGAAAAATATTGGGCCACATAGAGAAATGAGTGGAAGCCTATCTGGCAGCTCCGGAATACAAAAGTACTTGATGCAAATCTTCAAAATCACACAGATATCCAGCATCTTGTACCAGAAAGGAAAGTGTACCCCAAAGGTAGTAGATGGATACACGATATGGTGTATTCAAGGAGCATGCTGGCCTCTTTCCAAGCTGAAGAATCCCTATCTAATGATTTCATGGATATTTCTGTCACCTGCACAGGAGGAAGTGATAGAAATAAAGTCTATTACAAGCACTTGGCCATAAATAGAACAAGAGAACCTGCATGGACATGGACCCATTTTAATTAGTGGCCAGGTAGTAATCCTGACTTTCTTTTTCCTGACACTATTTATAATTTTGTAGGTTACAAAATATTGTGGTGGGACCTTATGAATAAATATGGTAGACATGAAACTCATTATACCAAGGTCAAATTTGGCGCCACATGGATCATGCAAGGAAATCAATAACTAGGTTGGCTACAAAATTGGTGGAAATATTATGGATTGAATGCAACTGCTATGGATCCTGTGTTTTATGTAAATTTCTATCATAGCCATTGTGATTGGTGTATCGATGAAGGAATTGGCGAATGTATCCATGGAACTTTCTCCAAAGTTAGAAATCTGCTTCAAACAGATGATTCATTCATCCTAATGCAACATATGAGACAACATAACTATTGGATAGTGATGACCAAAATCAAACACCAAATCATTTTAAAGGAGAATTTATACTAAAGCTTGGGATGAAAATTATAAATATAGATTCCCGGGGACAAAAATCCTTGATGATCCTCCTGAAAGTAGTAGTGGTTCTCGTGGACTCCAATGACCAAAAGTCTCCACAATGTACTGTCACCCAGTCACTGGTTTAATGTGACCGGATTTTCCCGAGGGCTTTTTCCGGTTAAAAAGCATCCTTAGTGTAAATAAACCATGATAGTTTTCTCGTGGGCCTTCTGTACAAAAAGGCATCCACTCTGTATATAGTACACACACTCACATGATAGAGTCCGGATGAATGAATCTCTGTGTGGATGTCACTTCGGTGTTACCCGAAAAAAATGATTCCTCTTCCATGACATAGTCCTTAGCAGATCCGAATTGATTGCTTGTCCCCCCTCTCATCCTATATAAGGAGGGTAAGGCTCATTCTTTTGGCATCGTTGGTTGATCGACTCTTAGAGTCATTTGAGTCTTTGTGTGTTTGGAGTCGGAATCTAAGTTCTTCCTGCTATTCATCTGTGAGTTCAATCTCGATCTGCTTGCATCACGAAGATCAGTCTCAAGTCTAGAGTTTGATCTGAGAAGCCTACGCATCAGGGTGTATAAATATGGTGTAAACCTAAAGTGGCCAGATCATTAGGCCGAGTCTGTATATTTGTGTGTTATAATATTTCTTAGACAGAGTCTGTTATCAGCCAGGAAGCCTCCAGTAAGCTCTCTCATTCATTGAGAAGCCAAGTCTGGTAAATGCTGAAACAGTCAATCTCTGAGAAGAAAACTGAGTCCATCTGACCAATGTAATGAGATTTTTCTGAAATCAATAAAGAGAAAACCTTTCCGAATTTGAGTACTTCTCACTCTGAGCTATTTTATTGTCTGTTGAGGTAGTATTTGTCTCTCTTATATTCAGTTGATGTTTGCCAGAGGTTCGCCAAACCACCCAGGGACGCCAAGGCTGTTGAAGGCAAGAGGCCGTGTTAAATCCGTTAGTGCGAGATGTCGGGAGTAGGTTCGTGTAAAGGAGTTTGAGAGACCAAAGACAAAGCAGAAAATCAACAAGGCCAGTCAGCCTGTTGTTGCTGTTGCAGTGCAAGCTTTTGAAGCCCCTGCGTAAATTAGTATCAGAGCTAGAAAGGTTATCTGGTTTGAGAAAAAGGTCAGTACTCAAATCAATCCTCTCTTTATTTGAAGAAGATATAATGGACCCTTTCAGAAAATCAGTTTCTTTCAGAGAAGTAGAAGAAAAATAAAGAGCAGAACAAGATCCCCTTCGGGATATGTTCGCCTCTGCGTCTAGTAAAGTTTTAATTCTTCTAAGTTGTTATATGAAGAAGCTGAACCATCTGCCAGATGGAAACTTCCCAAGATATCTGCATCTGAAGTTTATGCAGATCTGGCAGCCTGGAATCTTAAATCTTCCACCAGAATATCCATTAAGGAATCCATCAGCTCTATAGAAGAAAACTTAGATTGTGTACAGTCGATTCCCCTTTTAGATCCGAAGCAGCTTCAAGCAGAAGCTAGAAAACTTGATACAAAATATTTGCATTTGGGTTGTATTAGAGTCGGAATCAATGCTCTCACACACAAAGGGCTAGATACCTATGTCTTAGCCATTGTGAGAGATCTCACACATAATAAATATACTGATTCCATAATTGGAGGGATAGTTGCTCCATTGTCAAATGGTCCCGTCTGGTTCGACTGCTATCCAAATTTTCCTATTTATGTTTTTGATGAAACGATAGTAGACATATTACAGCTCCAAATTCAAACCTCAGGGTTTGATATGAAAAAGAAAAGAAATAACATCGCCATACAGACAAGAGGGTGTTTTAGGCACACCAACACCCTATATCCTGCAGTCCTCCATACACCCAGCAGAGATTCCAAAACCAGTATTGTTGTTCTCACCGATTCTAAAAATCAAAAGGTGGAACACCAAGCCATTAAGTGGGAAGATCTGAATTTCCCAGAGCATTGGGTAATTCCTAACCCCAAACCCATCTCTGTCAGATGCATTACTTCTGCTAGCATTAGAGAATATCAATCCTCAGCTACCCTGTCATTTCCCAGAAGATCCACAATAGACAGAAGAAGGATTGAAGAAGCTTGCAGAAAGTCTCCCATGTACAAAAACCCAGATATTGTAGATACAACTTGTTCTAGTATTGTTTCCAGCTCTTGTAAACATATTGCTTTGTTTGATTTTTCATAGCTTGTCAAATTTAATCCTCTTGAAGTTTCATGCCCTCAGTGTAAAAGCCTAGTTAATCTCAGGAATCTTGCTTATCTTGTTATTCATGAAAATCATAATCCAAGGATAGGAGAAGCTCCTGCTTCTACTTTTATAAATCCATGCCCAAATCCTAAGTGTTCTGACATCCCATTTCCCCATGAGTCAGACCATGTACTTATGATGCATGAAATAAATACTCTTGAGAATGAAGATCCCAGGTTAACAGAGATGTTCAGTGAAATGAGGCCACCAAACATGCCCAGATATGGTATTTGTTATCTTGAATAGATGAATCATTTAATTCCTGACTGTAGATTTAAAGATCTACCATCTGATTGCAAGAAAACTTCAGTCCCTTAAATGCATAAGTTCTTCACACTCATGGATGGGTGTAAGCAGTATGAATTTGATTCCCAATGGATGAAAAAAATGCTTAATTGGGACATTTATACTCATCCAGAGGCGGTATCTTTTGGCCTTACTCACTCTTATGAAGAAAATATCAGACTGTCTAATGAATGGAAAAATTATATCGACAGAATGACTACATGGATATCTTTCTATTACTGGAAAAGAAAGAAACAGTCTGAACTTGTTTTGATGACTGATGCAATTGCATCCTCCTCTTCACAGCACTCTTGGTCAGCTGTTGATGGTAATAGAATTGAGACATCTACTACATTTCCTCCCTTCAAAGGCATAATTCTAAGGGAAGCTAAAAATAATGCCAGAGCTATTCCCTTAGTCCTCAAAGATGACAATGCTCTTGGCATTGATGGAAGAATCCAGAAAGCTAGTGAACAACTTAATTGGACAAACACAGCTATCACTGGATTAGAAAGAAATGTTGCCAATTTTTTTTTTGTAAAAGAACAACTTGATAGAGTCCAAGTATCAGTCAATGATGTAAATAATGTTCTGAATAATGTACATTATGATTATTCATTAGTTAAGTCATATTCCAGAGAATCCTTGAAAAGGATTGAAGAGGTAGAAAACTATATAGTGAGTGAATCTGTTTCTACCAGGAGTCTTATTTCAAATTTGTCTGAGAAATTTGAAAAGCTTAATCCATCTAAGACAGATAATCCTATTCCTCCTTCCTATCTACATGGAAGAAAGAGTGTACATATACAAAGCCTTGTTGATAAATTTTCTCATCTCTTTCCCAAGGAAGTTGGACAAGCCTCCCAGAAGTCTACATCAGAAAAAGAACCCCAAAGGCCTTTAGGAGATAGAATCTCCATTGCTACTTTGTTTAAAGAGTCTGAGCCAGAAACTCAAGTTCTTCCTGTATATGAACCATTAGAGAGTCAGTTTACCAGATATCCAGTTCCTGATCTCATTGGTATGGGAAAACTGCCCCCAACTCATTTGTTCTATCCTAACAGTCGTAAAGAATGGAATGTTGATTCACTTAGCATGTGTCAAATCAAGCAAATGCTTTATCAGATGATGGTTGAATTCAAATTAATGTGTGTTGGAGGTAAATCAGAAGTTGAATCATGTAAAACTTTGATTCAATGTTTCACTGGTACTCTGGCCAGATGGTGGGAACTAGAATCTTCTCCAGCTTTAATAAAAAAGATGGAAGAAGAAGTATTAAAAGATGAAAATGGTGATATTATGTTCCATCCTAATGGAACTCCCATAAATAATATGATTGGTGCTGTGACTGCTATGATCCAAGAACATTGGTGTGGAACTGAGACTATTGTCTCAGATAAAAATGAAATTGTTTTGATGAACTTGAAATGTATGAATATAAATCAGTATGAGGTTTTTCACAGAGACTGGATGGAAAGGATCTATTTGGTCAAAGATCCTAAGAATCTCCTATGGAAGCAGGTATATCTTGCAGCTCTACCCTCAAAATTGGTAGACATCATTAAACTGCAAGACTCCTTTCAGTTGCCTTTTTCACCAATAAATCCTATTCATAACAAAATTTTAATAAAAATTCAATAATAGAAAATAAATGAAATTGTAATGAATTTAAAACACAAACGTAAAAACATACTCTATTAGCAATAATACAACACATGCTAATGCACATGGGCGCTTCCCGAGGTTACGATACATGGAAATCACAAAACTTAGAGGAAACTAAAGACGATGTACGAGGTTCAATGCATGAACTTAAGAAATCAACGATATTTTATATTATTTCTCAAAGTAAAATTACAACACTATTTATCCTATTCATCTCCCCCATGGATTCCTAACCCATTATACATATAGTAATTCCAATATCTTATAGAACTTATGCAAGCTACGATGATAACCAAAGCATGCAATCTTATCAATGGTCCTCACTTGACTGAATTGTCAATCGCTTAATAATTTCATGACATGCATGTATGAAATTATTTATACTTTTCATTTGATCAATTTTTAGTTGATTCAATATTGATGTGGGTCGAAATGTATCATAGTGCCTGTGTTGACTTGAGGTTTGAATACATTTTGTCACTTTCTTTGGTGAAAATTAGATAAAACAAACAAATTTTCCTTGAAGTCCTTCTTCACACTCACATAATGTAGTAAATGATGATAATACATAAAACGATAAAAAATGAGGAATAGGGTAAGAATGTAAATGTTAAAAATTATGGCGAGGAGTAACAACAAGTACGAAAAAAGGAACTCAATAATCATACTAAATTTATTGCAATATCAACAATCTTTCTCTCTTTGTGTGTGTGTGATCCAGACTTATGCAGGAACGCAATAGAATACATATATAAGCATAAATAAAGAGATGTAGCAGAAATAAAATTTCATTTCATTAATATCAAAGAACTGAAATATGCTTACATACAGAATGAAAATAAACTAGCTCGGGCGATGGTAGCTTATCTCCGAGAAGAGATGTGGCGGCTACATGCCTCTGAACTATGTTACAATGAGGCTCAAGGGAATATTTATTATTGAGAAATAATGGAAAACCCTAAACATCCAAAAACCTAACCCTAGGAGATGAATTTCCAAATCTGTGTGCCTTGTTGCGGTAAATTGGTACATCAACTTCTCGGGGTCGTAACTTTGGCATACAATCTCTGTTTGACATGCACAATACCTCGTTAGAAATATATATTCGAGGAATACAACTCTTGACAAAAAAAATAAATTAGAGATTCATATTTTTTCCTGTTTTTCAAAAAACACCGTTTAGGGCCTCAAAACGGCTCCGAAAGTTCAAGACCTGTAAAACTGCCAAAAATAGTAAATTGTGCTACAATTAAGGAAACTGAAAAACTGAAGGAAACAATGGTGGGAGTCTAAGTGGAATAGGTATATAGATGCCAAATACCCACCTAGATCAGTCCTCCCCCCTTAGGAAGCAATGGTTTCCATTGCGTTGAGTGCCTCCATGAGATGGGGAAACTTTTGTTGAACTTGGTCCCTAGTGAGCCACTTCCCTTGGTGTAGGAGTTGGCCAGATTTGACAAGCTGATACAGTTGGATATTTTGATGATGAGTGTTCTTAAGGATGACATTCAAATATTTTATATATGGTCAACATCAAAATATTTATTTTAAATGCCCAATGTTAACTCTATGTTGTTTTTTTTAAATAGATCAAAACCGAGAAATTTTTATATTAAGATAAAATTTGCATCAAGAATTGTACAAAAGTACATCAAGATTGTTTTCTTACTTCAAAGAGAGATAACGATCCATTTCAATTTTTTTAATACATTAGGGGTTCCAATACATCAAGTTTTCAAAAATTATAGTAACATGAATTTTGTAAAAAAGTCCTAGAAAGGGGTAGACTTTATCATATATTAAAAGGTAAAAAAAGAGGGTAGAAGAGACACACATCAAGAGCCTTGTTATCCATCATGTCAAGAACCAAGTTGTTCATAATAGGCTATTGTGATGATGTTGGAGTCCACATTTGTGGTCATTTTCCTCGTTACAGAATTTCTCCAAATGGTTATTCAGAAGATTGAGAGAATGTGTCCTTAAAGTAGAAGGAACAAAGGTATGAGTTGAAAGGTGAGCTTAGATGGTGAAAAAAAATTTAAAATTAATTCTCTAAGATTGAAATTCATCAAAACTAAAATACCAAGTGTAACATACCCCCTACTATCCCTAGCCCCTACCAAGGGTGGAAGGAGGAAATTACTCTAATGGCCCCACCTCCAAATTCTAGTCGTGGAAATGGGGTCTAAAGTTTTTATTTATTTTTATTTTATTTTATTTTATTTTTTATTTTAACTTCCCCAAACTTAAAACAAATTATATCATTGCATTCATCTCATCGATACCTTTCTATAGATATAAAATTTTCCTCAAACTAACTCCCATATCAAAAGATATGGCCGATCAAATTCCAGCCTATCAGGTCTCGCCATGCCATTTGACTTTCCATGAGGTGCCCACATGGTTCCCACATGGTTTGCACGTGGCAGCTGCCAACTTTCTCATATTGGATGTCCTGACCTTGCACAACCATAAGCATGCATATATTATAATTTATACGTAGTGCGGGCCCCCTTTTCTAGCTCACCCCTAGGATAAAATCATGGGAATTTCCTTTGCAGTCCCCCATAGAAATTTCCAGGGAATAACTTCTAGGGTTATGTGGATCCCTTGTAGACCCTGCCTCCAACATGTTGCAACACCACTCGCTGTAGTTGCGCGCTCAGGCTCCACTACAAGGGAAAATGCTAGGACAACACATCGGGTACCTTGCAGCTAGCCCAACTACGCCACATCACCTCGGGAAAAAAATCTTGACAGAATTGCACCCAGCTCCATGAGAAATTGCTAGGGTAGAGGTGCAAGGGTGACGTCATCGAATTTTATCGTCGGGGTGAATTCACACCCTCCATGTGACTTCCCTCCGAGGATGCAATGTGTCACCCATTTACAGGTTGCCTGGCCCCACAGGAAACTAAAATCTGCATGACATGTGTCTGCCTCCCAGGTCACCCTGTCACCCCGAGGTCACATTGTCTGCCACACTGGCTATGGGCCTCTATGAATCCTCCATTGCGTATTAAAACATATTTTCAAATTATAATTGACTTTTGGGTCCTTAGCCTTGATATGTAGAATGCCTAACAACATAACCCACCCTGCCACATTATCCTGGTGATTTAATCCCAATGGGTTTGTTCTAGGCTCCCATCGAAATCTCTGGGGAAATTCTTCTGGGGTCATTTGACAGTATTAATATTCCCTCAATATTCAACGGTTTCAGAACTCTTCTGCCCATGCACCCTTGGTCATGGAACTTTTCCATATGATCAAGCAAGGAGCCTAGTCTTTTAACCTTAAATAAATGAATTCCATCGCTGGCAATGTATATAAATATGTTTTGAGCCTTTCCCACCCTTAGCAGTTGGTCACAACACTCGCACACATGGGAAATCATGACTCAAAGGTCATGCCCTTAAATCATTAAGGATAAACCCCTGCTCATAACCATACAAGTACATAAACATACATATAAATATACTCTTAGAGCTATCCCTCCTAATCTTATACTCTATGCACATACACAATATTCAAGTTATCTTTCTCGAGCTTATAAAGGCTTCAACCCTGCTTGCGAGTATATAGTTATTGAGACATATATATGTGCACATGTTGTGATATCTATCCTAAGATTTTAATAGGGCTTGAACCAGCCCATTTTAACACACACACACACACACACACACTTATATATAATGCTACCTCCTAAGCTTCACAACTAATAATAAGGCCTGAAAAAACTCTGTTAATTTCATAACAAGTAAGGTAGAGATATATCCATTCATTTACTTAGGTACATTGGACCAAATTCAAGCTCATAATAGCTCAAAGATCTACAAGCCTCTTAGGTTGGTAATAAACATGAACAAGCTAATGAATACATACATGAATCAATTCAATTATCCAAGAACCCAACAAGAACTCAACATTCCTCAAGCATTTAGAAAATCACATTCCATATGAGATAACAGACATGAGCAAACACATAATTTTAATATAAAAAATGCTTAATCCAAAACATTAAACAAATGCTTAATAATTCAAGGTACAAGGGTTGAGTATACACTTATCTTATAAAGTGTGCTTATCTACTAATATTAGGACTTCAACTCTCCACCCAGCCTTATACACACTGTAGCCAAGCCAATATTGCAATAGTCACCCTTGACCCATATTCCAGAGCTTGAGGACGAGTGCTTAAGGGATTAAACCAATGATGCCGACTAAAAAATGGACTCTAGAGGACCATCCACCTCCACCCACCAACTACTTAGCGCATTCAGTTTCTCACAGGGAATCCATACATCCACCACCTCCACCCTTTAGCTACTTCAACAAGAGTTGTAACTCTACCATCACAAGATGAAATATGGTGTCTTGAGGCTGCCTAACCTCCACCCACCACCTATCAAATCAATTAAATTAGTTCATTGAACCATTTCACTCTCATACCGCTATCATAGAAGGTGAAATCAATATCATTAGCTGAAATAGGGTGTCTCAAGGAAACTCTGCCTTCACCCATTAGCTAAATTTTTTTTCACATCAGGTAGGGAACACTTCCTTTTGTACAAAGGTACTTACAATAAAACATTCCAAGAACTCTAGGGATTTAGACACCGAGATTCTTAATCAATAAATCTATAGAGATATTATTTAATGATGTGGATGTTTTATCAACTACGTTATTCTTGAAGGAAATAAGAGTGCAATATCCAACAACCTCTCTATGGAACTTCCACTTGTGTTCTTAGACCAACCCCGTGGAACTAATATCAGGTGGCATCAAACCACTAGCCTTGAGTGCCTCCACCTCTCAGAAGTTTTTAACTATCACAGTTTCTAGTGGATTTATTAGCCCTACAAGGCACAACCACTACTCAATGATTATCATCCTGCAAGCCTCCTAGGTTTCTCAGTTATGTTATCACTAGAGATTATTTGTGATTACCGAATAGACAGCCTTATGGTTTTCTTAGTTCTTCTATCATCCAAGCTTAATCTGTGATTATCAACCAAAGAGCCTCATGGGTTTATCAGCTATGCTATCACTAGAGCTTCCCTCTCCCTAAATTCTCTCAATCCTATTATTCTTGTATGCCCTCATAGCGAATACGCTTGATCATCCAGAGCCTCTTAGCCTCCATTTTTCCTATTCCCCCTTCTCTACCCATGTGTATCCATTTTGAATGATCATTTTTTCCACAAGATACTCTGGGCCTCCCCTCTTCTTTTCTGATTGTGCGTATGAATCATCCTTTTCCAACCCTTATTTGCCTCTACTTCTTGTGGTCGTTTTTCACTATCGTGTTACAAACGTTTTAATTGCCTGCCAGACACTCCTGTCACCTCTTCTTTTAGCTCAGTCATAGTGATTCTATCTTCATGTGGTCGTGGGGATGCTATTTTTCTAGATCCCCCTTCCACTTCCTATTTGTTGACTTCAATCTGTCAGTCCTGCTTACATAGTCCATGCTACCTCTTAATTTTTTCCCTTTTTTCCTTGTGAATTTATCCAAGCTAGACATGGTTCCTCTATCCTCTTTGCCAAATCCATTCACTGGTATGATCAGTCCAATTTAAAGGATACCTACCAACCATTCAAGATTATGATAAAACAACTCAATCTTAAACTCTGTAATTCGTGTCCCTTTCGTGTCACTGGTATGATCAGTCCAATTTAAAGGATACCTACCAATCCTCAAACTCTCATGTCCCTTTCTCTTAACCATTTTAATTTATGGTTACATGATTACAAGGGTAATTAACCCACAAGGGATGTCACAATCCCCACCCTATTAGAGGAACATTGTCCTCGATATTATGATTCCCAAACACAAAAGGAAACATGCTTAAACTAAGAAAAATTGATTTGGAGCTTTATATTTACAACTAGATTAAAATTACAATTCACATATACAGTCACTTTCCCAAAAAATCAATGGATATACACCCATTAAATTAACCATCTTCCAATGAATATTTTGCAGTCTTCTTGGTGCTTTTGGCATGCAATATAATGTCTTCAAGCTACTTCTTGTTCGTCTTGTAACCAACTCCTATCACCCAAACTGGGCAATTCCCATGATTCCCTATAACATGGCATACAATCTCTCATGAGATTCATCATAAAGGAATTGTAATAGCTTAAATTATACCTCTTGTACTTTCCTTTGAATGGGTGTGTTATAGCATCATTTTTCACCCTCATGTGATTCATGATTGTCTCTTTGGCCTTGGGCACCCATTCCCACAGACTTGAGTAAAAGTTCATAAAAAACAGTGTTTAAAATCCCATACGCGGATATGCCCAGACTTTTCCGCGTATGCCATTAAAATCATTAAAAAATATATAAAAATCCCTATTTTCGAGGCTGGGTTGATGGTTATTCCTGTAATTCAACCACCCCAGCCCATGGCCAACTGTTTCCAACAGATTGAAACTACTTTGAGGGAGTATAAAATCCCCTCATATGCATGGCCTAAGGGAGGGAGAAAATTATAGACATTATACTCTGTTGGAGCCCAATTCAAGTCTGATTTCCCATGCCTCCTGCACTTCCCAGATTTTTATAGGAAACCCTTGTTTCCTGGAGATGTTCATCAGCTTATATGTCATCTCGTGTGCACAAGTCTTGAAAGAATCTTAGTGAAGCAAGGTCGGGACGGATCCGGACGACGGTCTGTTCGAAGATCGTGGAAGGATTCAGGTGATCTCTCCACCTTTCTATTATTGTACATGCTATTCGTAATGAAGAAGAACCATCTTGTTCTCGAATTCACATGTTAATATCTGCTTTCATACGTGAAAAGTTTGTTAATTAAGCATTTATTATTGTTTATATAATGTTTCACATGGATTACACTGACATTTAGGAAAGATATATGCTGTACAACTAGATTTCCGTGCATGTCTCTTCTTGATTTCCAGGTTGAAGAGGAAGAAGGGTTGCTGGGGGTTTGGACCCCGCGGGATCTACATCAAACTTAGGATCTACGAGTGAGCTCTACAATCTGTAATATCTAGCTTTTAGCATACAAGTTTGGTTATGTGAGTCCTTCTTGAATATCATGTTCTGATCTGTGGAGGTTTTTGACCCAACGACCTCTAGGGAGTTATTTCCTGAAACAGAACTGGCGACTCCACTGGGGATCACATTCTTGTGATTCCCCTGTTGGGCGGTTTCAACTGTTTTAAAGGTTTCCGATAGTTTTAATAATTATTTCCAGTCCAGTTAGTTTTTTCTCAGTCAGACTAAAGACCTAGTTCTTTAGCCAGGCTTGACCATTTTTGTTTTTCATTATTTACTTTTCCATACGCTAGTTTTCCTCTACACAGACACGTATACACGCAGGTTTTGTCAAAGGAAGTCACGTATACGCGTTTTGCCTTTGCCACAGTCGCGTATGCACGCTTGTTTCAAAACTGCTAAGTAGCGTATGCCTGGGCAAATTTTGAAATTTTTGATTTTTTGAATTTTTGGTCTTTTCTGCCTGTGGAGACCTGTTCACTTTAGTCTCTGGATTGTGTTGAAAGTGGTTATTGGTATTTTTCTCTCTTGTTCAGTTGAAGACTGGCTCATTTGGCAAATCTTGTTTTTGTAGTGCTTGCATTTCTGGTCTGAGTACCAAGATCTCTTCTTGGGGATTCTAGGTTGTTCTGCTCAATCAGGACAGAGAGCTTCTGCTCATATGCTCTTTCCTAAATTTATGTCTTGCTTTGCACTTTAATTTTTTCCTGCTTTTCGGTTGGTTTTCTTGATTTCATTTGACTAGGTCTTGTTGCAATTTTTGAAGAGTCATTTTTGGGTCTTTGAAGTTTTGTTTCCTGCAAGATTGTGCTATTCTTCTGGGCTGAGTTACTGAGTTTCTTGTCTTCCTTTTGCTCATATAAATCTTGCTACTAAGTGGCACTATAAGATTTGGAGCATTTTTGTTGAAGTTTTGCTTGAAATTCACAGTTTGTTTGGCTTGGGAATTGGATAGTTCTTCTTGGTCTTTTTGAAATCTTCTTTTTATAAAATTCAAAAGCTCAAAAACATTTTGTTTTGCCATTGCCTTTGTTTTGCATTTTTGTTTGGGTTTCTTTCCATATTTTGAAGCCTTGTTGAGATTTCTTACCTTCGGTTTCTGACCTGATTTGGGAAGGGAATTTTCATTGGTTTCTTTCTCTTATTTCGAGCATATTTTGGTGTCTTTATACTAAGAGTTTTTGATTTGGGAACTAGCTTTGTGGACAACTGGAAAAGTGATAGAACTGGGGGATTCTTGGAAATTTCTCTTTGCTTTGTTAGATTTTGCATCTTAGAATTGGCATGCTCTTAGTAATTTGCATTAGGTGCACTTGAACATTTGTAGTCTTTTTCATAAATTTTGCGAGTGTGAGGTTTGATATCTGAAAAAAAAAAAAAAAAAATAGTCTCGTAGAACCCGTGTAGAAATTTCTTTTCATCGAAAGGCAATTACTGCATCTGCATGTAGTTTGGTTTTCATTAATTTCTTTTCTGCGTCATAAAACATCACGAGTTTCATTTCCATATTCCCTTGACTTAATATAATAGCCAACTAAAATAAGCGCATTAATTTAAAAACAACTAGCAAGTTTTTTATTAAGTGTCATACATCAACTAGCTAGGTTGTAGGGCCTTGGATTAGGTGAGTGGAGAGTTAACTCTCCAAGGCCGCTCAAACTAAAACATAGAAGTTTATTAAATGAGCGAAATCCAACACCATTAGGTGGATCGGGAAAGCTCTCTTCCAGAGAGTCAAGCGCGAGGGGAAGTGAAGGTTGAGAAGAGAGATACCCCCTCTCCAATTTACTGGATCTTACCTTAAGACCGTTCCGCCCGGCTGCTGACACAGATTGGTGCCCTTAGTTTCCATTCCTAGGTACCACACAGGTGACTGCGAGGGGCAATACCCGTGGTACCTGAGGCAGACGTCGTATCACTTCCAACAATACTTCTGGAGGGTGCCCCGACGAAGCTTGGGTACTTGCACTGGAAAAGGCTGTTTTTAGGAGGTCAGCGTTGTTTCTGTTACCTTCGCTAGTAGGCTTGGGCCGTAATTATCCCAAACTACTTTCGGGAGGTCCTATTTTTCGCTTTCTCGTATTTTGGTGTCCGGTCCTAATCATCCGGAGCGGAAATACCTGAAGGCTGCTTGCTTGGTTGCATCTTAGGGATTTTTGTAGTAAGTGCTCTTTGCTCCTAGCTTGCTTAGATTTATACCTTTTTGAGTCTAATTAATATGTTAAAGTGGCTGATCAAGCGCCTCGTCGATCGAGGAGAGTTCGGGGGTTATCTCCCGAAAGTGTTGAGCCTTCTTCAAGAAGGCGTAGGAGTAATATAGCAGGTGAATATCACCCAGTGGTATCTGACGCAACGGAGAGAGATCCTCCGCTAGGGCTTGAAGGTGTTGTAGTTGGTTCTGGTGTTGGTTCTGAGAGGAGCACTCCGCTCACCTCGAGAAACTTATTTCCAAGATAAGCAGAAGAATAAGTAGAAGTAGAGGAAGTACCTCAGTCTCCTGAGTCACTTCCATCTCCTCTTCCTTCTGATTCTCTGTTTGTTGTTGAGTACATCGGACTTGAGTCAGAAAGACCAGAAATTCCTTATCCATATTATTCATACCTTTCGATGGCCACGTCTAAGAACACGGCTGCAGTTGTGAGTGCTGCAATCATTCAGACTCCTGCTTCAGTAGAAGGAGGAGGCACAATTGCTATATCTTCGATTGCTTCTAGTACTGCTATGTTTGGCTATGGTTTCACCCAAGCACAAGCTTCTCAATTTGGTCCCTTTTGTTTTGGAATGCCCATTAGTGGGATTCCTTCGTTTTCCTTTTCCGCTGCTGCAACTGCATCTGCACCCATATCTTCCATGGCTAGCGGGTCAGCTTCTTTTCAAGGGTCCCCCTTCGGAAGTGGGCATATTCCTAGTTCAAATCCTTCCTTAGGGTCTTTTCCTTTTACTTCTCAAACTTAGAGTTTTAACCCTTGGTCTGGAGGTCAGAGTTCGACTACCTTTACAGGTTGGAACCCTGTATTTACAGCAGTGGGGGCAGGGAATCAGTTTCTCGCTGGTCAACAAGGGAATGTTTCTTTCCCTTCGTCGAGTGCTTATCAGTCTTTTTCCCCTCTTTCTAACGCTTGGAATCCCTATCAGGGGGTTTCCTCTTTATTCACTACTTCGGGGGGGGGGGGAACTGGTCCGGTCTATGGTAACTCTACGTTTGGAGGGGGTCCTTCTCCAAATGCTGGGTCCTATGGCCCAACATTTTCCACGAGTTCTTTCTGGCAACCTGGTGCCTCATCAAATCCAGGTTATTCTTTTCAGAATGTTGGGAATTCATCCCACCAGGGATGGAATCCTCAAGCTCCTCCTCGTTTACCTTTTCTGGCAATGTTGAACTTGCTAGATTTGTCGAAATTGACGAATGATCCGATCCGATATAGTCCGGGGTGGCCTCCGGTTCCTACCAAACTACCTTCAGACATTCCAAAGTTTGAAGGCAAGAATGGAGAGGACCCGGCTGATCATATCACCACTTTCCATTTATGGTGTTCATCTAACTCTTTGATCGAGGATTCAATTAGGTTGAGGTTGTTTCAACGCACCTTGACTGGAAACGCTGCCAAGTGGTACATTGAGTTAACTGGGGGCAGTTTTTCTACTTTTGGAGATCTGGCTACTATATTTCTAAATCATTTCCAGTTGCCTGTCCGTTATGATGCCGGGACTAAAATCCTAGCTAATTTTAAGCAGGACGATGCAACCCACATTTTTGATCATATTCAGGAATGGCAGAGAAGGAAGAGGCTCATCAAAGCTTATATTCCAGAAGAATTTCTTTTGGAATGGTTTTTGAAATCTCTGCAGGCAGATATTTCTAAGGATGTATCCCTCTCAGGGGTATTTTCTGAGGAGCAGGCTATTTTTAGGGCCCAACAACTTGAATTGATATATTATTAGTCTGGTGTCCTTCATAAATATTTGCCTAATGCTCCTCGCTCCAAATTAGACATATCCAAGACTAAACCTGGTCCTCACGGTGACAGACTTATTGGGTCGATCAATAGTGGTGCAGCTAACTTGCTTAGTCAATTACAATAGTTGTCTATACAATCTGCTTCTTCTGGTCAGGCTGTGCCTACTGAGTCATCGCCTTCTCAATATTTGTCGGTAAATGCCGCTCAGAGTTCTAACCCTAAATAAAATCAACAATCCGAAGGGAAGAAGAAGGGACGGAACAATAATAAGAAAAAGGGCAAGAATGGGAAGGGTAATGCAAATAAATCCAATGAGCATGTTGGTGAGGGTCCAAAGGATAAAAATAAAGTGAAGTTTCCATGCAAGTTATGTGCTAGAGACCATCTTACTCACCTTTGCCCTAAAATTCAGGATGCGCAGCGCTTGTTAGCTCAGCAGGGTTCTTCTAGTTCCCAAGCTGTGTTGACAAACCCTTTTCCCCAAGGGCAACAACTAGTTGTTGGCGCGAATCAAAATACTGGGGCTTCCTCTGGGGGCACCCAGGAAGGGGAAACTCCGTCAAACATATACATGATGAGTGCTCATGCCGATATCACCACGAGATCCCGTGATTATGGCAAAGATGAGTCTTCGAAAGCCAAGGGTGCTCCCGATGGTACTGAGCCGCTTCATATTACGAAGCCTACTGTTGAACCTATACCTCGGATGCCAAAAGCATCTACCAAGCGTACAACGATTAATCCAAATGCCAGGGATTCCCAGAACTACTCTATTGTGGAAGATCTGGTGCAGAGTCCTTGTGCCATGTCGGCTCTTGAGGTGCTCCAGTATTGTCCAGCTCAGCGCAGTGCTCTGCTCATTGCTATTGGGGCTATCGATCCAAAGAACTCTCTTGTGATTACATTCGATATGTCTAATTTTAAAAAGAGACTCCCCCATCATATGGATTTTCATATCAAATCTTCGTTTTGAAAATTCAATATCTTTCGAACGGTCGTTGATGAGGGTGCTTCCACATGTGTGATGTCTCTCACATGCTGGAAGGAAATTAGATCTCCCGCAGCTGTTCCATCTGCTACTCTTCTGACTGCGTTTGATGGTCATTCTCACAGACCGCATGGTATTGTCCCAGCTTTTCCCATCTGTGTTGGGGGCAAAAATGTAAATATAGAGGTTGAGATAGTTGATGCAAGCTTGGACTACAACCTTCTATTGGGGCGAAACTGGATTTATGAGATGGATGCCATTGCATCCTCATTATTTCGGGTTATTTGTTTCCCTCACGAAGGGAGGATTGTTACAGTGGATCAACTGGACTGTTCTCCTGTAGACCCGAATGCATCTACTGACTCAACTATTCCAAAGGTGGATAATGCCAAGCCACCTGTTGAGAATTTAGGGGTTGGAATGTATTCTTCTTTGATGGGTACTTTTGATATTCCACCTCCTACCATTCATATAAATGCAATTTCATCCTCCAGGGCTCCTATTCGAAGAGAGTTCTTCAGAACTCATTATTTTTCGAATCCTTGGACCTTGCCTTCCCCTACCTCCACATTAGCGGAAGGTCAAGTGGGTGGAATGGCATTTCCGATGTCTGCAGCTGAGATTGCTTACCAATCTATTGTTGACTCTGCAGAGTCCATTCTAGCTTCTCTTTCTCCGGAGGAGTTGGATGGCGATGTGGCTCCGGCTTGGACACTTAGTTCTTCTTCCGCCCGGGATTGCCTTGATACCACTCTTCCATCTAAAGAGGCCATCCTGGAAGCTATGACTGGTATAGATAGACCGTGGGATGATTTGCATCATCGATCTTACTTTTTACCTGATTTGAGCAAAGTTGATTAAGTTTTCCAAGTCCTTTGTCTCCTGGTCCTGTTCACCCAGTCCTGAACCCTTTAGCACCAAAACATGTATATGCTGAAGGGAACATGGCTGTGATTTCTCCAACTATCCCGGTGAACATTTCCAGGGATCCCAATGTTATAGAGAATGTCTTCATCGGAGCTGAATGTTCCCCTGAAGAGATTCAGATTTATACCGATCTCTTTAAAGAGTTTAGAGATGTGTTCGCTTGGTCTTATGAGGAAATGCCTGGTATAGATCCATCTATTGTCCAGCATGAGATCAAGACTTATGAAAATGCTAAGCCTGTAAGGAAAAAACTTCGTCCGGTCAATCCTAGGAAGGTTGCAGCTATCAAAGCCGAGGTGGAGAAGCTGCTCAAGGTGAGATTTATTTTCCCTGTTCCTTTGACGGAGTGGGTTTCAAATCCTGTTCCCGTGGATAAAAAACAAGGAACAATTCGAGTTTTCATTGATTTCAGAGACCTTAATAAAGTATGTCCGAAAGATAATTACCCCATACCATTTATAGATTAGATTATCGATGAGTGTGTTGGTAATGAGGTTTTTTCCTTCATGGACGGTTTCTCCGGATATAATCAAATTACTATCCATCCTGAAGATCAGCATAAGACTGCCTTTATTTGTCCCTGGGGTACTTTTGCTTACAAGAAGATGCCTTTTGGTCTTAAAAATGCTGGGGCTACGTTTCAGCGGGCCATGTCATATGCCTTCCATGACATCAAACATATTATCGAGGCGTATTTGGATGATTTAGCTGCTCGTTCTCGAAAGAGAATTGATCATCCTGCTCACCTCCGTCAAGTATTTGAACGATGTCGTTTCTACAAGATTAGGTTGAATCTGAACAAGTGTGTTTTCGCGGTTACATCCGGTCGGTTATTGGGATTCATTGTGTCATCGGAAGGGATTAGGGTAGATCCCTTCAAGGTTGAGGCAATACTTCGGTTGCCTCCCTCGTCGTCTATTCGTCAACTTCAAAGTCTACAAGGAAAAGCTAATTTTCTTCGGAGATTTATCGTAAATTATGCTGAAGTTACCAAAGGATTTATGAGATTGTTGAAGAAGGGAGTTCCATTCTTTTGGGATGACTTCGCTCAGCGCTCATTCGATGCTTTGAAAAAAGCATTAACCTTTGCTCCTATATTGAGTCCACCTAATTATAGTAGGGATTTCCTTTTGTATCTTCCAGCAGCAGAATCTACCATTGGTATGGTTCTGGTTCAGGTGGACGATGCTCTGGCAGAGCATGTTATATACTATCTTAGTCGACGTTCGGTAGGACCTGAACTCCGGTATACTCTGATAGAGAAGCTAGCTTTGGCAGCTGTTCATGATGTACAGCGACTCAGACATTATATTCTTCTACGAAAAACTTATGTTTTGGCAGCAGCCAATCCATTTCAGTTTGTTCTCAGCAGGCGAGTGATTGGGGGCGAATACAATAGATGGATTGTGATTTTGCAGGAATTTGATCTTGAGTTTATGTCTGCCAAGTCCAAGAAATCTTTATTTTTCATGGAATTAATCTCTGAGTTGCCTTGTGGAGAAGAGATAGTCTATGATGAATCCTTCCCGGATGAACATTTGTTTCTCATCTCTCCATAGGATCCTTGGTATGGAGATATCATTGTGTATCTTCGGACTGCGAAGTTTCCCTCTACTTTTTTGAAATATGAGCGCAGTAAGTTGCGTCACTTGGCTAAAAATTACTTGATTATTGGTGATGCTTTATACCGTCGAGGGGTTGATTCAATCCTGAGATGTTGCTTAACTCTCGAAGAAGTTGAGGCTGTGCTGAATGATTGCCACAGTGGAGCTTGTGGTGGTCATTTATCTGGGCTTGCTACAGCCCAAAAAATCTTGCGTGCTGGATACTTTTGGCCTTCAATTTTCAAAGATTGTATGGAGTCGGTCAAAAAGTGTCATCCATGTCAAGTCTATACTCGAAAAATGCGCGCTCATCCAGCTCCGTTTTTTCCAGTAATTACTGTCGGTCCCTTTACAAAGTGGGGTATTGATTATAATACTTGTAACCTGCCCTCGGCTAAAGGTCACAAGTACATTATTGTAGCAGTAGACTACTTTACGAAGTGGGTCGAGGCTATGCCTACTTTTGGGAATGATGGTGAGACAACAACTCTTTTTCTTTTTAACCAGGTTATTGCTCGTTTTGGTATTCCTAGAGATATTGTCACTGATCATGGTAGACATTTTCAGAATAGCATGATGGCTGAGTTGGCTCTAAAATTAGGTTTCCGGCAGGAGCATTCATCTCCGTATTATCCTCAGGCCAATGGGCAAGTGGAAGCCGTGAACAAATTCTTGAAGACCATTCTTCAAAGGACGATTAATAAAGCTCGATCCAACTGGTATATCATGCTGTATCCTGCACTTTGGGCATACAGGACGTCAGTGAAAACTGCAACTGGCTTTACTCCGTTTCAACTAGTTTACGGGCTGGAATCCATATTTCCCATTAAATGTGAGATTCCTTCTCTTAAGTTAGCTATTGAGATTCTTCCTGACACTTCTAGTCTTGAAGAACATCTCCTTCATTTGGAACATCTTGACGAGCAGCGTCGCGATGCCGCCACGATGAATGAGGCGCATAAGAAACGAGTCAAAGTTCAGTACGATAAGGCGGTCAAACCTAGGGTTTTATTGGAAGGCGACCTCGTTTTAGTCTATTCCCAAGAGAAGGATGCCCTGGGCGCAGGAAAGTTTAAGTCTATGTGGTATGGCCCCTTCATCGTTAAAAAAATCCTTAAAAAAGGAGCATATGCCTTGGTTGATTTTGAAGGAAATGAATTGGCGGAGCCTAGAAATGGGCTCTATTTGAAAAGGTATTATGCCTAGGCTTCGGCCTGGAATTTTGCTTTTGTATATAGTAGTTTTTATTTTTTACATGTCTGGTTTTTAGGTCTTTGATGTGATGGTGATGTTTTTGATCTGCTTTGGCAGGTTGTGTCGAATGTCATGAGTCATTATGGTTTCGTCGATGGTGCTAGTAGACACACCCGGAACTTGGCTTCCGCAGCTTGGGTGCTTCATCATCCATCCGGTCAGCTGTTAGTATAAAGAGGAATCTGCATTGGTCCTACTTTCAATAATATAGCAGAGTACACTGCAGTTATTTATCTACTCTCAGAGGAAATATCTTTGGGTGTTGATTCGTTGGTAGTTTTCTTGGACTCCCGGCTAGTGGTGTCGCAGTTGAACAATACTTATCGGGTTCGAGATTCATTTTTACTCCGGTTGTTTTTGAGGGTACGTTTGTTACAAAGATCATTTCAATTTTTAACATTCATTCATATTCCTCGAGCAGAAAATTGGATGGCAGACTTATTAGCTAATCAAGAAATTGATTGGCATATTAATCATTCCATACAGTAAAATTTAATCATAAAAAACATCATGCATTTTTTATACATTTGTCACATCACATCATAAATTGCTGTATATATATCATCAGAGTGTTCAAAAAACTATACAAAATTTGGATCCATAAGTCATACAAAATTAGTGCTTATGCCCAATCATGTTCAATATAAAAAATATACAGTCATCTAGTAATCATATCTATCTACTCCTGTGGTCCCTGCCCAAAATTTGTGTTCCTATAGAACACGATCGCAGTGGCGACACGGCGCAATAATCGTACCCAGTCATGTGGTACTCCCACTACCCGTCTCTGGATGGCCTCAGGTAAATCTTCCACTGCAGCCATAGGCACTTGGCGAGTTAAACCCTCCAAGTTCATCTGTACAACATGGAGGGTCCTGCCTGGGTCTTCAGTATCTGCCTCGCCTCTGCGACTCTTATGCCATGGGTAGCCCTCAGGACGGACTGGTCCAATATCTGTATCATGGTCATCATAATATTGTAAGTCATTTTGAATCCAATCAAAAACATGTTTTTTTTTCACTTTTTTTTCATATATATTGAAAAAATCATAAAAATCACATAATTCAAAAATTTTAATCTTACCGATTGCGCCCCATGCCACGCCAGGTGGAAGGACGAGGTCTGGATCACCGCGGAAATCCATCCCGGCATAGGGGTAGTCCTCCACGGCGATGAATTGTTCTCCCCACCATTGGAAGAACTCGTCGTCCCAGGTCGTTCGGGGAACTTCACTTCCCCCCAGTCTCTTCACCAGATCTGCCCATCGGGCAATTCTTGGGTCTCTTGGGCTGTTGATGGAAGAGATCACTTTGGGTCGAAGCCCAGGAATCTTTTTAAAGAAGAATGTCATCAAAATTGTTCCGTACCCGAAATGTTTTGTTTTTGCTTTCCATATGGAGGTCAGTTGTTGCTTCATATTCATTAATAGAGCTGTGCACCAATCATATAGGTGAGCTAGGAATTCCACAGCTATGCTCATCTGAGTCATGGATACCTGATGCAAGGAAGCAGATCCTGCTACCCTGCCGATGGTAAACAGGAGAATCTTCATGTGTAGATTGTTGAGTCTCAAAAGTGTTCTCCATATTCATACATATTTCCATTATGTCATAACCATTTAGCTCTTATTTCATAGCCATTTGACCTAAAACCCTATATCAAGTAACCATTTTCATAAATATATGGGTTAGGATCCTTGTTTTCCAAAGTTATTTATTTTATGTATTTTAAGTGAATTTATGATTAGAAACTAGAAAATTAACATAGTTTCATATATCTATATATGTGTTGTGAGTTTTGTGACATGTGTAGGTCAAAAGGAGACTTCTAGAAGATCCTTTTGTGGCACTCTAAGGCAAATTCGAATTTGGTTGGAGAAGATTATGGGATCAAGAGGATATGTGTCACACTTCCTTGTTGTATTGAAACTCTAAGAGGATATGTGTCTCATCTCTTAGTTGTGTTGAAACTCTAGAAAGACAAGTGTCTTATCATTTCCTATTTTGATTGTAACTCTAGAGATGGAGGGAGAGATTCATGGACTCCCATTAATGAGATGACTCCTCATATTTTGTATAAATAGGAGAAGCTTTCTCCTATCATAGGTAATGAGGAAGTAATGAGGAAAGTAATGAAAAAGTAGTAGAGAAGTCTTTTGTAACAAAGTTCAAGATGGAATGGGATGTAGATTTGTGAGTTCTTTTTAATAGAGAAATTTAGTTCTTTGATGCTGTTTTGATTACAACTTTAAGGAGCTGAAGGACTTCACCAAATTGGTAGCAGAGGGCCCTTGCTATCCAAGGAGGCTTTTACATGTTTTCTAGATAAGTTGCTTTCAATTCTGTTTTGTCATATTTCCTTACTTAGATTGCTTTATGAAATCATAGCTTTTAGCATAATTTTTCATGGCAGCTCGGGCATTTGCATATCTTTTGGCTAATGACGTGGAATCAATATTGTTCTACTGTTAATTTATTTTTCTTAGTTTTTGTTTAATTCCAGTACTGCTTTGTTTATTTCAGTCTTGCACATTTGTTTCAGTAGTAAGATTTAGATATATTAAATTGCTCATGTCATTTTCAGTTACCTCCGAAAGCGACAGATGGACTGATGGTGAGGGATTGAAGTATGAGTGTGTAGTTTGATATTAGTTTACTTTATGCAAGTTATATATATTAAATTTCTCATGTCATTTTCAGTTACCTCCGAAAGCCACAGCTGGACCGATGGTGAGGGATTGAAGTATGAGTGTGTAGTTTGATATTAGTTTACTTTCTGCAAGTTAGATATATTAAATTGCTCATGTCATTTTCAGTTACCTCTGAAAGCCACAGCTGGACTGATGGTGAGGGATTGAAGTATGAGTGTGTAGTTTGATATTAGTTTCTTTTTTTGCAAATTAGACATCAGATTGCTCAAGTTGTTTATGGTTACCTCCGAAAGCCATAGCTGGACTAATGGTGGTATCTTAATATGTTGATGTAATTTGATTTAGATTTACTTTGTTGCAATTCTGGATTTTCTAAAATGTTTCTTTTTTTGTGTTTAGGGACAAAGCAGCATGATAGTTTGGTTTTTGCGTTCAATAGCTTCACCGTTGATTATTAGCTAGCAACATTTTCTTTCATTTCCTTTTTCGTTTTGTCATTGTAGGTTTCAAATTCTTTTTAAGTTTGCAGTTGCAAATCATTATAAAAGGAAATCATTGCCTTGAACATTCATAACCATACTTGTCTTTTAGAATTTCTCATAAAAATCCAAAAATGCGTGCAAATAGGTTAATTTTGTACATATAGTGCGCCACACTGGCCGCCTACTTAATCTCGGTTGATACTTATGCCAGCAATTTAGGTCAACACTCAGAATCGATTTCGCCAAACATAGATCTCTCAAATCTTTTATAGCAATCTGAGTCCCTACCTTTTTGGACCCCTCTACACAGTAAACGTGGACATAGTCATCCACAGTAAGCCCTCCCAAAGGCTTGCTGTGAAAATCCACTAGGTCTTCCCTCCGTGAGAGTCCAGTAATGAAGTAGATGTCTTCTACCTCTATGTGTATGGGAATTTGATCTATCACGAAGCAATCTTCCTCCGGTTCCCAATAATTTACCAGCATTTCGAGCAACCGGACATTACTCTTCATATTTGGCATTTTGAAAAATTTGAGCAATCCACAATTTCGGTGGATATTGAGTGATAGTTGATCTTGCATTACTTCATTATCAATTTCAATATGCTCACGTTCCCTCCAAGTGATGGTCATCCTGAAAAAATTCATTTATTTGTTCATTAGATGCGTTTTTTTACATCGTGGATTGCGCATACGCGACTTACCCTGTAGACAGTCGCGTATCATACACGGCTTGGTCCATACGAACCCGCGTATGTGCAGAGCCCTAAATTAAAACAAATGTTTTTAATGGTGAAATTTCCAAATTTTAACTCTATTAATGGACAAAATTGATAATAATGATGGATTAAGAACTTACCTGACTGATTCGGTGAAGTTTGATCACTGATTGCTCCTGTTTTGACGAAAGAGGTTTTTTCTCCAGAGCTCTTTTTCCCAAATCAGCAAGTAACAATGAACCAAAGATGAGGTAACATGTGTATTTATGCCCAGAAATTGAAAAATTTTGCAAAAATTTGTTATTCTTATTTTTTCAATCTATCTTAAGCTGCATAACCCGGATGCTTGTAAGTGCCTAGATTGGTATATTTTTAAGTACATTTTGATGAAGTTGAGATTTTTCCGGTTTTTGATACATGAGTGCTGACCTGTCATGGCAGGTATATGATCTTCACTGGCATATAGGTTAAGAAATCCACTTTCTGTTGCATTTTGCATACTAGCCTCCATTCTGATCACTTGCCATAGGGTCGATCCCATCAGGTCATGAGTATTACACCCATTTCACTTGTCGATTTTTAATCATGACTTGGTGGTAGAGCCTTCCTTTACATGGGCTTCCTAGTTAGTTCCTTGCTATCACTTGCTGCCCATGCTGCGTTTTATGTAGGCTCGGGAGTCCTCTTTAGTCCCGCCATGACTTATGTGTTGAAGCTTCATTCTTCTTCTTCTTCACTATCACTTTTTCTGGCTATTACCCTAGAGGCTCCCTGGTGTTGTTGAGTTGTATTACTGCATTGCATATTGGCTACTTGTTTATCCTGGCCTTTAGCTGGCTTCATTTGGACTCGATGTTTAAGCCATCTTTTGACCTTACTGTCTGTACAAGTTAACCATTGCATGCACTTAGCTATCACGACTAGACACCCTTTTTCCCATGGATGGAACATTCCTTTGAGTATCGCTTACCAGTTTCTGCCACCTTGCATTGAGCATAGGATCATTCCTATTCCAAGAACTAGTGCATCTGTTTCTTGATACTCGTTCTATCCATTGTACCATAGCATTCTTTTATTCTTTTTTAGGCTTATTATATGAAAAAGACAAAAAAATCAAATATAACAAAAAGAGCGGGAACGGGATGTTACTTCATAATTTGATGGCATTACAGTATCAGTTTGTCGCCCTTGAACAAAGCACATACAATTATATATTTCCTTCATTTGAGATGGTTTTAGTTTTGGCCTAGGTTCAACTTTTTCCTTGTTTCACTGGTCAGTCCTCCCCCGGTTGGTTATCTCTTCCAATCATATGGAGAGTTTATTTTTTCCTCCTCCATAACAGACTTATACAGTGTCATTTTTTTTACTGCCATGGTCATCACGAGTCGTGCTTTTGTTCAAGGGAAGTTAAACCAGAGTTGGCCATTCTGTGGTGTCTCTTGACTCATTATTCAGTCGGCCTTCCTGGTCTTGTCAGTATCTTGTTCTGTCACATCAGATGATTTGGTCTTCTGCTCATGCTGGTTTGAGAAGGTCTCCATTGACTTCTTGCTGGCGGGTTTGTCTCTCATCGACTCCGACATATTTCTCTGAGAGTAAACCTAGAGCCGCAACCTGGCCCTATTTCCATCATTGATAGGTGACCTTGTGCTCAGCATTTTATCATCATTATGGGTCTTTGACTAAGTGGTTTTCCTTGTGTTCGACGTCAGCATACATTATCACACTTGGGATTCATGCAGTACCTTGATTTCCATTTGACCCTATCGGTGGATATCTCGCCTCTGTGTCAGCTTTCATTATTGGTTGGTTCAGAGGGTTTCTTCCATGCGCTAGCTTCATCTTGGGCATGTTGGAAACGTACTTTGGTTTGGTTCCGTCACTCTGCTTCGTCTGATTCCTTCCAAATCTTGGCCTGCGGGTTATACTCGCGTTGGAATGATGTGGGATGCCTTAATGCCTTCCTTCTAGCAGATATTTTCCCATCGACTTCGACTCATTGCTCTGGGAATAAGGTCTAGAGTCTTTTGTCAGAACCTTAGGGTTTGCAGTCATCAGTGGCAGACTCTTTTCTATCGACAGTGGGGATTCATCATTGCCTCCTGATTGGTAGATTCTTCCAAGTGTTCGACTTCAACTCATTCATTCGCACTTGTTAGATTTACTGGGGCACCTTGACACTCATTTTCATTATCAGTGGGTTTTCTCGTGTTTGTTAACGGTATACATTATTGACCAGTAATCAAACGATTTCTCACATGGTCGACTTCAGCTCATTTATTCCCATTGTGTAGAATTGTGCCATCGAGATCGGTGAAGACCTCAGGTTGCATCAACATTTTTCGGTTCACTTTTGACAATCCATTCAGTTTCTACCAGTGATGCCGTCCACCTTTATATGTTGCAGTGTCAGTACAGCAGCATCATATATGTTGGCTCCCGAGTTGCGTGATTGTACCATGTGTTCCACCCCTTATGATTTGGTACCTGGAGATTCAGTTACTTTTGTGATCAGACATCCATTTTCAGTATTATTGATCAGTTTGATATATGTGATACTTGGACATTGATTCCGACTTGTATTTCCGGGCCATGCTCAGATGATTCATTGTGTACTTTCAGTTTAGCTATACTTGTATACATTCTGGATCTATTCTGTACTTTCTATATGGATATATTTTTGACTGAGCATGGGTATGGCTGCCTCAGACATGAGCCGACTCTCTGTTTTCTTTCATTGGTTTTTTGGCAGGCTGAAATCTGGTGAAGTCCTCTCTTGTCCTCGCGAAGTTCTTTCTATACACATAATACATTTCGGCCATCATGTACCCCTTCTGACCTCATATATTAGGGGGCATATGTTATAGCATCATTTTTCACCCTCATGTGATTCATGATTGTCTCTTTGGCCTTGGGCACCCATTCCCACAGACTTGAGTAAAAGTTCATAAAAAATAGTGTTTAAAATCCCATACGCGGATATGCCCAGACTTTTCCGCATGTATACGTGAGTCCAGAGATACTTTTCCGCGTATGCCATTAAAATCATTAAAAAATATATAAAAATCCCTATTTTCGAGGGTGGGTTGATGGTTATTCCTGTAATTCAACCACCCCAGCCCGTGGCCAACTGTTTCCAACAGATTGAAACTACTTTGAGGGAGTATAAAAGCCCCTCATATGCATGGCCTAAGGGAGGGAGAAAATTATAGACATTATACTCTGTTGGAGCCCAATTCAAGTCTGATTTCCCGTGCCTCTTGTACTTCCCAAATTTTTACAGGAAACCCTTATTTCCTGGAGATGTTCATCAACTTATATGTCATCTCGTGTGCACAAGTCTTGAAAGAATCTTAGTGAGGCAAGGGCGGGACGGATCTGGACGACGGTCTGTTTGAAGATCATGGAAGGATTCAGGTGATCTCTCCACCTTTCTATTATTTTACATGCTGTTCGTAATGAAGAAGAACCATCTTGTTCCCGAATTCACGTGTTAATATCTGCTTGAATATGTGAAAAGGTTGTTAATTAAGCATTTATTATTGTTTATATAATGTTTCACATGGATTACACTGACATTTAGGAAAGATATATGCTATACAACTAGATTTCCGTGCATGTCTCTTCTTGATTTCCAGGTTGAAGAGGAAGAAGGGTTGCTGGGGGTTTGGACCCCGCGGGATCTACATCAAATGTAGGATCTATGGGTGATTTCTACAATCTTTAATATATAGCTTTTAGCATACAAGTTTGGTTGTGTGAGTCCTTCTTGAATAACATGCCCTGATCTGTGGAGGTTTTTGACCCAACGACCTCTAGGGAGTTATTTCCCGAAACAGGGTGCTCAACCATTCACACAAGTGTCATTAACAAATCCCATTCATCGTGTGTTCTCAGAAACTCCTCATTATTACACCACAATGGCTACAAATCAATGCAAGGGTTCATGCAGAGAAGTCAGTCTCAGTTCAACTTTGGAGAGAGAGTAATCGTTAATAGTGAGGAGGTTTTATCAACTGTATTACTCCTGGAGGAATAAGAGTGCACTCTCCAATGACTTAGTGGAACTTCGAACTATGTTCTCAGCCCAAATATGTGGAACTACCATTAGGTGTTATCATCCCACTAGCCTTGTGATCCGGTAGATCAAATTTATGCTCAAAATTCAAAGTTCTAATAATGGAAAAAAATTGAGTGCGCTTGTGTATATATCTTCATTCTGAACCTGAAACAACTCTTTTCGCAAAAAACTGAGTCCATATGCTCCTGGAATCACGATCTGTTCGTTTTTGTAAACAAAAAAAATTTTGTGTTTGGGTTGTAAAGGGTTGCTCAGTTAGTAGTATGTACTGCTGACTGGACATGGCGATTGGAATCCATTGGCCAATCTGTGTTTTCCACTTTTCAAGTTTTAATTGGTTCGGTTGGTTTTTGGTTGGACGGTTATTATTGGTCAGAGATCGACCAATACTAGGGAGCCACGTGGGCCAATGGGAGGAAGCCATGTGGTCTCCCCACACTGGTCTAAAATTTTGGTATAGGAGGTCAAGCCACCCCATAGCAATCGAACGCGTGATCTATCACTAGCAACCAAGACACATAGCAATTACACTACACAATGTTTCTTAAATATATAGGTCTTTGCTTGTATTTAAGTTTCAACAATTTTTCCATTAGGGGAGGGGACTGGGGTTAACCCCCGACCCTGGTCCGTAGACCAAGGTTAGCGGCTAACCTCAGCCCCAGAATACGTTGAATGTTAAAACCAACCATATATTATATAACCCAAATTTCGTGGCCTGTTATTCAATTGGCATAGATTTGAATGGGTTAAAACCTATACAAACACATAACCAAAGTCTCGTGCAATTATTAAACCGACAAAGTTTTCATAAACCAGGCAACCCAAATATTTTTTAACCAAAGTTCATGATATGTATCAATAGGTGGTCATGGTCCTTTGTTAACTCTGAAGAGTAAGTCACATGTTTCACGATTAGCAGTTTATGTTACCGCTGATGCTAACCTAACCCCAACCTTACCACAAGTCACCGCCCAAGGAACCTGGGCCAGCCAACCTGGCGGGAAAACCTAGATCAATGATGGGTATGTATGAAACGTGGCAGAAAATTGGCTGGGTATGGGGTCACCGACACAATTAAGGAGGCCACAATTTGCACCAAAAGTTAGCAAAATTGTCGCTCCATTAGCAGAAAAAGGGGGAAATTTGCAGATAGGTTGAATTTGTAGGACAAATAGCAAGAAAAAATGGGAGGGTGATAAATTCTTCAGTTTTTGGCCTTTTTGGGAGCAGAAAGACGCTAGATAGGGGTTTTTAACAATGATGAATCTAGTGGAGCTATCAATACAACCATTTGAGCACCGTAACTTGATGTAAACACCATTTTTTGAGCATAATGAAAAAACGTCCAACCATTGGAAGCTGGACCAGGAGATGTAGCCTTGGAGGGGTGAAATCCTTCATCATTTGCTGTGTTGTGTTTACGGTTATGGTGATATTATCTCTTGTTTTATGCAAAAGAAAAAGTTTTAATTTCATGATTATGTGTTTATAAATTTTCCATAAGAGGCTTAAACCTCTAATTAACCACTTGCAAAATTTTACATAAACCTCAAGAAATTTCACATATAGACCAGTTTGGTATCAAAGCTTACGTTATCTTTGCTTCTGTGAGGGTTTTATTTGTTTTCAAGTGTATGTGATGCTTACAAGGTTTAAGCTCAAGAGAGGAGAAGGAAAGCTTGTGGTTTCAAGTCCTCAAGTTAGGTCGAGGACAAGGAGAGCAAGTTTGCCACAATCTCCACCAAAAATTCTACCTCAAGTTGTAGTTGAAGCATAAAAAATTATGTCACATGAGGGAGAGACAAAAAATATGTTTGAATATGAAAAATCCTTTAAGAAAACATTCTTTGATATGACACAAATGGTGAAAGTTCTCTACAAGGATAGAAACACAAGGTTGCAAGGTGGGAGCTCCAATCCTCCAAAGGGAGATAAGTCTTCAAAAGGAGATGGAGGAGATTGAGACAAGACTCCAAAAGGTAATGGGAATAGTGAAAAACCACATTTGACACCACAATTCTATTCACTTCCATCCTCACCACCATCTTCTCCATCATCTTCTTCCACAACAAGCCCTTCACAAACACCTCCACATTCTCCAAGAGGTCATTGTAAAACTCCATTTTTGAAGCTTGACATAAATTTTGATTTCCTATGTATGATGGAGAGGTAAATGATAAAAGATAAGATCATTGGGTACGTCATCTTGAAGTGTATTACATGATACAAAGAATCAAGGGTGATGACACCAAGATTCAGCTTGCTTCATTAAGTTTGGAATGTGCATCTCTTATTTGGCGGGAAGCCAAAAATCAAGAGGACATGAAGAAACATGGTAAGGTCCTAACCTCTTGGAATGATTCTGTTGCTGTATTGAGAAGATAATTGTATCAATTAGCATACATTAAAAAGGCTATAATGGACTGGCAAAACTTTAGACAAGGTAAAGGACAAAGTGTGCGAAGCTATACTCAAAAAATTGGAGAAGAGCACTAATATTGGGTATATATTTCCATCTCAATTTTTTTTTTTGAAATACATTGGAGGTTTTAATAGTTACCTAAGACATATTATTCTCATGTTTAATCCTTCAAGTTTAGATGAATTTTGTGCATATGACACACATTTATAGGCAAGAGGGAAACACGTTTCAGATGAGACAAGTGAGAATACCTTTGAGTCTAGAGAAAAATGAAAGGGTAAGTTCAAGGGAAAAGGTAAGAAGAATGCTTCCATAAATTTGGAGAAATAAAAACTCACATGCAAACACTGTTTCAAAGATGGGCATGATGAATATCATTGCTGGAAACTTCATCCGGAAATGAGACCCAAGAAGCTTAAAAACAAGAAGAAGGATAAAACAACTACAAAAATACAACATGATTTAGGTTCTGATTCCAGAGATGAAAAAAAGATCGCAACAATGGGTTTGAAAGGTAAGGAATTTGAAAGTACTAGTTCTTAAATTTGTCTCAATGATACTCAAGATGGTGAAACACGAATTGAGCTTTTTTATGCTAGATTTATTTCAAAGAATGCCAAGATTTACACCCTATTTGATAGTAGGTCACAAGAAAATCTTAATTCCGAAGACTTAGTCAAGAAGTTGAATTTAGAGACAATTCCTTATCCAAGATATTATTCTTTAGGTTGGATATGTAAGAATGAAAATTTGCAGGTGACGAGGAAATGCATACTTAGATTTGCAATCACTGCAAAATTTCTCGATGAAGTTGAACTTGATGTTGTTCTCCTTGATATTACTAGTATTGTTTTGGGTAGCCCATATCTTTATGATAAGAGTGAAATATTTCATCACCATGAGAATAAGTATCACATTTTCAGGAATGGGATTGAGTAAATTTTTAGATAACATAGTAAGAAGATAAAATTGTCTCTTATGCATCGTGGAAAAATGAAGAGAATTGTGAATGCTAGTCAAAATTTTGCTTTGTTAATGCTCAAGCATGAAGATTTCATGAATGAGGCCTTTCAAGGAGATGCATCAAATGTGAAATCCGATTTCATTGATGTTGATTATAGTTGTGATAAGATTTCAAGAGTCTAACATGTTTCCTCCTAAAAGTGGTAAACAAGATGAAGTAAATTTGCAGCAGCATGCATCATTGATGAAAAATTATGTGAACAATATGCTAGTGCAAGAGAGCGCAAAGGTCAAAGAGAAAGTGCTAAAGTAATTTGAAAAAGAGGGAATTTGGTTCAACATTCATTGTTGTGGGTTTCACAAAGTGTTGTCTTTCAAATGGGATGCTGCATGGCAATGACGATCACATTTTGTCAAGAGTCGAGTTAAGCACAATGTGAGACATGTTAAGCATCGTCGTGTTGAAAATGTTTAAGGTGAGAATAATTTGAAGTTGTTTAAGTTTCCTTTGATTGACGACCGCGAAGGGAATGTGTTTGCTTCTTGAAGGACAGTTTGCTGCTCTGCAAATTAGCGGAAATTGCAACAAATGGTATCTCAACAATAGGTCAAGGTCTACAAAATTAGGGAAATGATTAGTTTTCAAGAAAATCTCAAATTGTCGCATTCAAGCATATTTCAGTGGATCGAAAATGGAAGGGTTAGGGAGTTAAAACCTCATCTATTTATTGACAGACAAAGAGCTTTCGGAGGTCCAAAATCTTCCAGTGGGAAGGAATGATCTGGAGGATCAAATTTATGCTCAAAATTCAAAGTTTTCAGAATGGAACGAAACTAGTGCTCTTGCATAGACCTCGTCGTTCTGAATCCGACACAAATTGTTTCACGAAAAACTGACTCTGTATGCTCTTGGAATCACGATCTGTTCGTTTTTGTAAAGAAAAAAAAAGTTGTATTTGGGTTGTACAACGATGCCTAGTCAACATTTCGTACTGCTGATTGGACCCTAACTGGACATGGTGACTGGGATCCATTAGCCAGTTCGTGTTCTCCACTTGTAAAATTTTAATTGGTTCGGTTGGTTCGTGGTTGGATTGTTTTTATTGGTCATAGGTCGACCAATAGTAGGGAGCCATGTGGGAAAATGGGAGGGAGCCACGTGGCCTCCCCACACTGATCTAAACTTTTGTATAGGAGGTCGAGCCACCCCACAGGAGTCGAACAAGTGATCTATCACCAAGCAGCCAAGACACATACCAACTAAGCTACATAATGTTTCTTAACTATATAGGTCTCCACTTGTATTTAAGTTTCAACATTTTTGGCATTAGGGGAGGGGACTGAGGTTAACCCCCGACCTCGGTCTACAAACCAGGGTTAGGGGCTAACCCCAGCCTCAAAATACGTTGAATGTTAAAACACAAAACATATTATATAACCCAAATTTGGTGGCATGATAAGTCAATTGGCAGAGATTTGAATGGGTTAAACCATATACAAACACATAACAAAAGTCCTTTGCAATTATTAAACCGACAAAGTTTTCATAAACCATGCCACCCAAATGTTTTTTAACCAAATTTTGTGTTATGTATTAATTGACGGTCAGGGTCTGTTGCCAACTTTGGAGAATAGGTCACATGTTTCACAGTTAGAAATTTATGCTACCACCAATGCTAACCTAACCCCAACCTTAACACAGGTCACCACGCACGGAACCTAGGTTAGCCAGGCCAGGGGGAAAACCTAGATCAATGGCTCGTATGTATGCAACATGGCGGAAAATTGGCCGAGTGTAGGGTCACCGACACAATTAAGGAGGCCACAATTTTCGTTGGAATTTAGCAAAATTGTCACTCCATTAGCTGAAAAAGGGGCAAATTTTTATGACGGTTTGCAGACAGGTCGAATTTGTAGGACAAATAGTAGGAAAAATTGGGAGGATGATAACTTCTTCAGTTTTTGGCCTTTTTGGGAGCATAAAGAGGCTAGATAAGGGTTTTTGATAGTTCTAAAGCCATTGGAGCTATTAGTACAACCATTTGAGCACTATATCTTGTTTTAAACACCATTTTTTGAGAATAATGAAAGGGTCCCAACCATTGGAAGCTGGACCAAGAGATGTAGCCCAGGAGGGGTGAACTCCTTCATCATTTTCCGTGTTGTGTTTACTGTTAATATTGTCTTTTTTTTTCTACAAAAACTAAGTTTTAATATCATGTTTATGTGTTTATAAATTTGACATAAGAGGGTTAAAACCCTAATCAACCAATTGCAAAATTATACATAAACCTAAAGAAATTTGACATACATATCACCCTGACTTCCTCCTCCTCCCATAAGTTGTCAACCAGCATAGTCGCAAGTGGATTTATCAGCCCTGTAAGGAATAACCACTACTCAATGATTATCATCCAACAAGCCTTTGGGTTTCTAATCTAGAATATCACAGTGAGCTTGTCTACTCCACCAAAATCTCTTCTAGAATCAACATGGTGCTTAATGGAGTACATGAGAAATCATGTAATAAATAATTCCTATCATTGGTTAATATACCTGATGCCACAACCATCAAAATTTCCTTGTCATACACAAGGTACAACATGAGCATATAAAAGTCATATTCATCTAACATTAAAATCATCAATCAACCAAGGCTTTCCCCTACCCCATTGATTCCTCTTTTAACTAGGAATCTCATTGGAAAATTTATTATGTCATCCATCTAGCCATTTGCATTTGCATCGATTAAATTTTTTATACCATCATTCTTCCACAAGAATTATTCCTGATAAGACCCTATCAGACACTATATATATATATATATATATATATATATATATATATATATATATATATATTAGCATGATCATGAACATACACATATTTACACATGTAAATAAAATCAAGGTTAAGGGAACCTCCTACATCCATGAGAAGCATGCCTAACATTGAAAGAAATAATTCCCAATTTGGATAAGGAATTTGTTACTTAAATTCTTTTATTCCTACTTTCTGCAAGCCTGAGAGGCATCATATCAACAATTTTTTTTCCATAAATGGCCTTCCCTGCCATTCACATGGTTATCCTGACACTGTCCATTTATTTCCATGACCCAAAACCCATTTGGATGTCATACTCTTCCTTCGTAGCTTCAACTTCCTTTCATTCATACACTGAGCTTCATTTAGGCCTACTCTCCTTATTGGATTCCACTCAACTCTTCCCTAGAGCTCCATCCTCTTACCTCCACACCCAACAAGCTTCCTAATACCCAAGGCATAAAAAGAAAAAGAAATTAAATGAAGAATGAAAAAATTTCATAATGATAGTACAAAACCATAAACAAGGTAGCATGGCCATGCACAAATAAATAGTCAAATGGAAAGTCAAACATAAAATCAACCAAGGAACACAAAACATAAAAAATTCAACAATCATAACAACTCAATCCCCATGAGTTCTAATGTTTCTAATGGTTCATGAATAAAATCTCATCTCGAGCCTTATTGAAGATTTCATGGCAGCCTTTTAAACTTGTACAACCCCTCCATTTTCTCTTGGGAGGAACCCTTCAATGCTTATTAGAAAGTTTTGAGGGAATGCCCCTATTATGAAACTAGCTCCAAAAATATAATAAAAGAGAGATCAATGCCTTAGAAATAAGCCACTTCGAGGGGGCAACCTCCTTTACATTACATAAATGAACAATTATTGGATGATACAAATGGAAAAACCTCCTTCTATATATAGGAGTCCATGGGGTCACAATATAATCCTAGCCGACCTAACAATAATAATGTAAGGGCGCAATAATAACAATATGGGGGTTACAGGTGTACAACAATAACAATAAGGGAGCTACACTAACAATAATAAGGGACTACACTAGTAATATAGGGACCTAATATGCCCCTCTCCTTCAAAAAAGTGTTGTCCTCAACGCTTGAGTAGCTCTAGATGCTTCTGTATAAAATTCTCATCCTCCCATGTAGAATCTTCAATGGGTGAGTTATTCCACTTGATGAGATACTATGAAATTGATCGATTTCATAGCTGTCGATTTCTTGTTTCCACAACTGCTTCAGGTTCCAAAGTGATTTTTCCTTCCTCATCAAGTTTTGGCAATATTGTTTGAACTGGAAGTTTGTCACCTATAACCTTATTTAAGCATGAAAAATGGAAAACATGATGCACTCACGAAGAAGCATGAAGCTCCAATTTGTGTGCCATAGTACTAATATTTTGCAACACCTTGTAAGGACCATAGTACTTTGGCGATAATTTATTATCCTTCTTAGCTTGCTTGAAGGAAATTTGTTTGTATGGTTGTAGCTGTAAAAATACCCAGGATCCTACATCAAAAATTCTCTCGCTGCGATGTTGATCTGCCTGTTGTTTCATTCTATTTCGCGCCAAATTTAGGTTATCCTTTAAGATTTGGAGAACTTGTTGTTGATGATCGATGTGATATTCCATTTCTTGAACCTTAGAATTTTATCTTAAATATGATGTGATGGGCAGTGGATGATATCCATAAAGTGCCATAAATGGGGTCATTTTTGCTGCAGTATGGAAGGAAGTGTTATACCACCATTCAGACAAAGGTAACCACTTGACCCATTGTGTTTGTTTATCAGATACAAAACAATGAATATATCCTTCCAAAAATTTGTTCACTATATCAGTTGACCATCAGATTGAGGATGTTAAGATGAGCTATGAGCTAGTTGAGTACCTAAACAAGAAAATAATTCTGTCCAGAAATTTCCAGTAAAAATGGGATCTCTGTCACTTACAATAATCTTTGGGTTTCCATGTAGCTTTTGAATTGTTTCCATAAATGCAATAGAAACTGTACCTGCTTTAAAAGGATGAGATAATGCACAAAAGTGTGCATACTTGGTCAGTCTATCAACTACCACCGTGATGACACTCTTTCCTTCGGAATTAAGTAAACCTGTGATAAAATCCATTGAAATATCCTCCCAAAGTTGACTTGGAAAGGATAAAGGATGTAGAAGACTCAGGGTATTAATTGTCTCAACTTTATTTTGCTGGAAAACCAAACATTCCGCCAAAAACTTTTGAATATCAATTTTAAGGCCATCCCAAAAAAAATCTTTCTTCACTCTGTGGTAATTTTTAAAAAATCCTGAGTGTCCTCCTAAAGGAGAAGTGTGAAATTCCAAAAGAATATTTTGTTTTAGTTTAGAGTTCTTACAAAGATAAAAGCGACCTTTGTACCATCAGGAATAATTTTTCCAACTAAATGTATCAGATGTACTAGGATCTTGTTGAACCTTTTGAATGAGTGTCCACATTTCTTCGTCCTTCTTCCATTCATCCCTTGCTTCGGTTATCCAATCTGGTTGGATAATAGAAATGGCACAAAGCAATGCTTCCACCTCTTCATCCTTTCTTGAGAGTGCATCTACAACAACATTTAGCTTCCCTTTTTTGTAGATGATTTCAAAGTCATAACCCAACATATTTGTGAACCATTTTTGCTGCTCTTCTGAAGATAGTATTTGCTACAAAAACTGTTTAATACTATCATGATCAATTTTTACCTTGAAGTGTCTTCCCATTAGGTAAGGTCGCCATTTATTTAGTGCATGTAGTATTGCCAACATTTCCTTCTCATAAATAAATTTATGTAAATACTTTCCTTTGATTGGACGACGTACAAAAGAAATGGGTCTTCCTTCTTGCACTAAAACAACATCAATTCCATTTCCTGATGTATCACATTCCACAATAAAGGTTTTTGTGAAGTCTGGCGTAGCTAAACCCGGTGCTAGGAACATTGCCTATTAAAGATTTTCAAAGGCCTTAGTTGCTTCAGGAGTCCATGAAAATGCATCTTTATTCAATAATGCTGTTAGAAGTGCTGCTATTCTCCCATAATTCTTAACAAACTTGTGATAATACCCTGTTAACCCGAGCAATCCTCGCAACTGCTTGATGGTTGTGGGGACTTTCCATTCCTTAATGGCTTTAATTTCATTAGGGTCTACCTTAACACCCTCGTGAGATACAATATGACCTAGATATTCCACCTCTTGTACTCCAAAGAAACATTTAGAGGTTTTTGCATATAATTGTTTCTCCTGCAGTAGTTTGAGCACCCTATCAGCATGTTGAACATGATCCTTCCAAGACCTCTTGTAGATTAGTATATCATCAAAAAATACCAACACAAATTTTCTAAGGAAGGGTTTGAAAATGGAATTCATCAATCCTTGAAATGTAGAAGGTGCATTGGTAAGGCCAAAAGGCATGACCAAAAATTCATAATGACCCTAATGAGTTCAAAATGCTGTTTTCAAAATAACTTCAGTCTTCATTCTAATTTGATGATATCCTGAACGAAGATCCAACTTGGTAAAATAAATTGCTCCATGTAATTCATCAAATAATTCATCAATCACAGGAATGGGAAATTTATCTTTAATAGTGAGCTTATTGAGCTCCCTATAATTCGGACACATGCTCCATGATCCATCCTTATTGTGCACCAATACTACTGGAGCAGAGAAAGAACTTCGACTAGGTTGAATTATACCAACCTCTTACATTTCTGCAATCATACGTTCAATTTCGCTCTTTTGGACATAAGGATATCTATAAGGCCTGATGTTTGGATGAACACTTCCTGGAATCAAATGAATAGCATGATCTTGATCACGAATAGGTGGGAGTCCTTTGGGAGTTTGAAACACCTTGGAATGATTGTCCAAGAATTTTTGGAGATCTGGAGAAATATATGATTTTGATGTTGGAACTTCTAGTGAGCATAATTGTGAAATTACGCCTCGTTGTTCTTTCTTCAGAAGCTTTGTCATGACATTATAGATTATTATTTTTCCCATCTTCCGTGTGATACTCCTTAATTCGACTTCCTTTCCTTCTGAAAAAATTTCAAGAAAATTTCTTTAAAATTAAAAGCTACCGTCCCCAAAGATTCTAACCATTATACTCCTAGTACAATATCAACACCTCCCATTGGAATGGAAAGCATTGGACTATTCAATAAATATTCCCCCATGGTTAGCTTGATATTATGGCATTTTCTAGAGCAATTTATAGTTCCTCCATTTGCAACAACCATGTGACATTTTGGTGCTGGGTATAGGAAGCAATTCAGTTCCTTGGCTACCTTACAATGAATAAAATTCTGGGTACTACCCGAGTCAATCAACACTACTACCTTTTTCTTCTTGATATGTCCTTCTATATTGAGAGTTTGAGGAGCTGTAATTCCTGCCAATGCATTACACGATATGGTCAGGCTCATTTATTCTTTCTCTAGGGTTGGTTCCAGGTGTATATCCTCTTCTTTTGAAGTTTCTTGTTCATTTTCTTCCTCCTCTGCACAATATAAGTAAAATAATTTCTTCTCAGCACACTTATGACCTTTAGTGTATTTGCGATCACAACTGTAGCAAAGCCCTTTTGCTCTTTTTTCTTCCAATTGTTGTGGTGTCAACCTTGTAGGTTGTGGAAGTATAGGAGTAACAACAATTCCATATTTATAGATGTGAGTGGTAAGCTTCCTTGTCACCATAATTTTAAATTCAATTTTATTGCCAACCTGAATGCTTTCTCCAATGAATCATGTTCCCAGAGGCGAACCTCATGTTGGATGTTATCCTTTAAAGTTGCTATGAAGACATCAATCCTTGTTCCTCTAGAATATCAGTTACCCTTATATTCAATTTTTGGAAGTCCTCAATGCGCTCCACCACTGAACCCTTTTGTTTGAGATTTATGAATTTGTTAAATAAGGTGTTTCTCTTTGTATCCTCATAATGTGCTATCATTTCCTCCGTAAAAATTGACCAAGTGACGATAGTTTTACAGGAGAAAAGCCATCGATACCATATAAATGTATTTTGTTCTAAATATAAAGTTGTAATGCGTACCTTTTGTGTGTTTTGCACATTATTGAGATCAAAATATTACTCCATCTGTAGTATCCATGTTACAGGATCCTTGCCATCAAACTTCCTCATATCGATTTTTGGAATATGGTGGGTCTTCCATCCATCATTCGAGTTTATGAAATCACGATTAACATTTATTTTGTTCTCATCATGAGTATCCTCTACTATCTTTTTGCCATTAGGAATAGATTCTTGTATTAACTTTTTCAAACCTTCTCTCAAACCTTCCATGCCTGATTTTAGATAATTATTCATGTATTCCATGTTGTCTTTCATTTTTTCTTCGATCTTAGCTTCCATGTCTTCCATGCCATTATTCAAACCATCCATCACGCCTTTCTCCAAACCATCCATATTAGCTTCCATGCCCTTCTTTAAACCATCCATATTAGCTTCCATTCCCTTCTCCAAACCATCCATATTATCTTCCACTTTTCTTCAAAACTTCCATTTCAATTTTTGTTGCTCTTTGTGAGAGTGAAATTTGGTGCACTTGCTCTTGTAATTTTGATATATCATGGTGTACTTCTTCATCTTCATGAGTCATACTAGTGTATTATGATGGCTTAATGGGTGTTGAATTAATTTTAGGGGGTATTTTAAAACCCATTACTTATATCTATACTTCAATATTCCCTTGGAATCACTTCAAACTGATTTTTCAAACAAGACTTATGCAATTTGAAAAAAAAAATACACACCTTTTTTTTGCTTTTAAGGAGCTCGACATTGAAACTGAATTATATCTATGATTTCGGATCTTCAATATCTGAAATTTATTCCTATTGTAGCCCTCTGAATATTCTTTTGAATGCCACAAGTCTGACCTGATTTGGATGCTTCAAGACAAAATTATGCCCAGTCTCCCACAATGACCTAATTATGGACTGGTTCAGTAGAGAAAATTTGTACGACTCTGAAATTGATATACAGAAAACTGCAGTTCGTTCCCTTTCGTCCAATTTTTACAGAATTCCAATCTGATTCTTTGAGAGGGAGTTATGACAATTTTCCCAAGGTAACCTCTTTTAGATGAAATTCGGGAGGCTGCAAAGACCCTAACTTCCACATATCATTTCTTCAAAAATATTGCGAACCAAGATCTAAAATTTTTACACAAAGTTCCTCAGGATTTCGGCTTCGCTTGTTAAAAATTTCAGCTTCTGAACCTTTGTTGAAAAAAATTTATAGCGAAAATTCTACGATGACCTATTTAGAGCAGCGAAACCATAGAATCCAAAGCTCTGATACCAAATTTTATGAAACCAGCTCCAAAAATAGAAGAAAAGAGAGATCAACGCCTTAGAAATAAGCCACTTCAAGGGGGAAAACTCCTTTACATTACATAAATGAAAAATTCTTGGATGATACAAATGACAAAACCTCCTTCTATATATAGGAGTCCATGGGGTCACAATATAATCCTAGCCGACCTAACAATAATAATGTAAGGGCACAATAATAACAATATGGGGGTTACAGGGGTACAACAATAACAATAAGGGGGCTACACTAACAACAATAAGGGACTACACTAGTAATACAGGGACCTAACAACCCCTCTTCTTCCCTCTCTTACAATATTATACATTATTGTCTCAAGTGTCTAAGAGCTCTTATAAGTGTTTTTTTCTTTCTTTCTATACTGAGTCTCTTTATGTGTTTATACATTCATTCAAATGTTAGAAACATCCATGCAAATTACACATTAGCTGTTGCCCTATCATGCTATACCAAGAAATGTAACCCTGTAGCTCCACACACGCATCTCAATTTATTCATTAGTCACATGTATCAAAATACAAGGCATAATTAGGCATACTTATCTTTTAGCAAAACTTTCAAAATCAAAATTTTCATGCACATGACCATCATTCATGGCATCTTTAATCTTGAAGGGGTTAGTTATGAAACCATATTTCATATTAGCATCTATCATCCTTATAATTTTCACCTTTACAAAATGCATTATAGGACTATGTCCTCATTTCTTTTGGGATAGATCCCATCCAGTCCAAGTGTTGAACCTGGAAGCTCTAATACCATTTTATAACATATCCCCTAATATCCCTAGTTCCTACCAAAGGTAGAAGGAGGTAGTTACTTTGATGACCCATCCTCCAATGTCTATTTATAAAAATGGGGTCTAAAATTTTCAAAAAAATTTCAACTTCCTCAAAACTTAAAATGTATAACATCATTGTGTTATTCTCATCGATACCTTTCCAACGATATAAAATTTTCCTCAATCCGACTCTCGGATCAAAAGGTATGGCCAATCAAATGATCTCCTATCAGATCTCGCCACATCATCGAACCTTCCATATGGTGCCTACATGGTTCCGATGTGGCTATCCAAATAATATGCCAAATTACCTACAAATGGAAGCTACCAACATGCTCATACTAGGTGTCTTGACCTTCCACAACCATAAGCGCACATATACTATAACTTATAGGCAATGTGGGCCCCCTTTTCCACCTCACCTAGGGGATAAAATCCCCGGTATTTCATTTGTATCCCCCCATTGAAATTGTTAGGGAAGAACTTCTTGGGTTACGTGGATCCCATGTGGACCTCTCCTCCAAACTATTCCCTTGCGATGCTTTCAAAACCATCAAGGTGATGTCATTGAATTTTATCGCTGGAATGATGTCACACCCTACACGTGGCTCCCATCAAGGGATGCCATGTATCACCCATTTAAAATCTACTTGGCCCCACAAAAAACCCAAACCCACGTGACACGTGTATGCCTCCCAGGTCACTATGTCACCCTAAGGCCATGTTATCTACCACATTGGCCATGGGCCCCATTGAATCCTCCGTTGCATGGTAAAACATGTTTTCAAGTTATAATTGATTTTTTAGTACTCTGCCTTGATACGTTGAACACCTAAAAATTGAGACCAACTCAACACATCGTATCGGTGATTTAATCTTGGTGGGGTTCTCCTAGGCTTTCATCGAAATCTCTGGGGAAATTCTTCCAGCGTCATCCGACGATATTAATACTCCCACAACATTTGACAGTTCACAACTCTTCTACCTGCGTGCCCTTGGTCATGGAACTTGGCCATATGGTCAAGCAAGGATGCCACTCCTTTAACCCACAATATGAATTCTAACCCCCATGAAATACATAAATTTTTTTTCCAGTCCTCAACACTAAGTCATGGCACTCACATACATGGGATATCATGACTTGAAGGTCAAGGCATGAAAAACTTAATGCTCAGCCCTAACTCATAACCATACAATACATAAATATATATATACATACACACAATGATTGGACCAACCCATTTTAACACACATACACACACCCACATAACACTATACCTCTTGAGCTTGGATACTGATAATAAGGCCTGAAATCCAAATCTGTTAATTTCATAACAAGTAAGACAAAGATTTGTCCATTAATTTACGTATGTCCATTGGACTAAATTAAATCTCATAATAGGTTAGAGATCTACAAAAATCTAGGGATGGTAATAAACAGGAAACAAGATCATGAATCCATTCAATTCCCCAAGAACCCTACAAGAACTCCACATTCCTCAAGCATGCAAGAAATAACATTCCATATTAGATCACAAGCATAAACCAACACACTAAATCAATATCAAGACATGCTTAAGCCAACACATTAAACATATTCTTAATAATTCAAGGTACAAGATTTGAGTCTACACTTATCTTATAAATGGTTCTCGACAACCAAGATTGGTACTTCAACTCTCTACCCAACCTTAGACACATTGCAGCTAAGTCTTTCTTGCATTAGTCACCCAGAGCTAGATTCTAGAGCTTGAGGATGAGTGCTTAAGGGATTAAACCAATTCTTCCAACTGAAACAGGGACTTCATACGAACATCCACATCCACCCACTAGTTACTTAGTGTAATTAATTGCTCACAGGGAATACATAGGTCTAACACATCCACCCTTCAACTATTGAATCAAAAAGAGTTGTAACTATACCATCACAAGCTAAAACAAAGTGTCTCAACGTTGGCTCACCTCCACCCACAAAATATCAAATAAATTAAATAAATGTAGTGAACCATTTCACTCTCGTACCACCATCATCTACTCAGGAGGTGAAATTGATATCATCAGTTGAAATAAGGTGTCTCAAGGAAACTATGCCTTACCACTAGCTATAAAACAATTACACATCATGCAGGGATCACTTACTTTTTCACATAAGTTCTTACAATACAACATACCAACAACTCTAGGTATTTATACATAGAGAGTCTCAATTTATAAGTGGAGAGAGGGATGTAGTTAATAGTGAGGATGTTTTATAAGTTGCGTCACTCCTAAAAAAAATAAGCATGAACTCTCCAATAGCCTCTTAGTGGAACTTCCACCTGTGTTCTCAACCCAACCCCGTGAAACTACCATAAGGTGTTATCAAACCATTAGCCTTGGGTGCCTACACCTCTCAAAAGTTATCAACCAACACAATATCTAGTGGATTTATCAACCTTGTAAGGCACATCCATTACTCAACAATTATCAGCCGAAAAACCTCATGAGTTTCTCAATTATGCTATCACCAGAGCTTATCTGTGATTATCAACCAAAAAGCCTTATGGGTTTCTTAGTTTTTCTATCTCTAGAGCTTATTTCATGATTATCGACCAACAAGCCAACTCATGGGTTTCTCAGTTATGCTATCACTTGAACTTCCCTCTCGTTGAATTATCTCAGTCCCACTATTTTTGTCTTCCCTCTCAATGAGTATGATTGATCATCCAAAGCCTCTTGACCCCCCCTTTTCCTGTCCCCCCTTCTCTGCCAATGCATATCCATCTTGAATGATCATTTTTTTCCACCATATCCTCTCAGTATTCCCTCTTCTTTTTTTCCTATACGTATGACTCGTGTTATTTTCCGGCCTTTTCAGCCTCCAGTTCTCGTGGTCATTCTCCATTACCTTGATGCAACCATTTCCGTTGCATGGTATACAAACAAGTTGCCTATTCTTTGGTCTTGGTCATGGTGGTTCTGTATTCACATGGTTGTAGGGAAGTTGTTGTGCCAACTCCCCCTTCCACTTCAGGTTTGTTGAATTCAGGTTGTCATGGCTGCCTAAGTAGCCTGTGTTGCCTCTTAATTTTTGTCCTTTTGTCCTTGTGAATTTATAAGGTAGGCATGGTTCCTTTATCATATTTCCCAGATCCATTGACTGATATGATCTGTCCAATTTAAATTATACCTACCAACCATTCAAGGTTGTGATAAAACAAGTCAAGCTTCCTTCAAGATCTGAAGCAACCTCCTTCCTTAAACTCTCGAATTTGTGTCCCTATCTCTCAACCATTTTAATTTATGGTTACATAATTACAAAGAAAATGTTCGCAAGGGGAATTGACCCATAGGGTATGTCACACCAATGAACTCATGACAACTTCAATTGATATGATTTTTTATCACCGAGAGAAAAGATGGTATTCCTTGGTATTGAAATTGTCATAGAGAGACTTTGATTGATTCTCCTTCCACTAATCTTGCCATCATGGATTTCTAACACTTGTATTCTCCTTTGGATCTATGTATAATCCATGTTTAAATGTTGAAGCATGACCCCTTGTACACTGGATGCCAGTGTGTGCTTAGAGTTGAAAGTTTTTTTACTTGCCACAAGTAATTAAGCATGGAGGAGGACCAATGTTTCAACACCCTGTAATTTCTTGCACTTGTAATTACCAATGGGATAAGTAATCCTAGTCCAAAAGTAATATTCTCCTCATTGCATGCCCTTAAAACATACGAAGTTGGACAAGAGGCCTCTAGAGAACAACTAAAGGTAAAGGAGAAATTTTAATAAAGATAGAGGGAACCATAGAGTTGAAAATTCTTGGAGGGCCAAGGGAGACCCACATAGACTTGAGTATCCACGAGATTACCAATGTTGTGGAGCCAATTCCATATATGAGGAGAGAGGGGGGATGATAAGGAGGAAAATATCAAGCCAGAGGAGGCATGAACTAGAATGGCTTGCAGTTGATCCAAGGAAATAAACTTGATGTTATTCAAATTTGCATGCCATGGGGTAAATCCCAAATTAGTTCCATCTGCATACACAAAGAGAATCATATGCTAGGGTGGCATTGACGAGGAGCATGTGAGGGTGGTGGGAGGTTCTTATCAACCATCTTCATCGGAGTCATGATGTGCACCCATATCTTGATCCTTAGCGAGACTTGTGTTAATTCCATAAATGAGGTTCACGAGGGAATTATGGGATTTGTTTCTCATATACCTTAGAGTTGATTAAAAGTACCCCCATTTTATTTTTTGTTACAAGGTTTACTAACTAGTCAAATTCCTAATTTTGATGCCTAAGGATATGAAATAAGAAGACTAAAGCCATGCTTCCTTTCCCTTATTGAATTCATTCCAAGGTGGATTCTAATTGATGGTATTGTAAGGCTCAATTATAAAGTAAGATATGATGATTAATTTCAAATCCCCAAGCACTATTAGTTTTAAAGATTTGATATTATTCACAATTTTTAGTCCCTACTATATGGCATACACTTGTGCTGCATTGTTAGTGGTTACCCCTAGGCTCTATGTGTATGAATACATGTTTATTCCCTTGGGGTTGAATATATCCTCCCTCACTTTAGTGTCAAATTCATGCTAAACATTAGAAGAATTACAAATTTGATGTAAAAAATACCCACAACATAAATACTTTTTTTATTCTCAATTACCTTTTATATATTTTTTTCACTTACTTTCTTTATATATAGTTGGCATAAAAATAATATACTTTATGTTATTATTATTATTATTATTTTTGTATTTCTTTTTTTTGAAATATCATTTATAAAATCTATGTTATAAATGACATATTTTTTAGCTCTATAACAGAGGTTGGACATATCAATAATTAAAATAATTACAAAAATAACTGTGTATGGTGACTTAATGATCATAATTAATCAATTAAGGAAGGCACTAGAATCGCCAAACTCTGATCATCCCCCAATTTTTCAAAGGAAACAAATAAATTCAAACAAATCAAATTATTCCATGTTATAAGAAAACTGAATACACTGGTAGACTCAATAGCTAATTAGGGCGCCTTAATGGAGCAAGGAGAACTTGATATGGATCAAGGGGAGATTACCTATTCACCAATTCCCTAATCACGAACCCAAATAAAAGGTTATATGACATATATGCAACATGGGTTATAATATATGCAACAAAGAACAAGGAATTAAGGTTGACCCTGCAAGTAGAATCATTGGCGTAGCAGTCCCTTCATCATTTGCAATGGTAACTGCTCACAATTTAGAGTACACACATGAGAAGATGGAGTATAATAAAGCTCAGGTCACATAACATTAAGGAAGTTAATCCAAGTTTAATTCAATGCAACATATGGCAATTTGAGCTAGGATTTGGAGTTATCAAGTGGTCTTGGGATTTAATTACACTAAGACGGTATACACGATTATAACTTAGGAGCCCCTCGGCCTTGGAAAAACATTTATTTTGTAGTAGATATGATTTACCTCTCTCCTTTCATAGTATATTTCAGAGGACATTTCTTAAGGATTATTGAGATATGTATGCCTGTCTTAGTAATGGCTCTGACAGATGGCCCAAGGACATGCAAGGTTATATAAGGGGCATTCCAGACTTTGCATCGATTATTGGGGCATTACATATAGATGCCTTATCTACCACTTGATGGGTCACATTCGCACTACCTACCCAAATGATTTAAATTCGACTTGCCACTCCCACTGGAGGCATTCAACATCCACATGGAGGCATTCAACACCCACATCATCGCAGGATCCTGGAGATAAGATCACATTTGATTCTACTTCGGATTTTCCAGGTACTTTACATTCCTCCCCTCTACAATTTTCACCTCTTGTAAAATCTCTCACCTCACACTTTCTCCCTTGGAATTTCTAGTAGTTTCCCCGTCCATGGACCCGCCCTGCCCTCTGTAATGCCGATAACTGTCTCATCCATGGATACACCTATTCCCACTGTTAATACTCCCCCCATTTTCCCTCCCACCGACCTTGAATATTTCCTTGTTATTTCTCCTCCCAGAACCTCTATCCTTCCCTCCTCGCATTTTCATTTCATCCTCGCCTCTCATATCTCCTCCTCTCTTCGGACCGAGAATCGAAGGATCTATTCTTTTCGGACTCCTTCGGGATAGAGCCTCTCCCCATCAAAAAATAAATTTTCTTTCAACTCTCAAACTCTCAAACTACTCCTCTTTCTCCCCCATCAGTTACTGATAATCCCTCTTTCCCTTAAAAAAGAAACCCCTTAAGTTAAAAAAAAAATTCATCTGTTCTGTTTGAGGCATCACTTTCCAGAGACTCTGTTATCCCTTTCGTTGAACCTCCCAAGATTGTTTCCCATAATAATCGGGTCCTTAGAGCAGAATTTCATGGCTCTCTGGTTACCCAATGATTATTATATCCTATAACATTATAGGATTGGGGGCATCCCATAAATCCAGCTCCCTGAAAGGTCTTATTCACATGTTACAACCAAACTTGATTTTTCTTCAGGAAACCTTGATTTCCAAGGAGAAATATGGGGAAATTTTGTTCAAAATGTGCCCTGGTTGGCATGTTTGCATTTATACTTGTTACGGTTTATCTCGTGGAAATGTGGTGGCCTGGAACCCCTCTCATCTCAAGCTTTCATATTTTATGACTTCTGCAGGTATATTGTTCACTGGACACTCTTGAGGCTCCTCTACCCATTTGCATATCATTAATATGTACACGCCTTATTTTGGAAGGAAATATTTTTGGGAGAAGATCACAAACTCAAGAATCTTGGATATTTCATCTCTAATTGTGGCCGAAGAGCTCAATATTACTGTAGATGCAAAGTAAAACTGGGGAAAGAAGGTGAAGGCATACCATTTGACATCTTATTTTAATGACCTCTTCTACTTACTAGATCTCCTAAACATTCTCCCGACCAAGATTGTCCCTACCCAGAGCAATGGTAGGATGGGTATTGATTTTATTTCTAAGCGGTAAGACAAATTCTTGATCAAGGATCATTTGGCAATGGGTTCAAGGTATCCTCTTCGGTCATTCCCTATTTCTCCTCAGACCACCTTTCGGTCTCTCTCTTATTGAGAATTTGGAGGGGAGGTGATTAATTCAAATTATCTCCTTGATAATTACTTGTGATCTTACTTTACTTACTTATGTATTCTCTTCTTATCTTATTACGTATTTCATCAAGTCAATTACCAAAAACGCAAGAGACACAAATATAGGATCTTTAATCCAGCGGCAAAACCTCTCCCTCCTTGAGAGGAAAAACCACAAGGAGTTATTCATATAGACTTTCAAATGAAAAGTACCATGACCAAGACTTAGAACCTTGACCTATGCATGCCTCCTAGACCTTATCACTGCTTCTTTGTTTTCCTCTAATGTTGAACCTTATTTTCTACACCAACCAACACTGACCTGCACCAACACTAGAGAACTCAGTTGCTAAGTCTATCTTCCTTGATTTAGTCTCGGTTACCCAAACACTCCTTCTTGCTTATTCAGATATTGGGACAAGGTCATTCGAGATCTTATCCTTCACTTCACATATCCTTGAAGCCTTATTCACTTGAGATATATTAATTTTCTTTAATGTACTGTTATTAGGAAGGTAAATCACAAATTTATCTTCCTCCCTTTCTTACAGTGTAATTCAAAGATAGTTCATTGACCGTAACTTTTAGAATTCATATAAAAACAGAACCATAGAATACAAATCATATTTCAGTCTCTTATCTTTGCATTACACAAATGTATGTCATCTGAATGCTTCCTGTTTGGATATTCTGAAGATTTCAGACCTTTCTGAATCCTCCTTACTTCAGACTAGCTACAGTCCTTGCTACACATAGATCACATAATTCATTCCTCATGTATTTCAGGTGTATACCAACGAAATCACCTCATATTGACTGCACTCTTCTTTAGACTAATCCGCAACCTCTTCACACCGATCCACACTTTATGCTTCAAAGCTGTCCTTAAAACTTATCTCCAAATGAGTCACAGATCCATCAATATAGTGACAATGCACTCTGCCTATTTTAGGTTGAACCTACAATCTACTTTGTAGGCTGAATTTACAACTATCCATAGGCCGACTTGGAGAGAATATATTCCAGCATTAATGAGGGATTTCATGAGTCATTCCTTCACAGTTAAATGACAAGGCTTGTAGTATATTCTTTTGATTAGACACTTCATATACATGACTCTAGAATACATTTATAACTAGAATACAAATCCTAATAGACATCAAGAAGAAGTCTATTGACCTATAATAATACCTTGCTCATGAAACCCATGAAGTAATCATAACAAAATACATTTTATTATCTTTGTATTCTTCTTTATATAACTACTTAATTACATAGTCAATATGAAGACCGACCTTAGTTACACTTTTCAACACTCCCTCTTAACTAGGGACATATTCATACAGGTACATGGTCACTTTCAAACTGAATAATCTCATAAGAAGAATCAGATTGGTAATTGCATCTGTATAGCATCATATCAACTGACATTGTCGTATTGCAAGGCATTGACTAACAACCCCATCTCTCAATGAGAAAATGGGCTACAATGCTGGCGAGACACATGACTTATAGACACCATAGTCATTGTCTTTCTAAGGTACATACTCTACCTAGGTGTTCCCGGAGTATGACCTTCTTGGAATATTCTTCTCCTAGGTAGCCAACCCTCAAATAATATCGGTCCCTGAATACCCTTATCTTGAATTCCCTGTAACATTCTCAAAGAGAATCAAATGCCATATGATTACCAAATCCTCCATTCTATCTTCCAGGTGAAGACCAGAATGATGTGTCTATCCATTCTCTCCACATGGCGTTCACTAATACATACGACTGTTAGTCTTGGTCCAGTGCATGACACATGTATTAGAGAATCACATACGTCACTTCCTCTACAAGAAGGGCATACTACAAGTTTCTTCCAAGCAAGAAACTTACCACCAGGCTCCCTCTCAACCAGGGACTTGCAACGACAATGGTGAGAAACTCATCTTCTCATGAAAAATTCCTTCCCTCGATGTCATGAATTTCGATATTGAGATATCTTCAACTTTTGGCTTCATAGGGCATAAATCATTCATCACTTTCGTTCACAAGTCATGTCAACTATTAGAAAGTGATTCATCAGAATTCCTTATCTGGTCCACCTTTATGCCATGCTGCTTTCCTTCGAATCATCTCCAAGGATATTACATCCTTCCACACGATTGGTAGCCCTACATAAAATTATCCAGATAAACACATACATAATAATTTTTATATCAAAAGTTACCTTAGTGATGATCTTTTACCATGAAATCTTCCTGTAAGCATCGACATCCTCTATTCAGATTGGCACATCTCCTAAATATATGTCTTGTCAAGAGTCTTCTTTTTTACTGTATTTCTATCAGAGTTCACATAACTTTCTAGGAGATCTCCTAGTCACATATTCTTGGCTTCCAGATGATAACCACCTCTTTACATGGTTGCACTTCATGATATCTTCAATTCTTTATACGCACAACTTCATACCCAGGAACTTCCAGTATCTAGTTCCTTTTTTTTATACAACTACCTCATATTCCATATGAGGACATATTTAGTTTCGTCTATTAGTGGCAACCTATGCACCGTAATAGATTCTCCTTCATAGATCATACTTCTAAATATAGAAGTCTATTAACTGCAACCATATGAAATGACTTCACAACATCCATTGTCAACATATAAACATATGTACCTCATACCTTTTACCTTTTAATAATCATATAGCAATTTTACTAAAATGAAGAACTTCATTCCCTTGACCTGTTTCATCAATATGTCATCATATCCTAATCCCAAAATTTTGTAACATAGAATTCTCGATGAAACCTTTGCTTTCTTTCTTACCAGAGAACCCATAGAGAACTCCATTAGAAACATGTCAACACATATTTCCATATGGATCATTGAATAATGACCCTTGATCTTGATGACTACCTTCCATCAATGTTGTTTATTAGTGAGGTTTTCAAGACCTACTTCACCAAGTTCTCCTTCCATGCTTCTATCATGATGCTATTAATATACATTGCTTCCTATTATTTTACAACCAACAGAAATCCCTTGAGGAGAAAGATGATCATAGAGATAGTTCACTTTTTTATTACTTTTTATTATTATTTCTTTGCATCAGGTTCTCCCCTTTTATCTGTGACATGGGCTTCTTCCCTTTTCCTCTCGTCCTTTCTAAATTTATGACAATCTTGTTTATAATTCCCAAAATCATTACATCAAAAGCATCGTGCTTTGCCCACATTTCTTCTCTTATTCTGTAGACCAAATTTACCAAATATTCCTTTCTTCCTGGACATGGCTGCAAAGGCTTGATTCCCTACACTTGATCCTACTTTCAATCTTGATTCTTCTATCTTACCTAGACCTTGGAATGGCATGGCTTATTCTCTCCCATCTCTACATTAAGTGAACTCTCTCCATTCTTTCAGTAAAAAAATTTGTACCATAGTGAGAATTTCTCCATCATAAATTACTTCTCCCAATTTCTGTAGTTGATCTCATATTGCAAAAATCTCCATCAGATATGGAATTATTCCTTCCTTTCTTGACATTCTCAATTTGTATAGTTTTTGTCTCAGGGATATTATTTCCTTTGCAGAACCTTTCGAGAATAGTTCCACCAATTTATCATATATTTATTTTGAGTATTCTAGCTTTGATAGATAAAGAATGAGAGAGTCTTTTATGGATTCTATCAGAATCCTTCGGGCTCTTATGTCTCCCTTTATGTATTTGATATATGCTAGAATGTCTTCTTTTGGAGTTTGAATTGAAGTTCCTTCGATGACGCCCATAACTTCATTTTCAATTAGGTTCAAATTTGTCCTTTTCTTCCACGCATTAAAGTTTGATGACCCAACCAATTTTTTTCTCTCTATACAGTAAGTCATATTGACAAATTTAGATAAGGTCATAGATACTTACTTGAGTAAGGTGATTTTCTCCTTCCAGCATCTTCCTTCATGATGATGAAGATGAAGTTCCTTCATGATGATGAAAATGAAGTCAGGAACTTCTTCTTAGATTAAATTCTCCAATGTAGGTGATCTTGAATCCTTGATGACAAAGGATGTTTCCAAAATATGATGTCTCTTCCAACAATTTCTTGAATATAAATCTTTGATGGAGAAGATTATTTTCTTGAAGAGTGAATCCTTTGAATGGGATGGAAGGTCTTCTCGAAATGACTCAAGAATATTTCTAGTAAACTGGTTTGAATTTTCAATGTAAAATTTTGACCTTGACTTTGATTCTTACTTCCTTGAGTACCTCTTTGCTAATTAGCCCTTACTTTAGCACCTTAGCTCTGATACCATGTTGAGAAATTGGAGGGGCGATGATTAATTCAAATTATCTCCTTAATAATTACTTGCGATCTTACTTTACTTACTTATGTATTCTCTTCTTAGCTTATTACGTATTTCATCAAGTCAATTACCAAAAACAAAAGAGACACAAATATAGGCTCTTCAAGCCATGGCCAAAACCTCTCCCTCTTGGAGAGGAAAACCCACAAGGAATTCTTCCTATGGAATTTCAAATGACAAGTACCATGACCAGGACTCAGACCCTTGACCTATGTATGCCTCCAATACCTTGTCATTGCTTCTTTGTTTTCCTTCAACGCTGATCCTTATTTTCTACACCAACCTGCACTGACTTGCACCAACACTAGATAACTCGGTCTCTAAGTCTATCTCCCTTGATTTAGTCTCGGTTACCCAAACACTCATTCTCTCTTATTCAGATATTGGGGACAAGGTCATTCGAGATCTTATCCTTCACTTTGTATATCCTTAAAGCCTTATTCACTTGATATATATTACTTTTATTCAATGTACTATTATTAGGAAGGTAAATTACATATTTACCTTCCTCCCTTTCTCACACTGTAATTTAGAGATAGTTCATTGACTGTAACTTTTAAAATTCATATCAAAATAGAACCATAGATTACACATCATATTTCAGTCCCTTATCTTTGAATTACACCACTGTATGTCATCCGAATGCTCCCTGTTTGGAAAATCTGAGGATTTCAGACCTTTCTGAATGCTATTTACATCAAAATAGCTATAGTCCTTACTACACATATATCACAGACTTCATTCCGCATGTATTGTAGGCGTATACCAATGAAATCACCTCATATTGACGACATTCTTCTGCAGACCAATCCACAAATTTTTCACACTGATCCACACTTTCTGCTTCAGATATTTCCGCAAAAGTTATCTCCAAATGAGTTGTAGATCCATCAATATATATACAGTGCACTGTATCTGTTTTAAGCAGACCCTACAATTTTCTTTGTAGGCCGACTTTACCACTGTCCATAGGCCGACTTGGAGAGCATATATTCCAGCGTTAATGAGTGTTGTCATGAGGGATTTCATGTGCAATTCATTCACAATTTAAATGACAAGGTCTTGGAGCATATTCCTTTGACTAGACACTTCATATACATGACTCTAGAATACATTTATAACCAGAAGACAAATCCTAATAGACATCAAGAAGAAGTCTATTGACCTATAATAAAACCTTGCTCACGAAACCCATGAAGCAAGCATAAAAAATACATTTTAGTATCTTTGTCTTCTTCTTTATATAAATACATAATTACATAGTCAATATGAAGACCGATCATAGTTACACTTTTCAACATCTCTCATGGGCATGTGACTCTGTATGGAAGGCCTATCCTCTAAAGTATAACCACGCTTGGTTAGAACATGCTTATTTCACTGATATAGTACTGAAGGTATGGCAGGAAATTTTTTTGTAGTCTAGCCCTATGGAGAAATTTTGCTTCAAACTTAAATGTTTAAAAATAAGGTCCGTGAATGGGTTAAGAAGATGAAAAATGAAACATATTGGATCCTGGCCTCCATAGAGGATTCCCTTTCAGAGCTTTTTGAATTGGATGATCCACTATACAAAGTTGCGGCTCACAAAACATGGATCATGGAGTTGGAAGCTAGAAAGCGCTCTTTCTATAAATCACAGAAAACGGCTTGGAGATTAAAAATTTAGGCTATACGGGTAGCGGTTGGCGACAAAAATACTAAGTCCTTTAATAGATTTTCTAGTATGAGGAAGATAGAAAATGGAATATGGAGCATTTAGGATGCTGAGAACTCCATCCACACTAATCAAAAGGATATTGAACATGCAACATATCGTCACTTTAAATATTTTTTCTTAGCCATAGATCTTTCATTTCAAGATCAACTGGAATTCATAAGCTCGTTACCATCAATGGTTTAGGCATAAGAAAACAAAGTTTTAGGATGACTTGCCTTGATAGAGGAAATTCATCATAGTTCTTCTTGCATGCGCTAAGGTCAAGAGTCCTGGTTCAGACAGGTGGGGAGTTGAGTTGTACCTGCAATTATTCAACATCATGTATAAAGAATTACTGGATGTGGTGGAGGAATCTAGGTTTAAAGGCCACATCTCGGGGGTCATCAATGCTAATTTCATAGCACTCATTCCTAAGATGAAAGATCCTGTAAATTTTCAGGATTTCCAACCCATTTCTCTCTGTAACCCTATTCATAAACTTATCTCCAAGATCATAGCAATCAGGCTTGGATCTTACCTGACTGTTCATGAATCATCTAAACAATTTAAATTCATTGAGGGGTGACATATTGAGGACGCGATTTCCATTGCGCAAGAATTCCTCCACACTATGAAGGTAAGGAGAAAAAAATGCATGTCTTATGAAAATTGACATAAGTAAGGTTTTTGACAACATTGATTGGGAATTTTTGTGTTCAATCCTTTCTAAAACTGGAACCTCTCAAATCAATGCAAATTTTATCATGGCTTGTATGAAATATGCTAATCTCTCTATCATCATCAATGCATATCCCACTTATTTTTTCAAAGCATATACAGGTTTGCGTTAGGGGTGCACTTTGTCTCCCATTCTTTTCATACTTGTCATGGAAGATCTTAGTAGGAAGATAGTGGATTTTAGAAACATGGGCCTAATTTTTGGAATTAAAATGACCCGAAAAGTACATGTATCCCACTATGTGTTCATTGACGACCTACTTCTTGGAGGAGTAAAAAATCTCATAGAATGGAAACTTTTTCATAGTATTCTCGAATATTTCGGATCTGCCTCTGGGATATATATGAAATCAGCTAAATAAAATCATATATCTAAAATCGCGGACCCATAAATGGTTGATCAAATCTGTAGACTATTTGGTGTTTTTGTTTGACATTTGGATTTGGGTTTCACTTACCTGGGTTTCAACATCAAACCGAACACATATTTTATTTATGATTGGGGTTGGATAATTAGAAAAATTGATCACAAGATTAATCACTGGGCCCACATATGGCTTACAATGGGTGGTAGAATCACTCTTTACATGTCCCCAACGAGGTCGGGGTATAAGGAGTTAGGGCTTGATCTCGTTGAACCTTTGCAAGATCGGCTCACAAACCTTGATGACCTCCCATGGCGGAAGAAAAGAAATATGAGAGAGAAGGATATCCTATCAAAATATTGCTTGAGGAGGCCCTCGAGAAACAAAGGAACGCGATGATGGATAAATTTTCCCAGATCCTTCAACAACTGCCCATCGGTGGTGCATCTACATCCAACAGCCACTCTAGAGGCACCACTCCTTTAAAGGTACAAGTCAACTTCGACATTCCTGTATTTGAAGGACATATAGATGCAAAATTCATAGAGAGATGGTTGAATTTGCTGGAAGGGTATTTTTTGATCCATGATTTCTCTGACCGAGAAAAGATTACTTTTGCACTCCTCAAAGCCACTCCCCATGTCAAATACTAGTGGGAAACATACTATGAGCAAAAGGAAGAGAGGGAACCCTCTCTCTTCTCCGCCACACCCACTTTGAATTTGTTCCAAGATGACATCAATAAATAATATCACCTCATGGGAAGCTATGAGGACAAGCACATCCAATGGACCACACTGCAACAATAAAGGGATCAAGATGTGAACGAGCTAACAAATTTTTTCTATACCCTTTGCACAAAGTTGGGTATTAAAGTTTCAGAGAGACATTTGGTGCTCAAGTACTGTAGCTGTTTGCACAGATACATTCAGGAGGAAATGGATTTCCTCAACATTACCTCCCTTAGCATGACATATCGCTATGTTGCCAAGATCGAACAAAAATTTAAGCAGACGAAGCGAGACTTTGGATTCGCGAAACCGAAGCCAGGGAAAGGCGCCCCCAAACCACAGAACAAGGGGAATAGCCAAAGCGGGGCAACTCAGAACAACAACACAAAGACAAATAAGGACATGGTGGAGTGGTGTGAATTTCATAACAATTCCACTCACAACACAAGCGAGTGTTAGACCAAACAATTGCTCGTGGCCAAACTGAAGGCATTCGAATCAGATGCATGTTCTGGTTCTGAGTCAGAACCAGACAAAGCGAAGGAAAAAGGGAAGCATATCATTGATGCATATCCCAATGCCATTAGTGCCACCACCAAGCTCCAGAGGGAGGATCCCGATGATCCAGAGGAGGGGGAGCGCCTCTTCCATTCGCAGATGTGGGTGAAGGGTTTTCCACTATAATCCCTTGTCGATAGCGGAAGCCAAAAGAACCTCATTTCAGTAGAGTTCATGAAGTGGCTTGGCCTACTGACCATAAAACACCCGAAACCATATAAAATTGGGTGGCTTCACCAAGGAATAAATCTCTGCATCCACCAGCAATGTCGCCTTCCGTACATCATCACACCATTCACAGATGAGGTATTGTGTGATGTTGCTCCTCGTAATGTGTCTGATGTATTATTGGGCCAACCATACGTGTGGAAGCGACATGATGCATATGAGTCTAGGCCTCATTCTGTGGTTATTACTTTGGAAAATAAATTGTACAAGGTACCAGAGGTAGTACCGCCTCCTACCATCTCTTTGAATACTACAAACAACGCAGTAAGATTGTTTCCCAAACCAAGAAATTTATTTTCATTACAATTCGCCCACAGGGCAAGAAGAAGATTATTTCCATAACCTCCAAACATGGCTCCCCTGCACGACAAAAATAAATGACAAAAGTTATGGAGGAATACAAGGAAATTTTCTCCTCACCCACAGAGGTTCCTCTACACTGTCAGGTCAAGGACTCCATTGATTTGACCCTAGGCACATCGCTGCATGATGTTGCCATACCTCATGAAACCACACACACAAAATCCACATGTGTACTTTCTGATGTTCACCAACAGGCCCACGACATCTCGGATAAATCCAATACCAAGTACAAGCAACATCAAGATCAACATCGAGTGCCACACAAGTTTCAGGTGGGCGTCACATTTTGGTTACATTTGCAGAAGGAGCGTCTCTCTGTACTCCATCGCAAGCTATTCCCACTTCAGAGCAGGCCAACTCCTTCACTAGGGAAAGTGGTTCACCAGGGACTAGGTTCAATTTTTTTACCTACCTCATGGAGGCATTGCATGCATTGGGGACCATTGCTTCTTAAGGGGGGAGGAATGATCCAAGTGGATATTGGTGGCCACCCACCTATTCCACTAGTGAGTTTCATCAGTTTTATTATTTACTATTTTTAGCAATTTGTTTTGGGTCCTGAACTTCTAGAGTTGTTTTAAGGTCCTAAACGACGTAGTCCTCAGAGAGATATTTCCAACGAGGTATCATATGCACCAAATGGAGATAATATGACCAAGTTATAACCCTGGGAAGTTGGGTGCCCAACTAACCCCAACGGGGCCCATAAAACCTCGGTGTTACATATTCTTGGGTTAGGGTTTTCTCTTATTGTTCAATAATAAAAGGCCCTTGAGCCTCATTGTAACACAATTCAAAAGCATGTATCCACCACATCTCTTCTCAGAGATAAGCTACCATCGCCCTAGCTAGTTTATGCCCATTCTATCTGTAAGCATATTTCAGTCATTTGATATTAATGAAATGAAGTTTTATTTCTTCTATATCTATGTGTTTATGCTTATTTCTATTGTTTATTTCGTTTTTGCATAAATCCAGATTCAGGTTATGGCTCCATGAGTGTTTGAAACATATTTCAGTTTCAATGTTTTGCAGTAATATTCAGTAAAATTCATGAAAGTGCCATGGTCTCCAAAGATCATATTAGAGAGTTAAAAATATATCATTTGAAATTATTTTTTATTATCTAAAATGGGGTTTTTACGAAATTTGATTTTGTTTCCTGGTTTGAGAGATATGAGCAATTGAAGTTACACCTGTCTGGAACGTTGCGCCGCCGCGTGTCCTCTGAGTTTGTGGAATCATTTTCTCACCCCACAGGTCATAAAATTTTAAGTGTCTTATATCACTAGAAATATCTATTCAATACCTCAAATGGGTCTTTGACGGAATCTGATTTCATCACCTATAGCAGAAGTTATCAACAAAGTTTCAGCAAGAGGTCCATTTTAACCAAAATCCGGATCACTAACGAGGTAGATCGACTGACCTAGATTGGGAAATCCACTCATAACCATATACCGGTCAAACAAATATATAAGCACATCACTAATTCATATTCTGTAGTTGTTGCATCTCACTGGTTGCACAATATATGGAAGTGAGAAATTCCATTGACTTAAATGTTTCGGCTCGCTGGCCCTCCATGATAAAATCCTTACTTGGGGAAATATCTCTCACAGAGGTTTCTATGGCCTTGGAATTTTCCCTCTACGTATGCAATTTTCGAAGGAAGTGTCACACCTCCTTTCAAACTATCCTATTTCTTCAGAAATTTGTCTCTCTGTTCTACATTCCTTCCATATCATTGGGAACTAGATGCATCTCAACCTGGAAGCATGCTTTGAGGTCTAGCTCAACACACATCCAAATCTCTGCTCCTTTCCATTTTACCGCATATGGGGAATCTGGAATTGCAGAAACAGAAATATCTCCGAGAATAAAAATATAGATATTAGACATACTATATTGGGAATTGTGGAATATTACTCTGAGATCAGACCCAAGAAATGTGATCCTAAGGAGAGACATATACACATAAAGGATGTGTGGAAAAATTTATCGGCAGGTTTCTTTTATGGTGCAAGTAACAATTGTCATTGTGGATGCAGAGTCCTCATAATTAAGGAATCAGGAAATTATCTACATTTTTGGTGGGAGGGAGGTAGGGGCACAAATAATTGCTCAGAAATCATTGCTCTTTGGGGCTACGTTTCTTGGAAAATCGGCTCAACAACAAAGAAATACAGGTATTCAAAGACTCTAAAGTTTTCATCAAATGGATCAAAGGATCCACTTGCTTCCAACCTCCATCGATGACCCATTGGATGAAGCGTATTCAACCCATAGAGCATTCCTTTCAACTAATCTCTTATGATCACATATAACGGGAGAAAAATACCACTGCGGACATGCTCTCCAAACGAGGCTTGTCGGTTTCCCGTGGGGTCATCCACTTTGCCTCTTAAAAACAAGGTTACAGAGTTGATTATGGAAGCATTCCCATTCCTGGATCGGCATGTTATTAGATTTACCTTAACGAAAGTTTCCATGTTTTATTTTTGAGAAGTGTTTTGCTATTGTAAAAAGCTATATGTATCTTGAACACACAATTTTCTAGATTTACTCCACTTTTTATTTTTGAACAAGTATAGGCACAACTGTTTTTATGCACAAGTCTAGGATGAACAGAAAGGACATGATCCACGTATATTCACTCTCTTTTTTTTTTATATAAAAGAAAGCGTATGCCTAGAGATTTTGTTCAGTTCTATAGTGTGTTTGTGTTGAGAAAACGTAGTGGTGAGCGATGGTGGTTTACTCTTTTGGAAATCAAAATTTGGTGTTTCCTTCCTTGGCCATGGAGAGTTCAAGTGAGTAACATTAGGAGAGTGAGCAATCTGAGACAAACTAGCTGTTGGAGCGACTACTAGAATCAATGGAGAGTCTATTAATCTCTTTACAAAAATACAATGATACAACGCAAAGGGTGTTGGAGTAATCACCGCACCTCTATGGAATTCGTAATTCCCACCCTAGGGATCCTAGTTACCGGTTTGGAAGTTTACCAATATCTGCAGGTTTTGGTGTAACGATTAACCTCTTCATGGTATCGGAGCCTGGACCCAAGTTCCATTCCTCTGAGCTGCGTTTGAGGGGGGTGTTAGAGTAATCACTGCACCTCTATGGAATCCGTAATTCCCACACTGGGAATCCTAGTTACCGGTTTGGAAGTTTACCAACACTTGTGGGATTTTGTGTAAAGACAAACCTTTTCATGGTATCAGAGCCTGGACCCAGGTTCGATTCCCCCGAGATGCGTTTGAGGGGGGTGGTGATTCCCCCGAGTTGCGTTGAGGAGGGGTGTTGGAGTAATCACCGTAGCTCTATGGAATCCATAATTCCCACCCCGGGGATCTTAGTTACCGGTTTAGAAGTTTACCAATACCTACGAGTTTTGGTGTAACGAAAAACCTCTTCATGGTATCAAAGCCTGGACCCAGGTTCAATTCCCCTGAGTTGCGTTTGAGGAGAAGTGTTGTGTAGAAATTTGCTGAATAATGATTAATTATTCACTGAGACTATCCTGATCACATACAATTCGAATTTATATGCAACACATAATCTCTTCCACTCAGATCATCAACATGCGGAAAATAAATCAAGCGATAACACATCAAATCATCATACACATTAACACAGTATGTATGGGGAAAGCTTATAGCTGAAAAACCCGCAGCTATTGTGTATATTATAATGGAGAAATCATGTAACAAAATCAGTACAATACTCCTCACAAGTACTTAGTACTTTCTCATGAAGTTACACACAAACTAGCTTGGTTTTGAACAGGTTACTGGTTCAAAACTCACCGCCAATTGCCTTGCCTCTATTGTGCAATCCAGGCCTGTCTATATAGAGATCCAAGGTTCGAATCTTCTTGGCTTGACAGCGCAATCATCATGGGCAATTCCTCCAAGTGTGGTGCAAATCTCATGCACAACTGATGTCGCCACTGATAGCTAACTCCACCCTTTCATCTTCCTCTTTCACTGGTCTCCACTGAACTGATCATGCACTGTAGTGAACTGATGTGTTCTTGAGTTGAATAATGAGTTACTAATTAATGAATTAAATAATATTTAATTCACTCCACTCATAACTAATTGATTAGCTAGTTAAACTAATCTCAACCAGTTCAACTAAAATAAACGAACACAACTCCACTAGCTGTCTCATTAACTCCTCCAAACTTCTGCCACTGAAGTCCTAACTGAAGTCAACCATGCATGATGCCATAAAACCCTAGGAATAGCGTAATTCCTCACCCGTAGGATGCATGCTGAGCCGCCCCGAGAGCTCGGGCGGGGTGCTCAAGAGAGAGCGAAGTTTAGAGTCCAAATATTATTAAGGGTAAATAATATTTGACTTCCCTATTTTTAGGAGAGGCAGTCTAAAAATATACTTCGACCTCTTCGACCTATAGGTCACAAAAATAGAGTCCCATCTATTTTTACCAACATGACCAATGCTCCAAGAATCTCAAACTGGAATCCCCGAACCATGCTCCATATGTCTAAAAATAGACATAGTCTAAAAATAGATTTTGCGCCAGAATTTGCCTGCGGGCCCACTTAGTGAAGGCGACTTCATTTCACTAAACTCCATCATCTTGCTGCATTTTCAACACTCCCTCTCAGCAAGATATGGATTATCTGCAACCCCTATCCTGCCTCTGTGGAATTCGAACTTGCTCTTGGTGAGCGCCTTCGTCAGGATGTCGGCATCCTGATCCTCCGTGGGAACATATGAAAGCATCATGATCCTCCGCTGAACACAATCTCTGATATGATGGTACCTGATGTCGATATGTTTGGACCTATCATGAGAAACTGGATTAGCCGAGAGCTTGATGCAGCTCTGGTTATCACAGTAGATCACTGTAGGCTCCAAATGCAACCTGAACAAACCTGCGAGGATCTTCCTCATCCAAATAGCCTCGCATGCAGCCAAACTAGCTGCCATGTACTCGGCCTCTGCTGAACTGAGTGCCATGGATCTCTGCTTCCTGCTGTACCAGGAAACTGCTGTCGACCCAATGCTGAAAACTCCTCTAGATGTGCTCTTCTGGTCCGTTGGGCTCCCTGCCCAATCTACATCAGTGAAGCCAGAAAGCTTCGCTCCATCCTCCTGTCTGTACCATAGACCATATCCCGATGTGCCTCTGATATAGCGCAATACATGCTTGCCTGCCTTCCAAAAGAGCTTGGTAGGCTTAACCATAGCTTGCGAAAGCTGGTTAACTGCATAGCATATATCGGGTCGTGTATTGACCAGATACATAAGCGACCCCACCAACTGTCGATAGACAGTGGCATCCACTACCTCCGCTGAAGTAGCATCCTCCTTCCTCCAGCCACCAGGAAGAGGAGTGTCAAAAGGCTTGCAGCCTTGCATGTTGAACCTCTCCAGAATCTCCCGGGCATACTTGCCCTGAGAAACAAACAGTCCTCTGCTGCGCTGCCAAATCTCCAATCCCGGGAAATAATGAAGGATGCCCAAGTCCTTCATCTCAAACTCTCGTGCAAGATCCTCCTTGCATGAAAGTATCAACTGCTCATCGCCAGTCAAAATCAGATCATCTACATACAGTACGATGATCAACAGCTTCCCCTCCACCACAATCTGGTACAGGTTTGGATCGGCCTCACTCTTGGAGAATCCAAGCCCGGTGAAGTAGCTGTCTATCTGAGTGTACCAAGCACGAGGTGCTTGCTTCAGCCCGTACAGTGCTCTCTTGAGTCGGAACACATGCGACTCACTGCTGAAGATCTCGAAACCTTCAGGCTGCTCTATGTACACCTCCTCCTCAATGACTCCGTTGAGGAACGCAGTCTTCACATCCATCTGATGAATGTGCCACCCCATATGCGCTGAGAGAGCAAGGATCGTCCGTATGGAAGAGTACCTTGCGACAGGTGCAAAGGTCTCCTCATAGTCAATCCCCTCGATCTGTGAAAAGCCACGGGCGACAAATCTCGCCTTGTACTTCTCCACACTCCGGTCAGCCGCCTGCTTCACTTTGTAGATCCATCGCGAACCCACCACTGATTTCCCCACCGGTCTTGGGACAATCTCCCATGCACTGTTCCTGACGATCGAATCATATTCTTCGATCATGGCATCACCCATGCGGGTTCCTCCACAGCTTCCTCAAAAGAGGATGGCTCCGTCACAACACATTGACTCACAAGAGCCATGTATCCAGTGTACCGATCCAGTGACTGCCTCTGTCTGCGCTGTGCTGTAGGTGGTCCTACAACCTTCTCTGCATCCCGAGCCAGTCGCTCAGCTTCTGTAGTGTGCATGCGCCCTCTGATGGTTGGCGCTGCATGGGTGGTTTCTTCCACCTCCTGAACCTCCTCTTGTGGTTGATCCACATCCGGAAGCTCCTCCTTGGGAACTAATAGCTCCTCATCTGCATGCAAGTGTAGCTCCCTCTCAAGCGAACACGGCATGGCTTTCTCCTCCTGAAATTTTATATCCCGTCGCACAACAGTCTTGCGACTGTCTGACAAATACACCCGATAGTTGTGAGGTGTATCAGTGTACCCCACAAATATTCCAACCTCAACAGTTGGATCCAGCTTCCTTCTCGCATCCTTCGTCACATGCATGTAGACAGGAGAACCAAAAATCCGCAAATGGGAAATATCAGGCCTCTTGCTAGAATAAGCCTCCTCTGGTGTACTCATGCCAAGAACCTTGTGAGGACAACGGTTCTGCACATACACTGTTGTATTGCATGCCTCAGCCCACAAGTGAAGGGGTAGGCCCTGATCATGCAACATCGCCCGTGCAACACCCACGATCGGTCTGTTCTTCCGCTCAGCCACCCCGTTCTGCTGTGGGTTATGGGGTGCGATGAGCTCTCTCCGAATCCCTTCTGCGCTGCAGAACTCCTTGAATTCAGCCGAGATGAATTCACCACCGTTATCACTCCTTAGAGCAATCACCCTCTTCCCCGACTCCTTCTCGACCAGTGCTTTAAACTCACAGAACTTCGCGAATGTATCGCTCTTCTTCTGCATGAAGAAGATCCAGCACTTTCGAGAGAAATCATCGACAAAGATCACATAATACTTGTGCTTTGCTGTCGAAGCAACTGAGAAAGGACCACACACGTCTGTGTGAACTCTCTCAAGGATCGTCGTGGCGCGACTATCCTTCTCGTGAAAGGTGGCTTTCACATACTTCCCCAAGGTACACCCCTTGCACTGATCTGACTGCGCAAGAGTGCCCTTAGGAAGCCCGGTAGAAATCTGCTGCAGGATCTTCAAAGCTCCATGGTGAAGGTGGCCCAATCTCCTGTGCCACAGTTCGCCCTCATCATCCTGGCTCACCACTTCTCCCGCCTTGCATGCCATAGCTGCGCAGCCATCTACCTGCAACTGATAAAGGTTCTTGGTTCGAACCCCCATCTTCCGGGTCTCTCCAGTAGTCTTACTGCGCAGGAAGGCTTTTCCTTCGCTGAAGACCACATCATACCCCTTATCCTCCAACATCGCTACTGAAATCAGGTTCTTCTTCAATCCGGGTACATGCATGACATCCTTCAGTACAAAGGGTTTACCAGACTCCCTCTGAAAGGATACGGTACCGATACCAGTCGCACTGTATCTACCGTCATCGCCCATCTCGATGTGCATACCCAAATCCTTGTCCTCCAGATCTGAGAACAAATCCCGATCTCCCGTCATATGAAATGACGCACCGCTGTCCAAGAACCACACAGATCCCATCACACTTGAAACCAAGCATGCAATCAGTGAAAAGTCAAGCTCGAACTGTGAAGCCAAAGCTTCTCCATCTGCAGATCTTCCCGCTTGCTTGTTCTTATTCTTCTTTGGACAATTGGTAGCATAATGTCCGTGATCATGGTAATGAAAACATTTCACTTTCGCCATATCCTGCTTCTTGCCCTTAGCTCCAGAATGAGAGGTTTTCTTACCCTTCCCTTTCTTAGCTTTGGACACCAAAGCGCAGTTTTCTTCATCGGCTCCCTTTGATGAAGATCCATCTCGAGTAGTCCTCCTTATCTCCTCCTGCATGAGATCCGCCCAAAGGCGCTCCCATCCCGACAGCTTCTCCCGACCATTGACACTATCTTGATATGAGTGCCAAGCCTTCGGAAGACCAAGGAGAGCCAGGTCGATCATGTCCTCGTCTTCGACAGTCACCCCCACACTTCCCAGCTCATCTCTGCATTGAGTGAACTTCGTGAGGTATTTGGAGATACTGTCGCCCTTCTCCATCTTGATGTTCCTGAGCTTATCTTTGAGTGCCAGCTTCCTTTGGTCGCTCTTACTCTGTAATAGATCCGTCAAAGCTTTCCACATTAAATATGGAGTAGCCTTTCCATGCAGGCTGGATACAATATGATCCTTGACGCTCTCCAACAGGATCCTTCGACACTTCGCCATCTTCTTTTGCCATGCATCGACTTCAGCAGGATCAGTGGGATTTTGGACATCTGTATCTACGAACTCCTTCAGACCATTATCTTCTAATACTGCCTCCATGCGATCCTTCCATGCAACATAATTCGAACTGCCTTCAAGAACATATTCGAGTCGCAAACCGTTGAAAGACATTTTCAACACCGGCACCAAGAAAACAAAACTGCTGCAAAATTTCGAATTCCACCACAAAGCTCAACCGCTCTAGATCTGTGAGGACAAATTTTTTCTAGCACAGAGATCGACTGCAAGGGGCATTTACCAGACCTTTCACTTTCCGAAGAAAGATGAATCCGGAGGCTACCTGGCCCGCATGCAGACTCTGTCTACCGAAATAAGTTTGTAATCACTGTGATGATCAATCTCTGCTTCAATAGCTCCGATGCCATGTAGAAATTTGCTGAATAATGATTAATTATCCACCGAGACTATCCTGATCACATACAATTCGAATTTATATGCAACACATAATCTCTTCCACTAAGATCATCAAACATGCGGAAATAAAATCAAGCGATAACACATCAAATCATCATACACATTAACACAGTATGTATGGGGAAAGCTTATAGTTGAAAACCCCGCAGCTATTGTGTATATTATAATGGAGAAATCATGTAACAAACTCAGTACAATACTCCTCACAAGTACTCAGTACTTTCTCATACAGTTACCCACAATCTAGCTTGGTTTTGAACAGGTTACTGGTTCAAAACTCACCGCCAATTGCCTTGCCTCTATTGTGCAATCTAGGCCTGTCTATATAGAGATCCAAGGTTCGAATCTCCTTGGCTTGACATCGCAATCATCATGGGCAATTCCTCCAAGTGTGGTGCAAATCTCATGCACAACTGATGTCGCCACTGATAGCTAACTCCACCCTTTCATCTACCTCTTTCACTGGTCTCCACTGAACTGATCATGCACTGTAGTGAGCTGATGTGTTCTTGAGTTGAATAATGAGTTACTAATTAATGAATTAAATAATATTTAATTCACTCCACTCATAACTAATTGATTAGCTAGTTAAACTAATCTCAACTAGTTCAACTAAAATAAACAGAACACAACTCCACTATTTGTCTCATTAACTCCACCAAACTTCTGCCACTGAAGTCCTAACTGAAGTCAACCATGCATGATGCCATCAAACCCTTGGGAATAGCGTAATTCCTCTGTCAGATGCATGAGCCACTTCCAAGGCTCGAACTGAAGTGCTCCAAGAGAGTAAACTAAAGTTTATAGTCTAAATATTATTAAGGATAAATAATATTTGACTTCCCTATTTTTAGGAGAGGCAGTCTAAAAATAGACTTCGACCTCTTCGACCTATAGGTCACAAAAATAGAGTCCCATCTATTTTTACCAACATGACCAATGCTCCAAGAATCTCATACTGGAATCCCTGGACCATGCTCCGTATGTCTAAAAATAGACATAGTCTAAAAATAGACTTTGCGCCAGAATTTGCCTGCGGGCCCACTTAGTGAAGGCGACTTCATTTCACTAAGCTCCATCATCTTGCTGCATTCTCAACATGTTGGAGTAATCACCACACCTCTATGGAATCTATAATTCCCACCTTGGGATCCTAGTTACCGGTTTGGGAGTTTACCAACACTTGCGGGTTTTGGTGTAACGACAAACCTCTACATGGTATCAGAGCTACAAGGGCTTGGAGAAGTTGCATGAATAGTTTTTTGTAGGTTTGAAGCTCAGAGCATTGGAAATTATTGGGATATTTGATTTGCGGATCAGAATATTAAAAAAAATTGTCGCAATTGTTGCTACAACCACAAAGTGAAAGAATGGGATTCCCAACTTCCACTATTATGAATCCATACAATTACTATGAATGGGAGCCAATGATTTTGCTTCATCTTAGGACCAAAGGCTTGTACCAAATAGTCATAGGAATTGAGACAGAACCAATGTTAGAGGATGAAAAGTCAGTTTGTCTTAACAGATATGACATGGCTTATGGAAGATTGTGTTTATCTGTGTCTCGTGATATTATTTATGAGATCAGAAATATTGAATGTAATGAATAAAATAATGTAAATAATGATTAATTAGTTAATTAGTAATTAGGTTGATAGGGCATGTTTGATGAGACATGACCTTTCGTGAAGAGGCACCTGTCTAGCTGGTATATAAGGAGGCCTCATTTGTAACATTCAATCATCGACTCATTCTTCATACTATTTAATATAATATTTGTATCCTCAATGGATAATTTGATATTCCAAGTCTTTTGGAGTATTTAACTTGAGAAAGAAATTTGTTCGCTTCATTTGGTATCAGAGAAGTTCGAGCCTTCGGCTACTTAAACGCTGCACAGAGCCACGCTCTCCGATCCGAATCCTTGACCGTCAATTTCGTCAACGTTGTTGCCGTTGAAGCGTTTTGCTATAAGATTTTGGAGGTTCTCTAAGTTAACGTCAGACCATTGGCCATAAAAAAAAGAGAGACCAAAAAAATTATATATACGAAATTAAAATAAAAAAATTATTAAAAAAGGGTCATTGAGAAAAGTAAAAAAAAAGGACTTCAAAAAAATAAAATCCAAAAAAGAAAAGAAAAAGAGAGATTATATTTAAAACATTCCGCACCCCAACATTTCCACCTGAGCTATTAGAATCAACCTTCGAAAATTCTTCCTTGTTGTGGCCAAGATAAGCTTGCAACGATACCCACCATTCTTCCTTTTTGTGGCTAAGATACGCACCAACTTACCTACCCACGTTGACTTGCTGCTTCCACCTGAGCAACACCTAACCATAGCCACAACATTGCAGCAATTATTCTCATTCGTGTCGGCCGCCATAGACACTTACCATTACTACATCGTGGAACAAAACGTCGCCATCGTGCATGCACTCCAGCCATTTACACTGTATCGTCCACCTCGTTGACGTCGAGTCGCTCCTCCATTGCGCCAATTTCCACCACTGTCTCTGTCCCTCACCACCAACACCTTCCATTCTGTTCATGTCCATTGTTGTTGACACGTTAGAACCTGCCATAGTTTTTTCGCACCCATTCTTTTCCGCAGCCGTCGTTACCGGCGCCATCGACACAACAACTAATTCTTGGTGCCACCGCTGACCTCGAGCAGTTCTGCTGCACACTATTTCCCTCCTGTCAGAGCCACTTACTTTTGTCCCACTGTCGCATACCTCTCTTCGCGCTACCACAGTCTAGCTAGTTGTCTCTGAATTCAACACCACAGTCGCTAGGATTTTTGCCTCACATTGCCACCAACGTTCGGATAATCACCGTAGTGCTGATAGCTCCCTATCGATCGCCTGTGCTGCGACCATAATCTACCAACCTAACTCTGCCTGATGCGTCCTCTTATTGACCAAATTTTTCGCGCGAAAGAAATATAAAATTGAAATGTTGTTTAAATTGAATAATGAACATCGTTACCTTGTCATTTGAAAAGTCATGACTTTTATATTAAGTGGGGTAACATTATAAAAGTTAAGATAAGTGGGTTGACATTATAAATTTTATATCTTAAAAAGGTATAAAAGATCCACGAAAGAGTTATAATATTGAGTATAAAAAAAAATACCAAAAAGAAAGAGGTAATTTTGAAATTTCAAGTTGATTAAAATATCCTAAGTTCCAATTCAAAGTTAAAAACAAAAAAAACAAAAAAGGTAAAGTGAAGCATTGTTAAATTTATTTTCACTAAAGTACAAGTTACAAAGAAAGGTATTAGTAGCGAGTGGAAAAAGGAAAAAGGAACTTAAAGTATAAAATACAAAAAGAGATCAAATTATATTAAAAGGAAAATAAAATAAAATTGGAAACATTTAGATATTTAAGACCAAAAATGGAGTCTAACTCGAAAATAAAAGAAGGCAGATTTTAGAAACCTAACCCATCAACGCTAAAGTGTTGTTTAAATTTAAAGGAAATCTCATTGGAAAAGATGTCACTATTGCCATATCGCCCGAAGAAAATAAAAGTTATATAAACCCTAAAATTGCAAACCAGTTGGTGATTCTTGAGTCAAATATAACAGAAAAATTAGATTTTTTTGACAAAAATAATGGGGATTATACTTTTATCTCTCAATTTACTGTGAAAGCCTTACTTTTTGACAATAGTGACAATGTATTAGGTTTGCCATGGATGGAAACCCTAGGTTCATTTATCCTAAATACGAAAAATAATTTTTTAACATTCTCCTAACAAAAAGAAGAAAATAACGCTAGAGGACATTAACTTAAATCCAAATTTAGTGACGCCTAAAGACATACAAGAAATTTCAAAAGTATTTTTTCAAGAAGGTAAAAAGGTGATACAAAATATGCAAAAGGAAATTGACAAAATCACCACTAACAAGAATGAAGAAGTTGCTCGTCTCAAGGACAAGAACGAGAAACCGAAGAATGACAAGAATTCATTAGAAAACAAGGTGCAACAACTTGTCGAAAAGGAATTGTTGAAACCTTCAAATGTAGAAATTCAAGATGAAGAAAAAACGCACATCAATCCAGTGAATATCACAACTCAAAAAGAAAATAAACTAGTTGAAGTAAAGATGTACTCAGAAGTTGCAGCTCCAGCAAAAAAATATTTGAGTGAAGGTCCAGAAGTTAGCTATTCAAAATCCATAGCTAAAGGAAATCAGGTACTTCAAATAAATCAAGGAGATGCCATAAAAAAGATAAAGGAAAATAAAACCGAAAAAGTTCCCTATCGACATCCAAACCACAGGAGCATACAACTCGACCAAGCTATGTATTCAAAATAGAAACAAGCTGATGTTTTGAAGAATACTAATGTCAGTGCAATTTTCTCATGTGATAATTCATCACAAGTTTCAAGTCGCCGTAATATTCCATAGAAGATTGATTTAGGATGGCCTGATCCATTCTCAGTGTGACAGTTTTGTCTGTCACTTAGAGGATCATACAACTTGTATTGACAAGGATGACTACCCCGAGATGAGAAGATGTTCGTAGCAGGAAAAGTAATCAAGGCCTTTCATCAACAAGCTTTGAGGACAAATATTTTTGAGGAGGAAGGCAATGTAATGAATAAAATAATTTAAATAACGATTAATAAGTTTATTAGTAATTAGGTTGATAGGGCATGTCTTATGAGACATGGCCTTTCGTGAAGAGGCACTTGTCTAGGTATATAAGCAGGCCTCATTTGTAACATTCAATCATCGATTCATTCTTCATACTATTTAATATAATATTTATATCCTCAATGGATAATTTGATATTCCAAGTCTTTTGGAGTATTTAACTTGAGAAGGAACTTTTTTCGCTTCATTGAATCACCACATGAAATATGGATTACATTGAAAGGATTATATGGTGATGAAAATGATCTAGAATAACACCATTTGGAGGAAAAGAGCTCGAGTTATTATAGAAGCAATGAAAGTGGTGAAGACTCCAATAATGCGGAGAAATATTCTCAAGACAACGTTGAACAAGAAGACTCTGCTTCTTCTATTGTTAATGAACCTATTGCAGATGAGAATTTTATCTTGTACAATAACGAAGACATCACACATGAGGAAATATCTTCCTTTGCTAGTGATGAAGACACTACTTTCAAAAACATAGAAGAGGAGTTTGATTCCTCTACTATTGATGATGTTGATGATGCATATCTAATGAGGTTTCAATTTAATGATGCCCCACATGCACTCTCAGTCACAGAGTCATGCATGCATATGCATGCATTTAAGGAGACATTTGTAACACCATGTATGCGCATGTATTCATCCACAATGGCATATCTAAAGCCACACATGCACATGCATGCATCCCTAGAGACAACCATTCCCATGCATGCACATAGGATACATGAATCTGATTGTCAAATGCAGGACAAAGTTGCAGGGAATCCATATTGGCATGCAACCATGTATAGGGAAATTCAATCCTTGATCCAAACATGGAAGTTGATACCGCTACATCAAAAAATGAAGCTTATTCCTCCAGATCCATGGTGGGATCATCGATCTTCAGTATTGTTCGAGTTTCGAGTAGACTGCTGATATCTTCACCAAGACTTTCACTCAGCAGAAGTTTTGATTTCTGTGAGATGGCTCGAGGTGAAGGAAACGACTGCCTAATAGTTGTCCTTTCTCTACTTTTTTCATGGAGTCAGAATGGTGGAAGTTGGGAATTCCATTCTTTGACTTTGTGGTTGTAGCAATAATTGCGAAAGTTATCCAATATTTTGATCTGCAAATCAAATCTCTCAATAATTTCCAATGCTCTGAACTTCAAACTTGCAAAAAATTGTTCATGCAACTTCTCCAAGCCCTTGTAGCTCTGATACCATGTAAAATTATTATGAATGGAATCCATTGATTTTGATTCATCTTAGGATCAAAGGCTTGTACCAAATAGTCATGGGAATTGAGACAAAACCAATGTCAGAGGATCAGAAGTTAGATTGGCTTAACAGATCTGACATGGCTTATGGAATATTGTGTTTATCTATGTCTCATGATATTCTTTATGAGATCAGAAATATTGAATTACCACATGAAATATGGACTACATTTAAAGGATTATATGGTGATGAAAATGATCTAGAAGAACACCATTTGGAGGCAAAGAGTTCAAGTTATTATAACAATAATGAAACTGGTGAAGTCTCCAATAATGTGGAGAAATATTCTCAAGATATCATTGAACAAGAAGACTTTGATTATTCTATTGTTAATGAAACTGTTGCAGATGAGAATTTTATCTTGTCCAATAACGAAGACATCACACATAAGGAAATGTATTCCCCTGCTAGTGATGAAGACACTACTTTCAAAAACATAAAAGAGGACTTTGATTCCTCTACTATTGATGCTGTTGATGATGTCTCAATTTAATGATGCCCCACATGCACTCTTAGTCATAGAGCCATGCATGCATCTAAGGATGCATTTATAACACCATGTATGCACATGTATGCATCCATAAAAGCATATCTAAAGCCACACAAGCATATGCATGCATCCCTAGAGACAACCATTCCCATGCATGCATATAAGGTACATGCATCTGATCGTTAAATGTATGAAGAATTTGCAGGGAATCCATATTGGCATGCAATCATGTATAAGGAAATTTAATCCTTGATCCAAACATGGGAGTTGATACCTCTACTTCCAAAAATGAAGCTTATTCCTACAGATCCATGATAGGATGATCAATCTTCAGTACTATCCTAGTTCCGAGCAAACTATTGATATCTTCACCAAGGCTTTCACTGAGCAGAAGTTTTTATTTCTACGAGATCGTCTCGGGTGAAGGACACGACTGCCCAGTAGTTGTCTTTTCTCTACTTTTTGCATTATATTATGAGGGGAGGTTTTTCTTCCCATTGGGTTTTCCCTCTTTCCTCTTTTGATGCTTGTATATGGGTACCTAAAATGGCCGTGTTGCCGATACTCATTCATTTTGCATCACACTCACCTAAGTTATGCTTAAGGGGGGGTGTTGGTGTACATGCACATAGTTAGCCTTAATAAGCTTTAGTTCAAATCTAGTTATTGCATGCGATGTGCACTTGTATTTAGCTAGTTAACTCGAGTGCTTGCATGCGATGTGCACTTGTCTTTAGCTAGTTAACACAAGTACTTACATGTGGTGTGCACTTGGCTTTAGTTAGTTAACTATAGTGCTTGCATGTGGTGCATGTGCACATTAATAGAACATAACGCACACGTAGCTTCAATTAGATTTAAGGGGGGGTGTTGGAGTTAGCTTCAGTTACCATGAAGAGGTTTGCCACTACACCAAAACTCGCATGTGTTGGTAAACTTCCAAACCGGTAACTAGGATTCCCAAGGTGGGAATTACCGACTCCATAGAGGTGCGATGATTACTCTAATACCCCCCCTCAACGCAGCTCGAGGGAATCAACACCCCCCTCAAACGCAGCTCGGGGGAATCGAACTTGGGCCCAAGATCTGATACCATGAAGAGGTTTGCAGTTACATCAAAACCCATAAGTGTTGGTAAACTTCCAAACCGGTAACTAGGATCCCTAGGGTGGGAATTACGGATTCCGTCGAGGTGTAGTGATTACTCCAACAAAGGGAAAGGAATATGTTCCAATTATTGATGGAAACAAAAATTGAACTGCAGAGAAGCAAATTGGGGTAACTACAAGCAGAGGTTTAGACAAAGATGTTGGCTCTTAAGATCAGGGTGTTTGAATTGCAGGAAAATTCCAACAACAATGGACAACTTAATGCGGTAGTGGTAGGAACCATTAATAACTCGGCAAGGTGGATGACCCGTCGTGTGCGTGCGTCTGGAGCATCCAGATAAAGGCGAATACACTAGTCACAAAGTCCTGAATGAATCTGACCTCATTTCAATAGTTTTGTAGTCTTTGAATTTTGAGATTTTGAATTATGATATTATGCAGATATGTATTGATTTTAGGGGTGTTTTGTCAAGCCTACATAAGGAATAGGAAATGCCATAAAAATAGAATAGCTACATTTCAGACCTTTCAGAGCATTACATATTTGGAACATAAATACTTTTGTATGAGGAATTTTGTAAGGAACTTGACCCAAAAACTAGTTTTTTTTTTTTTTTTTAAATACTTGTTACAAAAAAAGAATTATACCCTTCAGCGTTATACATCCCCTCATAATGAACTTAAAAAATATATTTTTTCATACATTTCAATATAAAGAAAAATGTGAGGACCTCGGAGAAACTCTTTACTTTCTTGGACAATAGTAAGTTGCGACAAACTCTTTATTAATAATAAATGCATCAATAAATAACTTCAATACAAATATTCTTTTGAGCTGAGCCCAATATGGAAGAGGTGTTGTAAATGTTGTAATTAAAACATTTTCATTAGTAAGATTGAAAATAAAAATTCTAATTATAATAGTTTAGATCTATCTTAACTCCACATCTATCAAAGTGTCAAATCTCTTGAAGTGGTGCAAATCTCTTTTAAAGTGAAAAGAGATATCTACCAAGTGTCAAATCTCTTGAAGTGGTGCAAATCTCTTCTAGAATGAAAATGCATTAACTACATTGAAAAAACCATTACCATTTAACCCCATTTAAAAGCAACATTACTATCCTGTGTAAACTCTAAACCCTATTGAAAGCATATCAATTAATTATTCATAAGACTATTTCAAAAACGACAACCGCTAGTTAGACATTCCCCTTCCTTCCTCTTGGGGTTAGTGGCAGATACGATATTAGTGTACAGTATATATCATACAATTGTAAAATCTCTTTAAAATCATACAGTATATATCATACAATATGTTCCACTGCATGTGATTATTACTGAAAGAGATTTTACAATTTTATATGGATCACGGAAGTATAGATTCTACAAGTATATTATACAATCATGGGTTTTAAAAGGGAGTTGTTTTTAGTGTGACTTTTTGGAGTTGCTATTGCTGGAAATAGGCGGAAAATTTATGTTATTTAAACTGGTTTTTTTGAGTGTATATAGGTTCATCACTCTCAAAAACCCTGAGGCACTTCAGTTGATTGTGCAAAAATTATCTATTAAACTTGTAATTTCAATAAATTTCTGCTAAATTCCAAAAAAAAAAAAAACTTCCAAAAAAAACTTCCGTGAAACTTTAGCTAAATTGTGACGGCTGTTCTTTTCATCAAAACACTTTGCAACCGATGAACGAATGATCGAGATAGGTAAACTGATCTTTTTTGACTGGTCATGGTAGACTGCTGCTTTTTTGTTTGTGGTGAATTCTCTGAACGAATGAACGATAGAGATAGCTATATAGGTAAATGTTTGATTTCACGGCCAGTCTGTACCGTGCACACCTAATTGGAGACTGACTGTCGCCCGAAACCTTCAGGCCTGGACTGTCCCGAGAGTTGATGGGCCTCATTCTTTCTGTTTTCCTTGATGGGCGGACGAACCCTTTTAAGCCTATAAGCCTATAAATACAGATGAAGCATATACATGTGAGCAAGAAATTAGATTCATAGATTGTTTCGTTTCTCAGCTCATTTTCATACCAAAATCCTATATTCACTCCTTTCTTGCAAGTAAAGATGAAGGCTGGTCCTCTGCTAATTTCACTTGTATTGCTATTTCTTAGCTGTGCTTACTCCGCAGATCCAGACCCCGTTAGAGACTTTGACACGGGAGCGAGTACGTTCACTCTACGTAACATTTTTCAGAATGCAGATGTTAGTAACGATACGGGCGGGATTCGAGCAGCAACCAATTCTCAGAACTTTCCTGCACTGCGGTATATTTGAATATATTCATATATTGTTCGTTTATAAATGGGTCAGCTTTCTCCTAGGTTTTAGTAAACAAAATTCATAAAATAATTTAGAAATTCTGATAAAACTATGAAAATTTTTGGTAAAGATTTTTGAAAATTTAAGTTAGAGTAGTTAAAATTCAATGTTTTGATGGTATTGAATTTATTTTTACCATAAAAAAACAATTAAAAAAACCTTCCTTTCCACAACTATTCTGTGGCGTAGATAAACAACTCCTTCCCTCATATTCTTGTTTTTTTTGTTTATATAGCCAATAGATTAGATTTTTGAAAATATATATTTGTTTGATTTTACAGAACACAAGGGCTATCTGTAGTAAGGTTTAAAATGGTTCCTTGTGGATGCAACCTAGCCCACACACATCCAAGAGCTACAGAAGTTCTTTCTCTTTTATCTGGTGGACCCCTTCAAGTTGGCTTGGTTGACACTAACGGTAATTTTTATTGTGAATAAATATTTTTGTCAACAAGCTCATGAACTGTATTTTTATTATATATTATTACTGCATGGTATGAATTAAGGGTACAGTTTTTCAGTTTGGATTACCATTTCTTTTTGTCCTCGTTATCAGAATTATAAATGACAAATAGTGTGATTGTGAGTTTTATTTATTAATTATTTAATTTATATAACTATACTAATTTTAATTGATATACTGATTTTAATTTTAATTGATTGGCTAGGTGTGTCACACGTGGATATTCTTTATCCAGGAGACGTTACTGTATTTCCCAGAGGTGTGCTCCATTTTGTACTCAACGTTGGTAGCGTGGAAGCTGATTATTTATCTGCACTTAACAGTGAAAATCCGGGTACTCTGGTATGCTTGCATCTGACTATTTGTACCTTAATTTTGATTTTAAGCCTGATGTTGTAATTTTTTCAGATGGCTATTCTGGTATACTTGCATCTTATACTTTAATTTTGAGTTTAAGTTTAATGTTGTAATTTTTTTTAGATGGCTGTTAGGTTAATAGGAGTAATTTATTTGGTTGTAGTTTAAAATAATTTACAAAATAATTCAGAAATGCAGGTAAGAATTTGAAAAATTTTAATTTTTTGATAATTTAGATTATAGTTGTTAAATTTCAGGATATTGGGTGCTCAAAAGTTTTTGATGGCTTTGAATTTATTTCTACTCTCAAAAAATGGTTTAAACACATTAACTATCTGATTTTTTGAATTTTTTATACCAAATTTCGACTATTCTGTGGCGACCCTAGACAACTCCATCTATTTATAAGAACTCAAAATTTTTTATTTTTTTGAAAAATAGAAAATTATGAATTTAATAATAATTTTTATTTTTGTAATTTTTTTGATTTTTGATTTTATAAATAGTCAACATTACATTACATATGACACATCTAACATTTAACAGCAACTTGACACATCTATTTTGATAGTAAAATAGTTATCTACATTTATCAGCCACTTAATTGATTAGGTGTATATCTCCATATGATATTGATTTTGATCTCTTACCACGTTATTTCTCTATGATAATGATATGATTGCAGATAAGCAGTGAGGGTTTGTTCCAAATGCCCCTTAGAGCAGTGGCAACATCTTTGAACGTTGACAACCAGACAATACAATGGCTGAATTCAAGCGTCCACCGCTACAGTGCCAGTCTGAAGAAAACTGCAAACAGTGGTTGTGTCCCTGGTAGAGATATTACCACAGCCTTTTAGTCGGCATTTCCCTGGCTATTCTGCAAATATAAATATATTTTCAGTAAACCATGCCAACATGTAGATTAGCTACATTGGCTTTGGAACTTGAAGCAAAGAAAAATAAACGAGGCTTGTTACTATGTATGTGAGTTTTACAGATTCTGATCTTAATTCATTTGCGGCTTGTCGCTTTATGAATGTGAATTTTACATATTCTGATCTTAATTCATTTACAATATTGGAAGTTAGAATAAGTTAGTGTGAGTGTGATTTTTTTTTTGAAAGTGTCATTCGTTTAGAAGGGTTTTGTTTAAAAAAATACGCTATCCACAAAATTATAAGTGAGACATTTGAATATAAGTTGGAATTGGTTAGGTTCAATTATTCACCTTCTGGACTTTAAAAATAATTTTTTCCCCTTTAATAATACTACTGGAGAAAGCGAGGTGGCGTGTCTCTGTTTTTCTTTTGTCAAAATGTCTAGAGGTTTTGAAAATTCAAGGGCGCTATTGGTTCTTTCACAGAGTTTTTGTAGATAAAATATATTGAAAATAATTAAGGGAAAAAGACTTACAGCTAATTTTTTTGGGGTAGGCTCACCTGAAGAGACCTAAGGAGAATTGAACGCGCAGGTTAAGATAACTGGCCAATTTTTTCGGCATGGATTTCAATCCATTAGAACACTCATCAAAATTATAAAATTATATAAAATTATATATATCAACTAAACAACTTATTATATATATTTTAACCAACTAAACAACTCATCAAAACTATAATTTATATATACTTGGCAAGAGTTTTAATCAACTAGGTATCCATCAAAAAAATATATATATTATTAAACATTTATAATTAAATATGTTGAAAGTGCTGTTCATTATTCTTGTAATTTTATAATTACTATATTTAACAATGCTATTATAATTTCAAAATTACTATATTTAACAATGCTATTATAATTTCTATATTTAACAATGTTATTGCTTGCTGTTTAATTTAATTAATTAATAATTAATTAAATTTCTATATTTAACAATGTTATTGCTTGCTGTTTAATTTAATTAATTAATAATTTATTAATTTATAGTAATTAAGAGTTAATGATAATAATTTAATTTAGTTAATTTGTATGATTAACATTTTCAAATTTGTAACTAATAGTATTAGAGAAAAATGCTAATAATTTTTTTTTAAAAAATTTGAAAAATAATTTGTAAAGTTCTACTTTGTTGTTGAAGATTTCCGGAATAGAACTGTGTGGCTTTTGTGATCTCTCCAATTCCTTCTAGCATCAGAGATGAAATAGCTTAGTAAGTAAACTAGTGCTGCTGTCAAAAAATATAATTAGTAGAGAATGACTTAAAAATAATAGTTAGACATTATTTGACCAAATTTGTGAATTAAATAATAAGAGTTAGTTAAAAGTTAATGATGAAAACAAATTTAAATTTAAATTATTAATAATATTTATTAATTGAAATAAAATTATAAAAAAATTAGAAAATAAAATATGAATTAATTGAAATAAGAATTGAAAATAAGAATTAATAAAGAGGTGGTTAGGTGAGATTTAAAATTAATAATTAAATAACAAAATATGTGTTGACCATATTTAAAAAAAAAAAAAAAAACAACGTTGATCAAATTTCAAATAAGAAATTTTAAAAATAAAATTATTATTTAACATGTTTTACCAAATTAATAGGTAGTCACCATATTAGTGGTGGAAGGCCTAATAATAAGATAAATGTAATATCATATCTCATGACCATAAGTCTTATAATAAGATAAATGTAATATCATATTCCCAAGACCATAATCTTAATATTTAGATATGAAAAATGATAATATATTTATAGTAATCTTTGTAAAAATAATTTTATTTTATCTAATTTACAATAAATGCAAAAAGATTAAGCATCCAAATGGTATTTAGCTACAATGTTACACTTTTGAAAGAGGAAACCATGCTTTCTTTTCAAATTCAATTAAAGTAGAAAACAAAGCAAAACAACCTTATATGAATTTATACATTTCACCTATGTGAATCTATATAGCTGCCATGTTACACTTTCTAAAGGAAACAAATTTTGGAAACCATATGTTCTTTTCAAATTCAACTAAAATAGAAAACAAAGCAAAGCAACTTTCTACAAATTTATACCTTTCATCAATGTGAATCTATCTTACTTTCACTTCACTTTCACTTTCTCCTTGAAAAAAATAAAATAAATTTCATTGAATCTGCTTGAGGGATTACTCAACATGTGATAAGTGTTATGGCCTTTGTTGGAAGTCGAGGACCTCAATCCTCCTCGGTTTGTAGCCATTGATCAAATCCCATTGAGAGTTGGTAAGGAACATATCAAGGTGCAACAAATGGGCTTTTAGTTATGTATTTATTGTATCATAAATATCATATCAGGAATTTCTAGGCATGGCCCAATAACATGTTAATTTAGAGCCAATAGTATTTAGATAAATATTGATTAAAAAAAATTACAAAAAATACAAAATTGATTTGTAAAATTCCACTTTATAGAATTCGAAATTATTTAACTATTTGACCAAATTATTATGTGGTCAACCCTTGAACCCATTGCTTAATAACTGCTGGTATAATAATAGTTTATAAAAAATTAATTAAAATATAAATTGTTTTAAAATAAAAATAAATAAATATAAATTAATAGAGATTTAGATTTAAAATTTTTATAATAATTTTTATTTTAAAAGGAATAAATAAAATATTTATATTTTGTGAAAACCAAATCAATTTCCATTCCAAGTAGAATGGACACACAAAGGTCATAAACACCCAAGACTTACAAACCTAAGGATGAGGAAAAAAATAATACCATAACATGAAGAAAAATAAGTAACGAGATGAATAAAAGGACTATATGGATATGAATAAAATGCCTTGAGTGATTCAACTTAATGTACCTTAATTTGTTTTCATGTTTAGTGGTCTTAAATTGGTTGTCTTAGGTACTCTAATGTCTTATTAGCTACCTGTTTGTCTTAGCTACCTCTTCAATTAGAAGGGACAAGTCACAGGGATATTCAAAATCTAACAAAATAAAACTAGCTATCGGAGCATTAAGAGTCTCAGATGATCAACATCTCGAAGAAGAAAAATCCCACCTCTTGAGCGTTTGAGATAAGAATGGCTATATCATGTTTGATGGCCTTAGAGCATTTCAAAAAGCAGAAAAAGATCCTAGGAATAAAAAATATTCTAGTGATTGGTTATCTGCGGTTCGCCTTCCATTTATTCAAGGGACTACTAATAATATCGCTAGGATCCTCAAGAAACATAATTTTTCTTCAAATTTCAAGCCCCTCCGTACTATTCGAAGTTCTCTAAAATCGGTTAAAGACCTGGTAAGCCCTAGGGAAGGTAAAGGTGCTTACCTAATTCCTTGCTCATGTGGAGTTCCATACTTTGGTGAAACTGGTCATTCATTAATCAAAGGATTCATGAGCACGTGGCGGACCTTAAGCATGGTAGGTCACGCTCCTTTGCCTTAGCAGAACACACAGAAAAGATGAAACATTACATTTTCATCGAAGAAGCTAAGGTGATTGCTAAGATTGACCATTTTCATCACCGTAAGTTGAGGGAAACGTTAGAAATTGAGAAAAGGCCTCTTAACCTGAATAGAGATGATGGATGGAGTGTTAGTAGATGTTGGATTTCGGCTCTTCATCCTTAGTTGTTGTTTAGCCTTAGCGCCCCTCCCCTATTTTCTCTTCTTTGATCCTTTTTTATGATTTCCTTGGTATTTTTACTCCCATGTTTTTCCTTAAATTATTTTATTATTATTATTCTTATTGTTACACATTTTAAAACACTCCCTCAACCTTAGATAATTAAAATAATAAAATAAAACAATTAATATTAAAGTAATAAAATAATAAAGATATTCATTATTACAATTTCAACCAACAACAACAACAACAACAACAACAATAATAATAATAATAATAATAACAACAACGTATTATATTTATTGAATTTGATATAATTTTTTTTTAATATTCACATGATCTTTATTAGATATATTTCCTAGATTATTAATATTCTAAATCCCCCTCTCTCTTTTTTAATCAAAATTGGATTAATATAATAATTAAAAAAAAAAATTTTAATTATGAAAATATAATATAATAACAAAATACATTATAATTATTAACTAATTAAACTAAATTAAATATAATATAACAATAAAATATTTAAATAAATTATTTCATTTTTATATTTTCCCTCTCTCAGTCAAACTAGTTGATATACCTTAATGACTGGTTGGATCCTCTCTCCATATTTTTAAACGTATCTCCTCTCTCCATCTTTTTAAATGTATCTCCCGGATCTGATTTCTCATCTTGTCCTGAAGATGAACCAAACTAGTTGGTTCGAAACACCAAACTAGTTGGTTCGAAACATGTCGACAATTCATGATCATATGTGATTATTACTGAAAGCAGTTTTTTCCAAAATAAAATTAAGTAGATAGAAAAAAATGGTTTGTTAATATAAGAAGATATATATAGGCATAATAATGTTCGAAAAAATGGATTGTAAATATAAGAAAATATATAAGCATAATAATGTTTTTGTTTTGTTTTTGTTTTTGTTTAAAAATGTATTCATATTATATTAACATGATTCTAATGTACATAAAATACAAAATCAATGTTCTTTGCCTCTGAGAGGGGAAATCAGAGGCAATAGCACAAAATTGCATTTTGAGACCATTATATAGCATGAAAAAAACAATTTTTTTGAAATTGTATGCTGTGTGGTGCAAAGCCATAAATTAACCACCCTCAGTGAAAATATCATAGTGCCAAAAGATACCAAACTAATGAAAACAAGAGGAAACTTGATCAACTTTACGAAGACTAGTTGAAGAGTTGACCTACTGCAGTTGAGCCCGACCCGCGCTAGGAGACTTAGTGGTGACTTCTTCTTTCGACTTCTCCTTGATAATGAAGCACCGGTGCAGATTGGGGCAAGGAGGAGAGGTCGAGGGAGTCGTTGCTTGGGAATTTGCTAGGGGCGGAGTTGCTTTTGGAAATATGCAAGCAGGTGAGGAACGACCTCCAGGATACGTGAAGATGGCCGGGGGGGGGTGGGGGGGGGGGTTGAGCCTAGGGGAGGAGAGGCAAAAGTCGAGGGAGAAAGGGAAGAGGGGGAGGGGATGTCAGGAGGGAAGTGAATTTCCATGTTATGGACGAGGCGTCAGAGAGAAGGTTGAAAGCTCAACAATCCAACAAGTGGCATGAGATTTATCCCTTTCCCGGTCCTTGAGCTAGAGGGAGAGCATATTACAAAGTTTCTAAACGTGTTCTATCCATGGCTGATATCCTTTGCCTCGAGCTCAAGTACCTAGTGACGGATGTGAGGTAGAATGACATTGCCAAATAGTGCCCATTCAACATTAGCATCAAAGGTGATTGGGGGCACCCTTTTCCCCTGTCTTAATTGGCATGATGACCTATTTCCCATTCATGACTCATGGCGGAGCTACTAAGTTTATAGGGCTAGGTAGATGGCATAGTGCAGGCAATGGAGGTTGGAGTAGGGCATATGAGCAGGGAGGGGAGACCAAGATTTTAGCAAAGGAGCTGGAGGAAAGTACCAAATGGTAACCATGGTACAGAGTAAATAAGCGTAGAAAGGTAGCAAGTGAGAAATAAGGTCAAGTGTGCGAAGATGCTGTCAGAGACCCGAGGTGGTTGTTTTAAAGTGCATGGAAGCTAGATGTGACGTGGATGAAATGAGGGTCTCTAGGTGGAGGGTGCCATCATTCATTTGTAATGCAAGTGGTGGGGGCGATACAGGCACCCAAATCTAGGGATAAGCATAATAATGTTAATGGGACACTAATATATTATTTATAGTTCAAGGTGTCAAAAGAATCATTATAAATATTTTAAAATTTCAAATAAACAAAGTTGTTAAGAATTTTTTTAATAAAATTTGTTTGAAATGGTGTTTTGGATGGATGTTACTATAAAAATGGTATAATGATGGTGAAGAAAGAAAATTGGTTAAAAAAAACTATTTTATGGTCATTTATCAAAACAATTATGTTTTTTTCCCAAAAAATAGTAAAAAAAATGAATCTACATCAAATAGTACAGAGAGATCTCTAAAAGATAATGCAATGTGGTGTATTTTATTATGTGGTGCATTTGCATATGTAAAAGTTTTAACTTTTAAAATTCCTACATTCACACAAATCTAATATGTCTACATTCACACAAATCTATTGGATAGTAGAAAATGACTTATCAGTAGTGAAAAAAAGTCACATTTAGGAATGCAAGGATTTTCCTCCTCTTGAGAACACGAAGTATGGTATATAAGCGAAGTGAAGGAAAAGTGCAAATAAATAGAATATTAAAATACACATAGAAAATGATCTATAAAATATAGCGGCAAAAAAAAGTCATATTTAGAAATATAGTACTAAATAATTGATAAATTATATATAAATGTTTACATAATTGATATAATATTTTGTTAGATAAAATAATGGAGAAAATATTTATTTGGTTTTCATTGAAATTGCAAGTCTGAATCAATATTTAGATCTTATCCTTCATGAATTTCTTCACACGGTTGAACCATACCTATAAACATAAGAGGACACTAATCCAATGAGGTGAGGTGTGGGAAACCTTTTAGTTGACGAACTTGAATATGAGTATGAATTTAAGGAGAGAACTTTGTGATCCTTAGTCTTAGAGGTCGGAAGCACCCAACATGGTAAACACCTTTCCTTCTTTATTATTATTCCACATTTTGATTTAGGCATGTATAATGAATGTGCCTCGGTAGATGAACATAAAATCACATAGTATCAAGAAATCAGTGAAACTAGATCACACAAATCTAGTACTAAAAATGGAGAATGTAGACTTAATCCAAATGAAAGTTTTCTCTGTGAAACATTTCCAACACAACCTCTTATATGTCTATTGAAAAACAAATTTTGACACATTAACATGTCATCAGGAAAAGGACAGTCATGGAGAAAGCATGTGGATAAAGTTGGTAATGCCAACTAGGATGTAATTATTCCTTTCATTATATATGAAGTTATTAGAATTTATTTGTCTATTGAAAGTTACGAATTACACAATTATAAACCCAAACAACCATTGTGCATTCATACCAATTTTTAAAGAACCCAATATCACTTGTAATTAAATACAAACCCTAGAAAAACACAAAATAAAATATTACAAACCCTTGTGTTATAGTTTGGATCATCAGGAGTAGCTGCAGCAACATGGTCATGGTGTTATTGAGGCTTGTGGAGTTTCGGGTGACCAATAGCAGACGTAACAAAAGATGTTCCAATTGTAAGAGGGAAATAATTGTTATAAATAATGATTACTCCCCCATGCAGATCTAGAAAGATCCAAGTCTAGTGTGAGTTTGTCGAGTGTGAGTTTGCATGAAGTGGTTAGCCAGAGAAAATTCAAGTCGATCTAGATTTTTCATGATTCCATATTAGTAAGTTTTGAGTTTATATACCCGTGGTTGGGTCATTGTGATGGGTGAACTCCAAGAAGCAAGATATAGAGATGAGTTACAACTTGGTGAATGTAATGTGAATCAAGTTTTAATGTTTAATAAACTAACTGATCATCAACTCACATATTTTTTGTGTATTGTGTTCTTTCCTCCTTTTCCTTTCTATCAAATTATAAGAGGGAGGTTGAGTTTCAGGATCTGAAGAGCTAGGAGAAATAACGGTAAGAAAAATTCAACTTTGATATTTAAAAAAAAAATCATGAAGGGGACCAACGCAACCCTGGAGCACACTACAATGCGGCGATTTCATAAAGAGACACAACCTTGAAGAGAGGAAAGTGTGATGATCTGCACAAAATTACTGCAATGGATTTTCAAAATCATCGCAGGATTTCCCTATTGAAAAGTGTGTCGACCCTCCACTTAGAAAAAAAACCGAGCCCCAAATTGTTTTAAAAATCAAGCCACAAAGGTATTTACGCATGTACACACGTATTAACGTGTTACAAAGTATGCACTAAGTTTGAAAAGTTTGCATGCCTCCGTGTATTAACTTTTGAACGAGTTACACATGTATCCATGTATTAACATATTTTTTTAAAGGGGTTTTTAAAGGTGGGAAATATTAAAGATTTATTAAAGGATTATAAAGAGATTATAAAAGGTTTTTTTGTTAAAGGCTTGGAGATTTATTTGAAAAGTTTGGAGATAAATTGTTTTTTTTTTTTTTTTTAAAGCGCATGGTATGAAGGGTTTAGTTATTGAAAAATAAAAAGATAAAACAATTGGAAGTTAAAAAAAGGGCCATGTTTCTTGGAGTGTTATGACTCGTAGGAGGAGCACCATAGTTGGAAATAGTCACAAGTGGTTGTGAGTGTTATGAAGTGCCACCATGATATCGAGAAGAAAACAATGAGTTGGTCTATAAATTTTTTTTGTTTTTCAAGCATGATAGTATTTTGGGATCGGGAAAATCTCTCTATGTGATAAGGATACGTGAATCTGGTGAACATTTTTCTTTACGGGGGCTCATATTGACTGTATTTTTTTTCGAGGGTGATATGGAAAGAAGTCTCATGCAATAATAAAGGAAGAAAAAATACACGAGAAAGATAACTGTCATGGGTCGCAAAGCAAGACTGAAGCATATTAGGAAAAGGAATCAAAAGGAAGAGCCAAAGTATTTCGAAGAACTCATAGAGGTTCTCATTGCAACCAAGGAAACTAGAAGACAAGCAAATGAAGCAGAATAAGTCAAGGATGCATTGATCAGGATGGATATCGTAGCACTTCCAAATTTATAGGCAAAAAGATTGATTTTTGGGTTCTCAAAGTGAAAAATTTTCTTCGATGTAAAGAGTTTATTGATTACCAGTCTAATAAACCATATGATGAAGCATGAGGTTATTTAGTATTAGATCTTATAAAATAGGCATTGGATGAGAAGTTTTTGTGCAAGGTAGCAAAAGATAAATCTTCCCAGTAAGCATGGAAGATCCTTGAAGCATAATTTGGTACAAAGGAACATGAAATGAAACAACAAGTTGTGTCACAGTCTGTTGAAGAAGCAATAAAAAAATTAGCTGTAGGTCTGAGAGTAAATGAGAAAGACTCTAGGAGGACAAAAGGGCTTGGAGAATCCCACTCAAAAAGTGGATGGTGGTCGTGAAGGTCGTGAAAGTGAAACCCAATATACAAATGTTTATATGAATGAAGAAGTCATAGAAAATAATTAAGCATCTATGTGTGAAGTAGATCAAGAGAATATACATGTTCGAGAACTCCATTGTACATGGATGGTGAAGCTAATGATGACCTATTTGCATAAGAGGTTGTTACATTTAAGTTTGAGAATGACAAAGAGAGTTTTCGTATGAAGTAATTGTTTGTGGAGCTGAAAGTGCATCTCTCGTGAATTCAACAACAACTTATGAATTTGGTGAAGTTGAAATTGTTAATGAGCACATGCATGCTCAAATATCCTACCATAAAGTGGATGAAAATTATGTTGATGACATGTGTAGTATTTTTTTGAAACATGGATTGATTGTGGCAATATGGAAGGTGTCATGTTTGATGAAGGGTTGAAGGTTGAATTTGCCATTGTAGCAACAAGTTATGAAGCAAAAGTTGGAAATTCTCATGAAGTAGTGTGTAAACTAGCAACATCTGAGTTTGGCATAGATAAAGCCACCAATTGAGAAACAAGAAGTTTGATGGATCCAACAATTTAAATTTGTAATGTTAACAATGGTGAATAATAATTAACTAGTAATGAGTGGTTGCACATGATGCAGCAAAAATAACTCGTTGATATGTTGTTATTTGGTGAGAGAATCCCACTTCTTTCTTGAAGACAAGGGAAAGATAACCTGTTTGCAACAAAAAAGTTTGGTAAATAAGGGGAAAATGAATACTATGATGCAACGACAAAGGAAGAGAAGGCAAAGGCATAGAAGAAAAAACAAGTAGAGAAACCTCTCAATGCAGAGCATAACGAAGATGTTTTTAACATTAATTTTGAGTGTGCAGGTAAATAGGACAACATACCAGTGTCAGTTATGGTTGAGAGTGAAGATGAAGAAAAATATGAAGAAAAGGACATATAATTTTATGAAGAAAAAGAATAAAATATTGAAAAAACCTTTCAACACTGGATTCAAGAAGAGATCAAGTTATGTTATCAAGTAATATGGTAGAAAGAAGATTAGGAATATGAAGCGCAGGAAGAGAAAAGTTCACAGTTTGAAGATGAAGAGTTGTGGCAAAAATCCATGAGTGTACAAATATTCGAAGAGGAATATGTAAAAGATGGACTGAAGAATCTTAAATTGTGTTTTAGAACAAATACAAGAGAAGTCAAAGAAAAATTTCAGCAACAACAAGTGAAAAAATATGGAGCTTACAACAAGAAAGCGCATCTGAGAATGAAGTAGTTTTGAGGTTATAAAATCTGGAAGAAACGAAAAAGAAAATTCAACATTGTAAAATTTTTATGAGTCTTTGTAAGCTTAGTTGAGACTTAGAGCAATAGGTATGTTTAATTTTTACTAAGTCATGATTAAGTTAAGGTTGATTCATACAATCTTAATCAAGGAGGAGTGTTAGAAATAATAATTACTCTCGCATGCAGATCTAGAAAGATCCAAGTCGAGTGTGATTTTTCATGAAGTAGTTAGTTGGAGAAAACTCAAGTCGAATTAGAGTTTGCATGATTCCATTTTTAGTAAGTTTCGTGTTTATATACCCATGGTTGGGTCATTGTAAAGGGTGAAATTCAAGAAGAAAGATAGAGAGACGAGTGATGACTCAGTGAATGTAATGTCAATTGAGTTTTAATGTTTAAAATAATAATTGAGCATCAACTCGTGTTTTGTGTGTGTATTGTGTGCTTTCCTCCTTTATATTTTCATCAAATTAGTATAAAAAATTGGTATAAAAGCGAGGTTGAGTTTCAGATCCAAAGACCCATGTGAAATAGCAGTAAGAAGAAGACAACTTCGAGATTTAAAAAAACAAATCCTGAAAGAGACCGACGCAACCCTCAAGCACACTACAATGCACCACTTTCATAAATAGACACAACCATGAAGAGAGGAAAGTTCGACGATCTACCCAAACTTACCACACGTTGGGATTCTCAAAATCGTCGTAGGCTCTCCCTATCGACAAGTGCGTCGACCCTCCACTTAAAAAAGGCAGCTTATTTGAAAATTCAAGCCAAAAAGGTATTTATGCATTTCACAAGTATTAACGTGTTACAAAGTATGCACTAAGATTGAAAAGTCCGCATGTCTACATGTATTAACATATTTTTTTTTGAAAGGGATTTTAAAAGGTTGGAAATAATACAGGATTATAAAGGATTTAAAAAAGCTTATTAAAGTTTTTTTTTAAAGGTTTGGAGATTTATTTTTAAGGTTTGGACATACGTTTTTTAATAATTAAAAAAGGTGCATGGTATGAAAAGGTTTGAAAGGTGCATGGTAGGAAGGGTTTTAGTTATTAAAAAACAAATAAATAAATAAATAGATTGGAAGTTTAAAAAGAAGGGCCATGTTGTTTAGATTGTTTTGGTGTGTAGGAGGAGCGTCATCATTCGAAATAGTCACCATTGGTTGTGAGTGGCCTGAAGTGTCACCATGAAATTAAGAACATAACAATGAGTTAGTATGTAATTTTTCTATTTTTTCAAGCATGATAGTGTTTGGGGTTTTGAAAAATTTCTCTGTGTGATAAGGTTATGTGAAGTAGGTGAAGATTTTTTTTTAAAGGGGTGCATATTGAAACCATATATATATATATATATATATATATATATATATATATATATATAATTTTTTTTTTTTTTTCGGGGGTGATATAGAAAGAAGACTCATGCAATAGGGAAGGACGCCAAAAGATAGTAGAAGTACATCAGTCATGGGTCGCAAAGTGAGACTGAAGCATATTAAGAAAATGAATCAAAAGGAAGATCCAAAGTATTTCGATGAACTCATATAGGTTATCACCGTAGTCTAGGAATCTAGAAGACAAGAAATTAAAGCAAAAAAAGTCAAAGATGAATGGATCGGGATGGATCTAATTTTTTTGATTTTTTGGTTGTCAAAATGAAAAATTTTCTTAGATGTAAAGAGTTGATTGCGTATCGGTCTAATAACCCATATTATGAACTATGCAATGCTTTAGTATTGGATCTTATAAAACAGACATTGGATGAGACGTTCTTGTCAAGGTAGCAAAAGCTACACCTTCCCAAAAAAAATGGAGGATCCTGGAAGCAGAATTTGGTAAAAAGGAGCATGACATGCAACAAAAAGTTGTGGCATAGTTTGTTTAAGAATCAATAGAAAATTAAACCATAGGTCTGAGAATAAATGAGAAAGACTTTGGGAGGAAAAAAGAGCTTGGAGAATCCCACCCAAATAAGGATGATGGTCGTGAATATTGTAAAAGTGAAACCCATTATGCAGATGTACATGTGGATAAAGAAGACGTAGAAAATATTGTAGAGAGAGAAGTTGAAGCCTTTGTGTGTGAAGCAGAGAAAGAGCATATACATGCTCGAGAAATCCACCGTAACATGAATGGTGAAGTCGATGATGAATTCTTTGCATCATAGGTTGATACATATAAGTTTGAGAATGAAAAAGAGAGTTTGTCATATGAAGAAATGTTTTGCGGAGCTGAGAGTGCATCTCTCTTGAATTTAACAACAACAAATGAATTTGGTGAGGTTGAAATTGTTAATGAACACATGCAAGCTCGGATAACCCACCATAGAGTGGATGAAAATTATGTTGATGACATGTGTGGTCTCTTTTTTGAAATAGGGACTAATTGTGGCAATATGGAAGGTTCCATATTTGATGAAGAATTAAAGGTTGAAGTTGCGACTATAGCAGCAAGTTATGAGGCAAAAGTTGGAACTCCTCATGAACCAATGCGTGAATAAGAAACAACTCATTTTTGCATATATAAATCTACCAATGGAGCAATGAGCGCTTTGGTGGATCAAAAAATTGAAATTGTTGATGTTAAATTTGATGAAGAACAATTAACTAGCGATTAGTGGTTGCGCATGATGCAACTAAAATATATCATTGATATGTTGTTATTTGGTGAGAGAAGCCCACTTGTGTCTATAAGCCAAGTGGAAGACTACTTGTTTAGTAGAGGTTGGTAAAGAAGTGGAAAATGAATATTATGATGCAACAACAATAGAAGAGAAGGAAGAGGCAAAGAAGAAAGAAGAATTGGAAACAAGACAACAAACTAGTTTCAATTATAGATGAAATAAAAGACGAAGAAAAATATGTAGGAAAGGACATGGAAGTTTCTGAAGACGAAGAAGAAAGCATTGAAACAACCTTTCAGCAAAGGAGTCAAGAAGATATCAAGTTCTGCTATCAAAAAAATTGGTAGAAAGAATATCAGGAAAATGAAGCGCATGAAGCAGAGCAAAGTTCATAGTTTGAAGATGAAGAGTTGTGGAAGAAGTCCATGAATGTACAAATATTTGAATAAGAAGTTGTAGAAGACAAACTTAGAAAGCTTAAATTTTGTTCTAGAACAAATACACGAGAAGTTAAAGAAAAATCGCAGCAACAACATGTTAAGAAATATGGAGCTTACAATGGCAAAGTGCAATTGAGAATGAATTAGTTTCAAGGGTATAGAATTTGGAAGAAACAAAAAAGAAAATTCAACACTATAAACAATTCTTGGGTCATTGTAAGCCTAGCTGAGCCTTAGACCAAAAAAAATGTTTAAGTTATGTCTAGTCATGATTAATTTAAGTTTGAATCATACGATTGTAATTAAGGGGGAGTGTTAGAAATAGTAATAACTCCCACATGCATATCTAGAAAGATCCAAGTCGAGTGTTAGTTTGCATGAAGTAGTTAGCTAGAGAAAAATCAAGTCGAGTTCGAGTTTGTGGGATTTTATATTTAGTAAGTTTGGTGTTTATATACTTGTAGTTGGGTCATTGTAACGGGTGAAAGATAAGATGCAAGATAGAGAGACGAGCTACAACTCGGTGAATGTAATATGAATCAAGTTTTAATGTTTAATATATTAAATGAGTAAAACATTACGTTTTGTGTTCTTTCCTCCTCTTCCTTTCCATTAGATTGGTATCATAGTGAGGTTGAGTTTCAAGATCCGAAGAGCCGAGGCAAAGAGCAATAAGAAGAAGACAACTCCAAGATTTAAAAAATAAAAATACTAAAGGGGATCGACATAGCCCTGAAGCACACTATAGTGCGACGAGTTCATAAAGAGGCACAACCCTAAAGAGAGGACAATGCAATGATATACCCAAACTTACCGAACAGTGGATTTTTCAAAATTTTCACAGGCTCTTGTTGTTGACAAGTATGTCAACCCTCCACTTAAAAAAAAAGGTGCCCCGAATTGTTTGAAAAGTCAAGCTACGAAGGTATTTACGCATGTCCGTATATATTAACGTGTTACAACATATTTACTAAGTTTTAAAAGTTTTTCCCTGATGGGGGTGGGAAATTAAGGTGTCAGTTGGCAGTGGGACGACCTTTGGAGCTAGTCGGGCCTCCATGTGCCACACGAACTCAATGAATAACATAGGGAACTATGCCCATGCTCCATACATGCGGTGTTTGATACTGATCAGAGACTATTTGGAAATCATTTTCAGGCGTCGGGTGATTAGTAAAGGCTGTCGGGAGAGAGCGCGATGTGATTGTAGAGGTCCTAGCTCAAGCAGAGGCTTGAGGCAATAGAACATGGTAGAATTATTGGTTGTGGAAGAGAAAGAATAGAGCTTCAATACTAGGTGTGACCATGGGATCCGGGGAAGATCTATTTGATAGTTTTAGTGGTTTCTCTGGCCTCCGGCCTTGTTTGGGGGGGGGGGGGGGGGCTGGGGGTTTGGACGCAGAACTGAAAGTTATCGCTGGCTATTTTAATCTCTGGTTTGTTTTATCATCAAGGGCGTGGTAGGAAACTGGGATCTTTCTCTAGCTTAGTATTGGATTTACGAACGTTGGGTCGTGGGAAGAGTCACCTTCCCTCCCCGCTGCTTGTTCTTACATTGCAGGAATCCCAGTCTCCGGGCTTCCACCTTGACGAATAACGTTGCTGTATGTGTATAAATTATACAAAAAATATGTATTTCAATGGATTCAATCCAATCACACAATGTACTAAAGAAAGATACTAAGTCCTTCTACAATTAATTATGCGGAAATTAAACACAATCGCACAATCACACCAAGAATAAGAAAGAAGAGAATCAATACACAACACAGATGTTTTCCTGGGGAAATATTGCTACTCAAAACCCCTCTATATATATTGTATAATGAACCAAGGAATCATGAAACAATTACAATGCAATTTTCTCACAAGAGTCTCTTGCACTCTGCTAATCGTCTCACCTTGATCCAAACAAAATTGGGCCAACACTTAACCAATTCTCAGCCTATCTTCAGTCTACCTTGCTCACGCAATTCATGAGGAATGTAATCCCTATTCCTTGGGAATTTCAACCTTTGTCAACTGCGTAAGTATAATGGGCAATCTTGTGGTGTTTTAACCGCATCCGGGCAGTTTTCTAATAATACAACTAATAGTCAACTTCCCTTTAACCTTTGTCTCAATTGGGTCTCCAATGGAACTGACATGCATGCAAATATTAATAGTAAATCATCAGTTGCATGACAAATCACTGCATGTGAATTAAATCTGATTTAATTCACTTGATCTCTCACTAGCGCAACAAACAATTACAACTAGTTAAACTAACTTTAACTCACTTAATTGAGTTAACTGATTTCTCATGCATTAAAGTAATGCACTAACAACAATTTGAACTCTAAAACATATAGAATCCCTCTGCATGCCTCACCAACTACCCTCAACTCGAAATTCATGAGCTAACGGAGTTTATCACACTCAATTAACTATTACAATCGATTATGAGATAAGATTACATTTTATTGTCCAATTTAATTAAGGGATAATTAAATTAGACATACTTCCAATTTATTAAATAAATTTAATTGCACACTATTGTATCGCTAGGACCCATCACTACATGACCTGTGGTCCCTCACTAGTGTGTGCACTTTCATGTTGTTTCTGGATGCCAATTTCACTGTTTCTTGTTGAAAATTACAACACTCCCTCTCAACAAGAAAGGAATCAATCTCTCCTGATCCATTACCTTGGAATGTCCTTGCATGCACACATGCACCTCTTGCACGGTACATGCAACTCTTGCATGCAACACTTCTCTAGTGTTGTTCGCACATGCAACTCTTGCATGCAACACTTCTCTAGTGTTTCTCACAAATGCAACTTTTGCATGCAACACTTCTGAAACTGAATAGCCTCAAAACAACTGAATCCGTATAATGCATTTGTAATCAGAGTCTTCTGACTGCTGCTAGCTACGACACATGTCTACTAGACTCTCTGCACTGTCAACATCTGCATCCATGCACTTTGCACTACTGCCAACTCTGATCCGCGCTCCAATATCCAACACCTATCACTTTGATTTATGTCTTCCTGACATCTGACTGCATCAATCTAACCGATCCTACTACTATTGTACTGTGGGCTCCTCGTAGCCAGGATCGATCCATGAGACACACCATATCAATGAACCCTGCCCAATTTCTTCTTGGGATTAATTCTGCACATCGCCCCACCTCACACCTGGAGGTATAGTTACATGTACTCCCTCTTCCCATCTGGCTCGAAATTTCTCCCTCCTGGAGGTCTCTTCTTGAATGGTTTCTGCCACTCCATGATCCTCATCTTGTGGTTGCTCCACTTCTTGAGGTTCATCCTTAGGAACCAAGAGTTCCTCATCTGCATGAAAATAAAGCTCCCTCTCAAGGGACAATCGCATGGATTTCTCACACTTCCCCATGGTACATCCCTTGCACATGTCTATCTGTGCAAGGGTACCCTTTTGAAGCCCTGTAGAAATCTGTTGCATGAACTTCAAAGCTTCGTGGTGTAGATGGACCAATATCTTATGCCATAACTCACCCTCATCTCGACTCACGACTTTGTCTGCTTTACCCATCAATGTTTCACAACCATCTACATCAAGTTTATAGAGATTATTCACACGAATCCCAATCTTCTTGGCTTTTATTGTGGCTTTGTGTCAAAGGAAAGCTTTCCTTTCAATAAAAACCACATCATAGCCTCTGTCCTCCAACATTACGACCGAAACTAAATTCTTTCTCAAGCCTGGTAGATGCATTACATCTTTTAATATGAAAGGTTTACCTGACTATCTCTGGAAGGTAACTGTATCAATCTCGGTAGCACTGTACCACCCATCATCCCCCATTACGATATGCATCTGGAGGTCCTTCTCCTCCAAGCTACTAAAAATTTCTTTGTCTCTCATCATGTGGAAAGTTGCACCATTATCCAAGTACCACACTGATCCTATTGCACTTGACACCATGCATGCAATGAGCGAGAAGTCCAACTCAAATTGTGAGGCCAAAGCCTCACCTACCGCAGATCCCGAATCCTTCTTGTTCTTCCTCTTTTGTGGATAATTAGTGGCATAATTTCCATGTTCGTGACAGTGAAAACACTTCACTTTGGACATGTCACGCTCCTTGCCTTCTTCGTCGGTCTCATATTTGGAATAGGATTTCTTTCCCTTCCCCTTCTTCCCCTTACTAGCCAAGGCACAATTTTCCTCATCATCCATCTTGGATGAGGATCCATCCCTGGTATTTTGCCTAAATTCTTCTTGCACCAAATATGACCAAAGTCGCTCCCAATTTGGCAGCTTCTCCCTCCCATTGACATAGTCTTGATAACTATGCCAACTCTTGGGAAGGCCTAGAATAGATAGGCTCACCAAGTCATCATCTGCGACAATAGTTCTGATGCTCGCAAGCTCATATCAACATTGGATATACTTGGTTAAATATTTCATAATAGTGCCGCCTTTATCCATTTTGATTTTCCCGAGCTTGTCCTTCAGTGCCAATTTTCTATGGTCACTACTAATCTGAAACAAATCTTTCAAATCCTTCCACATTGCATATGGAGTCGTTTTTCCATGGATACTTGAGACAATGTGGTCTCGTATTCCCTCCAATAAGCTCCTCCTCACCCTTGCTACCTTATTTTTCCAAGCATCAAGAAGAGCAGTGTCTACTGCTTTGGGCTTGGGAATATCATTCTCAATAAATTCTTTCAACCCATTGTCCTCCAACACTGCCTCCATTCTGTCTTTCCATGCAATATAATTAGAGCTGCGCTTGAGTGCATACTCCAATCTCAAGCCATAGAAAGCCATCTTTATCCGCTGTCATACCAAAAAATACTTCTGCAAATTCAAATGCTATTCAATCACAAACTCGATTTCTTCTCCACTATAGTGATTTCCTATGCTACGATACCATGTAGAAATCATACAAACAATATGTATTTCAATGGATTCAATCCGATCATGCAATCTGCTAAAGCAAGATACTAAATCCTTCGACAATTAATTCTGCGGAAATTAAACACGATCGCACAATCACACCAAGTAAAAGAAAGAATAAAATCAATCCACAACATAAATTTTTTTCTTGAGGAAAGCTTTCTACTCAAAACCCCTCTATCTATATTGTATAATTAACCAAGGAATCATGAAAAAATTACAATGCACTCTTCTCACAAGAGTCTCTTGCACTCTCCTAATCATCTCACACTAATCCAGACAAAATTGGGCCAACACTTAGCCAATTCTCAACCTGCTTTAGCCTGCCTTTCTCACACAATTCATGAGGAATGCAATCCCTGTTCCTTAGGAATTTCAGCCTTTCTCAACTGCGCAAGTATCATGGGAAATCTTGTGGTGTTTTAACTGCATCCGGGCAGTCTGCTAATAATACAAATGATAGTCAACTTCCCTTTAACCTTTCTCTCAACTAGGTCTCCCCTAGAACTGACATGCATGCAACTATTAATAGTAAATCATCAATTTCATGATAGATCACTGCATGTGAATTAAATATGATTTAATTCACTTGATCTCTCACTAGTGCAACAAACAATTACAAATAGTTAAACTGACTTTAACTCACTTAACCGATTTAACTCATTTCTCATGCATTCAACTAATGCACTAACTGAAACTTGAACTCTAAAACATATAGAATCACTTTTCATGCCTAACCAACCACCCTCAACTTGAAATTCATGAGCTAACTGAGTTTATCACACTCAGTTAACTATTACAAGCGATTATGAGATAAGATTACATTTTATTGTCCAATTTAATTAAGGGATAATTAAATTAGACACATTTCCAATTTATTAAATAAATTGAATTGCAGACTAATGTATCACTAGGACCCATCACTACATGGCCTATGGTCCCACACTAGTGTGTGTGCTGTCATGTTGTTTCTAGATGCCAATTTCACTGTTTCTTTTTCGAAATTTCAACAGTATGGTTCGAAAATTGTAAGTGTCAGTTTAATTTGGAATTGTTAATTTGTTTATTTGTCGTGTATTTTATGGGTATGGCAGTTCTTCTCGGGTGGTTCAGTGTCGGGAGAAGGTGGGATTTATAGCATGACTCATCAATGAGGGCATGTTTGTAGGGGTGGTGTAGGCCCACGTCTGGACAACCTTCGACAACCTGAAGAACCTAGTTTTGATTCTGAGGCGATGGAGAGCGACCATTCGGTTGTGGAATAGCTCAGTCCCCAGTTCATTCTTAGGGCCACGTCAATGTTCCAGTCACACTAGAGTCCATAGCGACTCAGCTGGACCACATTCATATCGACATTGATACAATGAGAGAGCAAGGGTACGAGGACAAAAATAAACTAGTTGCATCCATCAACGACCTCCAACACACGCATAATGAAATCCCAGACTTTGTGGAAGGACTCCGGTGCAAGAAGCGGCACACCCATAACCATATCCCTGATTTGAAGCTTTGGTGGAGCACATTGACTATCACATGCATGAACGGGATGTTCGCTTCACTGCCCCTCCAATGTTCCCTCCTAATCCCCCTTCTTAATGTGTACTTCTGAGTCATGCAATTATGGTATTTTTGTGCTGGAAATAACCAAAGACACTGGATGTATGGGATCCTCTTCAGGCTTCTTTCTACAGAAAGCTAGGCCTGTGCCAACTCTTAAGCCTATGCTGATGTATCTGGTTGTAAGGATGATGTACTTTATGGAGTATTTTTTATGTTAATATAAAGACAGATTTTGACCGACAAAAAAAAAGTTTAAAAAGTTTGCATGTATCCATGTATTAAAATATTTTTTTTGAAAGGGATTTTAAAAGGTTGGAAATATTAAAAGTTTAAAGGACTATAAAGGTTTATAAAGTTGGAGATTTATTTGAAATGTTTGGAGATAATTTTTTTTTCTAGTTTTTTTCTTAAGGTGCATGGTATGAAGGGTTTTAGTTAATTTTTTATTTTTTTTTTGAGTTTTTTTCTTAAGGTGCATGGTATGAAGGGTTTTAGTTATTGTAAAAAAAATAAAATTGGAATTTAAAAAAAAGGGAAATTTTGCTTGGAGTGTTATGATTCGTAAGAGGAGAACCATCGCTGGAAATAGTCACCAATAGTTTTGAGTGGTCTGAAGTGCCACCGTGATATTAAGAACATAAAAACAAGTCAGTCTATAAAAATTTACTATTTTTTCAAGCATGACAATGTTTTGGGTTCGGAAAAATCCCTCTGTGTGATAAGGATACGTGAATTAGGTGAAGATTTTTCCTTATGGGGGTGCATATTGAAAACCATATTTTTTTTCGAGGACAATATGGAAATAAGACTCATGCAATAATGAAGGAAGAAAAAAGAAAAACGGAAGAAAACATTCATGGGTTGCAAAGCGAGACTGAGGCAAATTAAGAAGAAGAATCAAAAGGAAGAGCTAAACTATTTCAAAGAACTCATAGAATTTCTAGCCCCAGCCAAGGAATCTAAAAGAAAAGTGGATGAAGCAGAACAAGTCAAGGATGCATGGATCAGGATGGCTCTAGTAACATTTCCAAAATTTACTGGTAATTTTTTTTTTTGTTGGGGTTTTCAAAATGAAAAATTTTCTTAGATGTAAAGAGTTGATTGATTACCAATATAATAACCCATATGAGGAACTATGTGGTGCTTTAGTATTGGATATTATAAAACAAGCATTGGATGATAATTTCTTGTGCAAGGTAGCAAAAGCTACATCTTCCCAGGAAGCATGGAAGATCCTGGAAGCGGAATTTGTTACAAAGGAACATGACATGGAACAAAAAGTTGTGTTAGAGTATGTTGAAGAATCATTAGAAAATCCAATTGCAAGTTTGAGAGTAAATGAGCAAGACTTTGGGAGGACAAAAGATCTTGGAGAATCCCACTCAAATGTGGATGATGGTCATGAAGACTGTAAAAGTGAAACCCATTATGCATATATGCATATGGATGAAGAATATTAAAAAAAGATTGAAGCCTCTTATGTGTGAAGCAGAGTAAGAGCATATACATCCTCGAGAACTCCACCGTAATGTGGATGTTGAAGCTGATGATGAACTCTTTGCATCATAGGCTGAGACATCTAAGCTTGATAATGAAAAAAAGAGCTTGTCATATGAAGTAATGGTTTGCCAAGCTGAGAGTGCATCTCTCATGAATTCAAAAACAATTGATGAATTTGGTGAAGTTGAAATTGTTAATGAGCACATGCATGATCAAATATCCCACCATAGATTGGATGGAAATTATGTTGATGACATGTGTGGTATCTTTTTTGAAACAGGGACCGATTGTGGAAATATGTAAGGTGCCATGTTTTATTAAGAATTGAAGGTTGAAGCTTCCATTCATAGCAAGTTTTGAAGCAAAAGTGGAACTGCTCCTGAAGCAGTTGTGAACTAGCAACAACTGAGTTTTGCGTAGATAGAGCCACCAATAGAGAAGCAGGTGGTTTGGTGGATCCAATAATTGAAATTTTTGATGTTAACTTTGATGAAGAGCAATTAACTAGTGATGAGTGGTTGCACATGATGCAACAAATATATCTCATTGATATGTTGTTATTTGGTATAGGAGCCAACTTATGTCTAGAATCCAAGTGGAAGAAAACTGGTTTGCAACAATCGAGGTTGCTAAAGAAGTGGAAAATGAAGATTATGATGCAACTACAAAGGAAGAGAAGGAAGAGGTATATAAGAAATAATAAGTAGATAAAATATCACTGTAGAGCATAATGAATATGTTTTTAACATTTATTTTTAGAGTGTAGGTAAACATAATAGCATAACAGTTTCAGTTATAGCTAAAAGCGAAGATGAAGAAAATGATGTAGGAAAGGACATGGAAGTTTCTAAATACGAAGAAGAAAGCGTTGAAACAATATTCCAGAATGGAGTCAAGAATATATCAAGTTCTTCTATAAAGAAATATTGCAGAAAGAAGACCAGGAATATTAAGTGCAAGAAGTAGAGCAAAGTTGACAGTTTGAAGATGAAGAGTTGTGGCAACAATCCATCAGTGTGCAAATATTTGAAGAGGAAGATGTATAATATAGACTTTGAAAGGTTAATTTTTTTTTTTAAAGAAAAAATACAAGAGAAGTCAAAGAAAAATTGCAACAACAAGTGAAGACATATGGAGCTTATAACAAGAAAGCACAACTGAGAATGAAGCAGTTTCATGGGTATAAAATATGGAAGAAACGAAAAAGAAAATTCAGAAATGTAAAAAGATTTTGAGTCATTGTAAGCCTAGCCAAGACTTAGAACAACAAGCATGTTTAAGTTATGTTGAGTCATGATTAAGTTATGGTTTATTCATATAGTCGTAATTAAGGGTGAGTGCTAGAAATAGTAATTACTGCCACATGCAAATCTAGAAAGATCCAAGTCGAGTGTGAAGTTTTCATGAATTAATTAGGAAGAGAAAAGTCAAGTCAAGTTAGATTTTAAACGATTCCATATTTAATAAGTTTGGTATTTATATACCCGTGGTGGGGTCATTGTAATAGATGAAAGACAAGAAGTAAGATAAAGAGATGAGTCGCAACTCAGTGAATGTAATGTGAATCAAGTTATAACGTTTAATAGGATAACTGAGATGCAACTTGTGTTTTGCATGTGTATTGTGTGCTTTCCTCCTCTGCCTTTCCATAAGATTAGTATCAGGGCAAGGTTAAGTTTCAGGATCCAAAGAACCAGGGGAAAGAGAAGTAATAAAAATAAAACTCCAATATTTAAATATTTTTTTTTGAAGTGGATCGATGCAACCTTGAAGCAAACTACAGTGCAATGATTTCATAAAGAGACACAACCCTTAAGAGAGGAAAGTGTGACAATCTTCCCAAACTTACAGCATAATTTATTTTCAAAATCATCGGTAGGGAGTGTTGTCCCTAACGACAAGTGCGTCGACCCTCCAATTAAAAAAAAACTTCCTCGAAGTGTTTCAAAATTCAAGCCATGAAGGTATTTATGCATGACCACACGTATTAACACGTTCCAAAGTATGTACTAAGTTTGAAAAGTTTGCATGTCTCCATGTATCAACTTTTGAATGAGTTACACATGTCTCCATGTATTAGCATGATGTTTTTGAAAGGGATTTTAAAAGTTTGGATATATTAAATGATTATAAATGTTTATAAAGAGCTTATAAAAGGATTTTGTTAAAGGTTTGGAGATAAGGTTTTCTTTTAAAGTTTTTGTTTTTGTTTTTTTTTTTTAATATTTAAAAAAGGATGCATGGTATGAAGGGTTTTAATTATTGAAAAAATAAAAAAAATAAAAAAATTGGAACTAAAAAAAGGGCCATGTTGTTTGGAGTGCTATGATCCATAAAAGGAGTGTCTTCATTGGAAATAGTCACCAGTGGTTGTGAGTGTTCTGAAGTGCCATCGTGATATTGAGAATAAAATAGTGAGTTGGCTTGTAAAATTTTTGTATTTTTTCAAGCGTGATAGTGTTTTGGGTTCATAAAAATCCCTTTGTGTGATAAGGATACATGAATCCGATGAATATTTTAAATTACACAGGAACGCATTGAAAAATATATTTTTTATTCGGGGGCGATATGCAAAGAAGACTCATGCAATAAAGAAGGAAGAAAAAATACAAAAGAAATACAACATTCATGGGTCGCAAAGCGAGATCGAAGCATATTAAGAAAATGAATCAAAAGGAAGAGCCAAAGTATTTCGAAGGACTCATAGAGGTTCTTGTTGCAACTAAGGAATCTAAAAAACAAGAAGATGAAGTAGAACAAGACAAGGATGCATGGATTGATATGGATATCGCAACACTTCAAAAACTTACGAGTAAAGTTTTTGATTTTTTGGTTGCCAGAATAAAAACTTTTGTTCGATGTAAAGAGTTGATTGAGTACCAACCTAATAAATCATATGATGAAGTATGCGATGCTTTAGTATTGGATCTTATAAAACATGCATTTGATGATAATTTTTTGTGAAAGGTAGCAAAAGATACATCTTCCCAAGAAGCATGGAAGATCCTTGAAGCATAATTTGGTACAAAGGTACGTGACATGCAACAACAAGTTGTGTCACAGTATATGGAAGAATCAATTGAAAATTCAGCCGCAGGTCTGAGAGTAAATAAGAAAGACTCTGGGAGGACAAAAAATCTTATAGAATCCCACTCAAATGTGGATGATGGTCATGACGACTATAAAAATGGAACTCATTATGTAGATTTGTATATGAATGAATAAGACATAGAAAATATTGAATCCTTTGTGTGTGAAACAAAGCAAGAGCATATACATGCTCGAGAACTCCATTGTAACGTGGATGGTGAAGCTGAAAATGACCTCTTTGCATTAGAGGTTGAGACATTTAAGTTTGAGAATGTCAAAGAGAGGTTTTCATATGAAGTAATGGTTTGTGGAGCTGAGAGTGCATCTTTCGTGAATTCAACAACAACTGATGAATTTGGTGAAGTTGAAATTGTTAATGAGCGCATGCATGCTCAGATATCCCGATATAGAGTGGATGAAAATTATGCTGCTGACATGTGTGGTATTTTTTTTAAACATGATAGATTGTGGAAATATGGAAGGCATCATGTTTGATGAAGAATTTAAGGTTGTAGCTGCCACTGTAGCAACAAGTTATGAAGCAAAAGTTGGAATTGCTCATGAAGAAGTGTATGAAGTAGCAATAGTTGAGTTTGGCATAGATAAAGCCACCAATGGAGCAAAAAATGGTTTGGTGGATCCAACAATTGAAATTTTTGATGTTAACTTTGATGAATAAAAATTAACTAGTGATGAGTGGTTACACATGATGCAACAAAAATATTTCATTGATATGTTGTTATTTGGCGAGAGAAGCCCACTTGTTTCTGGAAGCCAAGTGAAAGACAACCTATTTGTAGCAACAAATGTTGGTAAAGAAGTGGAAAATGAATATTATGATGCAATGATAAAGGAAGAGAATACATAGGCAAAGAAGAAAGAATAAGTGGAGAAATATTAAAGGTTTATTAAAGGATTATAAAGATTTATAAAGAGATTATAAAAGGTTTTTTTTAAAGGTTTGGAGATTTATTTGAAAGGTTTGGAGATAAGGTTTTTTTTTCCAGTTTTTTTATTTTTTATGGTGCATGGTATGAAGGGTTTTAGTTACTGAAAATAAATAAATGAATTAGAAGTTAGAAAAAAATGTTCATGTTGTTTGGAGTGTTGTGATATATAAGAGGAGCACCATTGTTGGAAATAATCACAAGGTGTTTTGAGTGGTCTGAAGTGCCACCATGATATTGAGAACAAAATAGTGAGTCAGTGTGAAAAAAAATTGTTTTGACAAGCATGACAGTTTTTTGGGTTCCTAAAAATCCCTCTATGAGATAAGGATACATGAATTTGGTGAATATTTTTTCCCTTACAGGGGCACATATTGAAAAATCATATGTTTTTTTGGGGGCAATATGGAAAGAAGACTCATGCAATAAGGAAGGAAGACAAAATACAGAAGAAAGACAACAATCATGGGTCACAAAGTGAGAATGAAGTAGATTAATAAAAGGAATCAAAAGGAAGAGCCAAAGTATTTCTACGAACTCATAGAGGTTCAATCTGTAGCCGAGGAATCTAAATACAAGCAGATAAAGCCGAACAAGTCAATGATGCATGGATTGGGGTGGATTTGGTAACACTTCCAAAATTTACTGGGAAAAGTTTTGATTTTTAGGTTGTCAAAATGAAATTTTTTATTCGATGTAATGAGTTGATTGAGTATCTGTTTCATAATCCATATGATGAAGTATGTGACACTTTAGTATTGTATATTATAAAACAAGCATTGGATGAGAATTTTTTGTGTAAGGTAGAAAAAGTTAGATCTTCCCAGGAAACATGGAAGATCCAGGAAGAAAATTTGGTACGACAGAACGTGACATACAGTAGAAATTTGTGTCACATTACATTGAAGAATCAATAGAAAAGTCAACTGTAGGTCTGAGAGTAAATGAGAAAGACTTTGGGAGGACAATTGATCTTGGAGAACATCACTCAAATGTGGATGGTGGTTGTGAATACTATAAAAGTGAAATCATTTATGTAGATGTGAATATGGATGAAGAAGACCCAAAAAATACCATAGAGAGAGAAGTTGAAGTGTGTATGTGTGAAGTAGAGAAAGAGAATATACATGCTTGAAAACTGCACTGTAGCATGGATGGTGAAGCTAACGATGGCCTATTTGCATCAGATGTTAATAAATTTATGTTTGAGAATTACAATGACATATGAATTAATGGTTTGCGAAGATAAGAGTGCATCTCTCAAAAATTCAACAATATCTGATGAATTTGGTGAAGTTGAAATTGTCAATGAGCACATGCATGCTCATATATCCCACCATAGAGTGGATGAAAATTATGTTGATGACATGTGTATTCTCTTTTTTGAAATAGGGACTGATTGTGGCAATATGGAAGGTGCCATTTTTGTTGAAGATTTGAAGGTTGAAGTTGCCAATGTAGAAACAAGTTATGAATAAAAATTTGGAACTTCTCATGAAGTAGCGCATGAGCCATTAGTAGTTGAGTTTGGCCTAGATAAAGCTGCCAATGGAGCAGAAAGTGGTTTGGTGGATCCATAAATTAAAATTTTTGATGTTAACTTTGATGAAGAGAAAGTAAATAGTGATGAGTGATTTCACATGATGCAACATAAATATATCATTGATATGTTGTTATTTGGTGATAGAATCTCATTTGTGTGTAGAAGCCAAGTGGAAGACAACTTGTTTGCGGAAACAGAGGTTGGTAAAGAAATGGAACATGAATATTATGATGCAATGAAAAAGGAAGAGAAGGCAAAAGCAAAGAAGAAAGAAGAAGCAAGGAAAGCACTCACTATAGAGCACAATGAAGATGTTTTTATCATTGATTTTGAGTGTGCAGGTAAAAAATAAAGCAAACAAGTTTAAATTATAGTTGAAAGCGATGATGAAGCAAAAGATGTAGGAAAGGGCATGGAAGTTTCTGAAGATGAAGAAGAAATCATTGAAATAGCCTTTCAGCAATGGAGTCAAGTAGAGATCAAGTTCCACTATCAAGAAATATGGTAGAAAGAAGATAATTAATATGAAGCACAAGAAGCAGAGCAAAGTTCACAGTTTGAAGATGAAGAGTTGTGGTAGTAGTCCATGAGTGTACAATTATTTGAAGAGGAAGTTGTAGAAGAAAATCACATAAAGCTTAAATTGTGTTTCAGAATAAATACAAGAGAATTCAAAGAAAAATTGTAGTAGCAACAAGTGAAAAAATATGGAGCTTACAACAAGAAAGCACAATTGAGAATGAAACAGCTTCAAGGGTATAAAATATAGAATAAACGAAAAAGGGAATTCAACATTGTAAAGTTTTTTTGAGTCATTGTAAGCCCAATTGATACTTAGACTAGTAGACATGTTTAAGTTATGGTGATTCATGATTAAGCTAAGGTTTAGTCATACCATCATAATTAAGGGGGAGTGTTAGAAATAGTAATTAATCCTCCATGATTATCTAGAAAGATCCAAGTCGAGTGTGAGTTTGCATGAAGTAGTTAGCTGGAGAAAAGTCAAGTCGAGTTAGAGTTTGCATGATTCCATATTTAGTAATGTTGGTGTTTATATACCTGTGGTTGGGCAATTGTAATGGGTGAAAGTTAAGAAGCAAGATAGAGAGACAAGCCACAACTTGGTGAATGTAATTTGAATCAAGTTTTAATGTTTAATAGACTAATTGAGCAGTAGCTCACGTTTTGTGTTGTATGCTTTCCTCCTCTGCCTTTCCGTAAAGAATCTCATGTATTTAGTGGTGGCTCAGGCCCATGTTTGGGTTGCAAACTTCCACCATCACTTCCTACTCATATTGCGGCTCTTATGAATAGCCTAAACATTTGTACCGCTATTGAATCACATGTAGTTCAATGGGTTAATGTTATCACTATTCACAATAATACTCTTATTCTCCTCTATCTTGATCTATAGATAAAACACTATATCTCTAGTCAGAGTTAAGGGTTTTGAAACAAACAAAATTATGGATTTAGATGAATTCTTGCTCAACATATCATATTCATTAAAGTGATTTCTAATGCAACTCATTCTGGTGTCAATTTCTATTAAAGGCCTATCTGCTAGCTAGGGAATTTTGTACTTTGTTACATTAAATATTTGTGATAATTGTTGATGAAACTCATGCTAGTGTCAATTTCTGCGAAAGCTCCTATCTACTCTTTGGGGCATTTGGTACTTCATGGAATTAAATATTTGTAAGACTTCAGGGGTAATTCATTCTAGGTAGACCCATTTGTAGGTTTTTCTTAAGTATACTTGATAAAATATCACCTGCGTGGTGAGCTATATGAGGCATTCACTCTAATAGACTTCGTCATGGATGATATCTCCTCCACAATTGGTCAACATTATAATTTTCTTATTACTGGGCAACATATAATGATGCTTTAGTGGAATCATCAAATAATGTGTTGATTCAAGCAGGTTTTGTGAATGATTTCCGTGCAATAGATTCCACACACCTTTGTTCAATATTTAGATTCTCTGCCCATGGACAAAGACCATAATAGCTTTGAAGCACAATAATACAATCCAACCAAGATGACTTGAGAATATAAGGATGGCTTATGTCCTCGATACCAAGTTCCTTAATATGGTTAAAACTTGCTTATAATCAAGTTAGAAAGAATTAAATTGAAATGCAAAGGTTATATCCACTAGTAGGAATAATTTTAGATTGATAAAAAAAGTTCCCTTTCAAGCCTTGGGAAGTCAGGTCTTTCTTTAAACATGATTTTTGTTATATTGTTTATGTATTTAATAGCCTACTTACTTATATTACATTGGGTCTTGTTTTTTATGTTAAAATTAATTCGTTGTATATCTAGCTTATCAAATGTTGGATACACTCTTGGTATTATAATGGCAGTCACTAGGTTTGATCTTGGGCCTCATTTCGATTACTTCAACAAATTACCAATTAGCTATAATAGTTAAAAAAAGGAAAAATAAAAAGAATTAATTCCACCACAATAGTTTCCCCTTAAATCTCTTTAAATAGTTCAAATTCATAATACAAGTTTGTGTCTAAATCACATTTTGATTCCTATAAATATATCTTAAAGCTACAAAACAATATTGTAATTTTGAATCCCATAAACAACCATGTTATCTACTAGTGCAACCATATAAATTAAATGGTTGGTAAATTCCCATAGGCATTAAACAATAATACATATAAAAGTAGTTACTTTATGATATATCTCATGTTGTTTAAATTAAAAATACCATAAAACTGACTAAATCATAACATTATTATTATTATTATATAAGTTAGACATATATATATTAAAAAAAATAAAAAAAACAAGATTCTTATCCATTGAGATATACCACCATTTTTTTTCAAACTAGGCTGAGCCTAGGTCGGGCCCAACCCCTATGGTGGATTGAAGAATGATCTACCCACGAGTGGGTTGCTATCACTGGGATTGTGCGAAGCTCGATCAAGCTTGAACACCCCTTTGGATAGTTTAATTACCCCAAAGGTGGCTCCCATCCTCAACCCCTCCCCATCATATTTGAACTTTCATATTTGAACTTGCGACCTGGTGGGGACTAAACCCCACGCAAACCAATTGGTATACACTTTATCGTTTGAGATCTACTCTCACTTTATCATGGAGATCCTTGATCTATAAATAGAATCTGTTACAATACCATGGCCAATACCATGACTTATTAATACCATATGCCCAAAAAACCATAACTCATTTGATACGATACTTGTTCATATGAAATTTTATTTAATTAAAAGAGAAAAAAGGGCATTAATACTTAATTATGGTTTTCTCAAGTGATTGGGAGGAAGGAATGTAATCTTGCCCACTCAATTTCAATTCACAAAAGTGACATGAAAAATGCTGACAATATCGATAGTATATGTATATTCCTCATATCAAATATACAATGGTGTACCTATGTAAAGAAAAGGGACAACTACTTTCAAGATAAATATCAACCTTTGATTTGCGTATATTACTAAAAATATTCTAAAATATTCCATAAAATTTAAATTCATACCATCCATATAATAATTATTGATTATTAAATTCAAAAGTTTGAAGCTTTATTCCAAAATAGACATACCTATCGACATAATAAAACTGTAACTTAAATAAATTTCGATAGTAGATAAATAATTAAAGACTCTTATTTGATGCAAATATTCCATTAAAGCCCTCCACTTCCAAGCCACAAGAAACAAGTAAAATAAAAGCGAAGGCCAGTCATGGACCCTACCTGATCCATTTTGAAAATTGTTTATGAGTTTCAATACTATGCAAGTTGAATCCGTGCGATACGAGATTTAAAATTTAACTAGCCTGTAAAACTCTAAATGGTGGGCCCAATGCTAGGCAATAGAAGCTTGATGATAGAAATAACTTGAAGGCACAAAAGCCTAAGCTTCTTCTAAGTCCAAAATTTTCCACAAAGATTAATGCTCGTGCGTATAAATACTCAAAAGGACTAGACGTTTTGTAATTATATCCCTTGTTTTATTTTAAGTATACCAACATAGATCTATCTTAAGCACATAGCTAACATGAGCCAAGAGGGATCAAATTTTTTCAAGTGCAAACTTATTTTAGAGTGCAAAAAATAATGTGTAATTTTTCTTTGTTTAAATTGTATTTTTGAATGCTATAGAGATTGCATAACTTAAACTTGTAAGTCCAAAAAATATTTGTTAGATTTCGACAAAAAATCACACCTAAAAAAGTTAAATTGTAAAATACTACAACCACTTCAAATGTTTTAACCATAAAACTTATTTTTTCCAATAATTTTATATGATATATACATAATTACTTAAAACAATATATAAAATATTTTACATAACATGTGCATTGAGCCATTTTATCCACATACATTAAAATGGTTTTTTTGTTATTAATGTAGTTTTAAGTATAAGTCAATATCAATTCATATTAAAATATTTTATTCATAACCCACATTAGATATTTTATTATATAAAACATTAAAATATTTTCTTTTAATTTTATTTTTTTGTATATATAGATATATATGAAGTTGATATCTATATAAATTAGTTAACATATATCTTCAAATAATTTATTTAAATAAAGTGTTAAAATAGTTATGAAAAGTACAAGGTTTAAACATCTTACTCACATGTTTTTTTACTTCTAATTACTTTACATGAAATTATAATAGGTCATATGGACAACTTGTTAAACATGCATAACATTTTGTTTTGTTTTGTTTTGTTTTTTGTTTTTGTTTTTATATAACCGACATTTATTTTCTATTTAAAGAATATTTTATTTTTATTTTAAGAGGGACATGTGTCAACTCCGAGTTGAGCACGAACATACTTATACATCACTTTCACACTATAGAATGAGGATCTAGGCTCAATGAGAGTTATTTCCATTCTTTTAGGATTTTTTTTATTTGGTTTTCCATTAATTTTTTTAAATAAATATTTATAACTTAATTATAATTAAATTCTAAAAAATATTATAATAAAAAATAATTATTAAAAAGTATTACAATTTAATTAAATTATTGAACATATCATATTGTACCAATATTATTCATTTTTACAGTGGGTGTTCACACAATATTTTCTGATATTTGATATAAGTGTTATGCATTTAAGGTGGGGTGGCAAAGCACCCACCAAATGGTGATATGCATGCAATAGGGTACAATTGTGCTTGAAGAGGAATAAGTTTGTTCATTTGAACACACTAAAGTGTCAGCGTTTGCTGCGTGGGAATCTAGAGAAGGAAAATCCATCTTGCATTCGACTTGTAGAAACATGTTAGTAGTAAATATCGAAACTAAAAGGCGGTTGATTATGTATCATGATACGGGGTGGTGTAAGAAGGTTAAAGATAGGAAAAATGACACTCTTTGTGTGGTTAATATCATCTTAAACAATAGTTCCTTGTGGGCTCTTTCAGGATTCTATGGGGTTACCATTCTTGGAGTGCACCGGTCTAAGGGGAAGTTGGTCCAATGTCAATCTCATAATGGAGTTCTTGTTACATTGAGGCTTGACTATAACTATAAACTGGAAATTAACAATCCTAAAGCGCACCACATTTGGTACATTGTGAACTTGACTAAGTAACTTCAATTTTTCCATCTACAGGTTTGTTTCGCTTGTGAATTTATTGCTTTTGGTATTTTGCATGAGTTTTGGGTTTGTTGTCTTCTAGTTTTTCAGGACCTTATTTATGGGAGGTATCTAATTTCTAGTTCCAATTTAAGATTTTCTCTATTAGACTACCTCTCCACTTCCCTTATTCCTCCCTAGCAAGTTTACTTAAGCTTGTGATTCCTCTTATTGTCTCATTCCCACTAGCTTCCTTTTTCCTTTGTCTTTTTCCCTTGTGTGCCACTGGTTCTAATCCTATCTATTGATACGATCTTCTCTCAGACTCTGGTTTTTCCCTCCCTATCTATGTTCTTCATCTTTGTTTAACCCCATCCTATGTTTTTATGACCATGGTTTGATGCCAAAAATCTTCTACCAAATTTTGAGGAAGGAGAGGACGTCTTGCCCCCATCATTGCCTCTAACATTTCTTCCCCATTTTATAATTAGACCAAAGCCCAAAGTGTAACCCACACTGCTATGGTTAGATACATGTATTTCATCTGTGAAGTGGTATAAATAGAAATATATGATGTTTAAGACCAAGTTAGACAAGCTATAAGATTAATTCCTAATAAATAGGTTGATCAAAATACTAGGGAATGGGTTTTGGATGTGGGCATCTCCTCCAAATCTCAATCATACTCCTACATGCAAACTATCAACCTTTATTAGTGTTACACGTCATTTTGTCACCATGACGTTTGACTGTTCATATGGGTCTATCACCACCTATATCATGTTCCCTTAGAGGTCCAAAACACTAATGTTCCTAAATCAAGTCTTGGAATTGGAGAAAAGCTCTGTAAACCGTTAAAAGTCTACCTGCGAGATTTTTCTAGCCTTTCCCTGCACATGTTGTGTTTGGTCCATAAACTGCGGTAAATCCCACACTTTTTGCCACTATTACTTGTGCACCCCTGGGAAAAGAAAATAGTAAATTCTAGAAGCCAAGCTGGTCGAATAGTCTTCCAACCGGAAGCTTATAGAGTCACGATGAGTTTGAGCTTTATCCCTCCACTCATGGAGCTTATCCCTTGGTCCATGGAGCTCAAATCCTTTCATGAGAGGAATCCATCCCCCTCTTCATGGAACTAAAAATTCCTCCATTTCCCTATAAATTGAGCTCAAGATTTAGGATGAAGGGTAGATGCTACACACATGGTAGATTGTAGACTATAGTTGCTGAAGAGAATTGATAAGAATGCATAATTTCTACACTAGTGAGTTGTTGTTGGCATGAGAATGATCAAAACCTTGTGTCTATAACTTCATGCTGGTATTCAGAGAGGAAGGCTTATCAAACTAAAGGAGAAATGATTGTTCAGGACCCCAGGAGAAATTTGTACGACATCAAGGCATCAAGTTGTAAGATTACTCTTTTTATTCATGATAATACATATGGATCTCTTTTTCTCATTGAGTTGTTTCTATGCTTATCAAAATAACATCAATACTTAGACTCCTTGATCACTAAGTTGGATTAGTGATTCATGATCATTATATGTTGAAGATGCTTTGATCCCTTGTCTTGTTTTTTATTGCAGGTTCTACTTATTGGAGAAACCACTTTGGAGCGACGGGACAAAAGGCTACATCGAATGTTTGGATTTCAAGGTAGGGGCATGTCCTCTCTAAATTATTATAATAATTCTGAAATGAAATTAATCTAGAGGAAAAGGTTTCCAATTGGATCTTTGTTTCTAGTTACTCGCTAGAGTACTAGGGAGATCGCTCTTGTCCATAAGAGGTATTAATCCACGTAACAAAATGTGACTCCAATGGGGACTTAGAACTTAGTTTTCTTTATTTATTTTCAGTTTGAATTTTAGATTTTTCTGATTTTGACTTCTTTGAGTCTGGTTGCATATATAACTTTTAAGAATCCCTAAAAAATAAAGCTTATTATTTATTTTTTCCAAGTTTTTTTCCCTACCTGCACGATTTTCAGCAGAAAATAGTGCGGCAACGTCCGCAACTTTTAGTTCAATTCAGTGCACATGCGCTCTGTTTTCCACTATAACCTGCACACCCTCAGAATTTTTTTGAAAAAATTACATTTCTCTTTTTTAGAGCCAGATAACCTGATTCTTTATGTTTTCCCTGATCTATATTAGCTGTCAAATCTTGTGTGAGAATTTCTTTTCAACAACTTTTGCATTTGTGTGATTTATCATCCTATTTTTATTTTATAAGTGAGAGTTTGCCCTAGTTTATTTCTGCTCTATATAAAAGATACTTTCATTTGCCTTAGCTTACTGGTATGATGATATTGTCTTTTTGAGCCATTAGGTTTCATTTATGAAAATTGATTCCTTTTTCATTTGCAAATCTGGAAGAGCTTTAAGCTTATTGAAGCCTTTTATAACACCAAAGCACTTTTGGATGTTTTCATTTCTACTGAGATAAGTAGAAATTTTTCTTAGTCTGATCACAAACTAGGAGAAAACGTCTTCAAACATTCTAGATAGACTTCAAAATTACATTTTTCTTTGACTTTGAAATTTATGTTTTTAAGAGTTTTTTAAAGATTGTTTTCCTTTGGAAATGGATTGTTTATTGAATTGTAGTTTTTGATTTAAATGTTCAAGGAATTTCATTTCAAAAGAGTAATTTATCATTCTTGCAAATTAAGTTCTTCATGAAATCGTCTTCTTTTCAAAAATAATTTTGTTTATGAATGAAAGAATTGGTGTTTTGAAAATTGATAAATCTCTTAAACTTTCCTTTAAATAAGATTCATTGAAAAGAAAGAGTTGCACTTCTCATTTAGATGCATTTAGAGTATTTTTGAGTCAGGTCACAAACATCATTGAAGTTTCAGCTCCATACCCTTTGTCTTAAGCAACAACCAAATTAATACAACGCATTAATAAAATCAATATAGATATTTTAGATTTTCTAGGGCTCATTCCACCAACATAGCTTAAGCTAGTGTTTTAGAATAGGTTGTAATAAACATTCCAAAATAGTTTAAACAAACAAGTTGAATCTTGCAGTAGGAAAATCCGATTGTGACATTTGTGCTCTGGGAAGCTCTTCTTAAAAGAGTCAAGCATGAGATCATGTCGGAACCAGTGAGGTAATCATACCTATCTCATTGGGAAAGATAGAATATGTGCACCTAATACAAATGGTAAACCTCAGATTAACCATTGTCGAGGAGCTTGGGGTCACTTGTTGGCAAACCTTGGATTTACCATATCGAGGAGCCTTCAAGGGGATTGAGCTTGATACTCTGAAATTACGTGTATATAAGATCGTAGACTATTCCCCTAGGTACATTTGTTTCTGTTGGTGACCTTAGTGACCATAAAATTTAGGATTTTTCCCAAGGTGACGGTGGAGGGAAGGTCCCACTGTACCTGGAAGAGACGTCGGCTAGACTCACTTGGACTTTCCGGAGGGTACTCTTCACTTCGAGGTGGCATAAGTGGAGGCACTTGCACCAGACTGTTTCATTAAGCAGGTTGTCAGGGTAACTGTTCCAACCGCAAATTTTTCCACATTAGAATTCTACGAGTTGGATTTCATCACCAACTAGTGTTTTTAGTGTGGAAACATATTGTTTATGTGTGGATTGCCTCTTAGATTTTGTAGGCATGTGTTCAATTTGATTATTTCCTTAGTGAATTTAGGTCTATTTTGTTGAAATATTTTTTATTTATTTTGTGTGTTAAACATTAACCGTGGCTGAATTACCGATACACTCCTGTAGAATGTAGGGGAAACCCCCTGAATACACACCAAGTCAATTAGAAAATCTTAAATCTGAAATAGGTCAACCATCAAGAACTGGATCTACTGAACAAGAGGATACATCAATAATTACACATCCTGATTACTAAGTAAACCAACCTCAGACAGAAGGACAACCAGATATTTCAGAATTAATCACAGTTGGGTCTGCAACCTGTGAATTTTAAGATAGTCAACTTATTGGACCTGAGATATTTGAACCTGAAATTGAGTCTACTTCATCTGAGTCATCTTCGGAGTTCATAGCCTGAACCCCTGGTCGTCCTCATTCACCTCGAGTGAAGTTTCACATCACTGAGAACCTTCCTCCTGACCTGATTAGTATCAAAGAGATTACTGACACAAAAGAAGAGTTTGTACTTCCTTCATGTCAAGACATAGTGAATCGATTTACCATTATAGCCCTTTTAAATCAAATCCTTGGTATTCTCAGTTAACCAACTTTCTACATAATTTTGGTCTCAATTATTCACCACCCTGCATTCCTTTTTACTCCATACTCAGAGGTAGATATATGCCTTCATCAAACATGTCGGGTAAGTCATCCATGTTTTTGTCATCACAAGAAACATTTTTTTATGGTGGTCCATCAATTCCTACAGGATACCTATCGCTTTTTGGTAGTTTCTCGGGAGCATCTCCCTCTTCTGAAAAACTTATTCAATCAACTGGTCCCAATGAATTTGATACCGAAACTTTGACAATGGAACAAGTCTACATGACGTATGGAAATATTACTTTACCTAACCCTCAAGATATCAAATTTATGCTTGGGGGGCATCCTCAAGGGCAGTATCCTCCTCAAGGGCAGTACTCTGTACCAGGGCCACAACCACTTCAAGGGTAGTACGCTATCCTAGGGCCACAACCTCTTCAAGGGCAGTACCCTATGCCAGGGCAACAAACTATTCAAGGACATCAACCTCCTTTGGGGCAACAGTTTTATCAATAACAATAATTATTTCAAGGAGGTCAACCTTTTAGTGGAAATTATCCAAAAAATTATCAAAATTACATTCCAATTCCTCAACCTGGTTATGGCCAACCTTACGCACCACAACCTTTGATGGGAGCTCCTTATCTTGGAGTAAAAATAGTGTGGAATATGTCATTGGACCAACAGAATTTGCTACCTACCATGCAAGTACCTTATAATCATCCTTGTCAGCCAATTGGTTACACCCAAATCAAGCAACCTATCCAACATACGCTTCAAGTTATACCTCAGGTATCTGTACCTAGTAGTATTCAAAAACCTGGTCCGAGAACACCTAGAACTCCTGTCCAATCTGTTGTATCAGCTTCTGTTCAAAAACCTAGTACAACTATCCCTGGAGTTTCCCAAGTTCCTATTGCTACAAATCCTCAAATGAAGACATCAATTGTATCACAACCAATCCCTCAAGTCACTATTCATCAACCTGGACCTACGGTTCAGTCTACTATTCAAACTTCTGCAGGACAACCTGGTACAACTACAATTCCAACAAGCCAACCTTATACAGGTCAATTTGTGTATCAACCATATCAAGGGAAATTTCAATATGGACACGTAGGACAAAATTCAGTCTACCAAAGTCAACCATACCCTGGTTATACATATCAGATACCAGCTCAACCTCAGTTCGGTATGACTAACCCTGGTTATCCCGGAGGCATTCCAATTCCAACCGCATAGGCTATTCTAGGATACCCTGGATATCCTCCTCCAAGTACTGATAACCTAATCGTCTATTACCCTATATTGGTAATCGACGATTTCTCAGCAGGACCTTAATCATCGGTTACCATTCATTGCAACTTTGGACTTGGCAGATTTGTCGCGTCTCACAAAAGATTTGATTTATTATCTTCCGTTTTGGCCTCCAATGCCAAATAAGTTGCCCAGTGATATTCCTAAGTTTAATGGTAAATCAAGAGAATACCCCTCAAATCATGTCATGACTTACCACCTTTGGTGCACATCCAAATCTTTAATCGATGATTCTATTTGATTGAGATTGTTTCAAAGAACATTGATATGCTTAGCTGCAAAGTGGTATATTGAAATACCACGTGGCTCATTCAAAAATTTCAATGCATTAGCAACAACTTTCTTAACAAAATTTAAATTACTATTCTGCTACGAAAATGGCATGGAAATCTTAACTTCATTAAAACAAAGTATGTTTACATACATTTTATATCACATACATGAATGGAGACGTCAATGCCGTTTAGTGAAAGTTTTCATTCCAGATCAAATCTTGGCAGAATGGTTTATTAAATCATTACCTCCAAAGATCACTGAAGTTGTAGCTAAGGGAGGTGTTATTACAGAAGAACAGGTCATAGCTCAAGCACAGTACTTAGACCTTGTATATACACAGTCTGGTACTTTATACGAAAAAATTCCCGACTTTCGACGTCCAGGTCAAATAACTGCAACTCCTTTTGGTTCTCATTCTGCAAATGGTGTAATTGGTACAATTAGCGCTAACAAGAGTAAGAAGTCATCCAAATCTACTTCTCCCATTATAAATTTATTAGATTCACCTAAAGGAGATTCTTACCTTGAAACTTCTACTGAAATTCATTTTGTAGACTCATCCACAGCTAAATCTAAAACCGAAAATAATAAGAAAGGAAAGAATAAAAACAAACAAAATACATCTCCGAAAGAGAAAACGGAAAATAACGAACCAGCTGATGAAAAATAGTAACCTCTTTATCCTTGTCTTATCTGTGATGAGGATCACTATACTAAAGAGTGTCCACATCGGTTCAAGGTCTCCAAGTTTGTCAAAGGCTCACCCACACCCACTATAAATTGATAGGATCTTCTTCAAATTCATAGGTAGATATTTTAATGATGTCTCTCAGGTCATGGTTGCGACACGATCTCAATACGATGGAACTAAAAATCCTGTAAATGGTAAAGAGACATAAAATTCTAGTCAAACACTAGCCATACCTCCTTTAGTTTCCGAACCACTTCAAATAAGGAAACCTAATCCTGATTTCAGTGATTAAACCAACTGCAAAAGGTGTACTTAGAAAGTCATATTTCAATCCACATGCGAGAGCTGCTCAAAATTACAACATTGTTGAAGATTTGGCGATGTCCCCTTCAGCAATGTCGTCCTTAGAAGTGCTACAATCATGTCCAACACAAAGGAAATTACTATTATCAACTATCAAAGCTATTGATCCTTAGGATTCAAACCTCATGGTCTTTGATCTCAAAAATTTTACACCAAGACTCCCTCATCAGATGGAATTTTAGATTCCAGTATTAGTAAAATCCAGACGAGTTTTTCGTACTGTAATTGATGAGGGGGCTTCTTGTGTATAATGTCATTAAACTATTGGAAAACCCTTGGTTATCCAATACTCAACCAATCACCGACTATCCTTAAAGCCTTTGATGGAAGAGGATTTCATCCATACATAATACTCCAGGATCTACCTATAGAAGTAGAAGGGAAAAACGTTAATCTAGAGGTGGAAGTTGTTGATGCCCCTCTTGATTACAACCTTATTTTGGGTCGTAGTTGGTCTTATGCCATGACTGTTGTCATTTCATCAGTCTTTCAGGTAATCATGTTTCCTCATAAAGGAAAGATTGTGAAAATCAACTAGTTGTCATACTTTTCATTAGACCCTGCTTCTACAGATAGCATCCAACATGTTGGAAAAACAGTTATACCATACGAAGATGTTGGTCTAGGACTAATGAAGGATTCCACCCTTATGGGAACTTTCTCTATACCTCCACCCAACGTACCGCAAATAATTTCCAACATCAATAAGATATCATCAAGCACTATACCATTTTATGACACGTGGGTAGTGCCTTCAGAATCAGAATTGGATTCTTTCAATGGAGAGATGCCTTTGAGTCCTTTTGAAAAGGCATATGTAGCAGTATAATTGTATTCTAACACACCTTCAACTTCTCCTGATCAAATTCATACGATCAATGAAGAATCATTTTATCTATCAAGCTCAGCCTTGACATCATTTTCAGATCCATTTCAACATGTATTTAACACTGATGGAAGTATTCGATAAATTTTGTCATCAGATGAATTACCTTGGGATGGTCTACATCATAGATCTTCATTTTTACCCGATCTTGATAAGTTTGAACACGATTTTTTGTCTATTTTTACGATCGATTATGTCAAGGAACCACATAATCCCATATCGATTACACATTCAAATTCTGAGACTAATTTGGAAAATATTTCTACAACAGTTCCTATCGACATATTATTTAAACCTAGAATTATTGAAAACATTCATATAGGTGCTTCTTGTATGATGGAAGAGATTAACACATACAAAGCCCTATTTCAATAATTTTGAGACATTTTTTTTGTCTTACGAAGAGATGCCAAGAATCGATCCTAAGATTGTAATTCATGAAATTAAGACATACCCGGATGCCAAGCCTATTAGACAAATATTACGTCCAATACATCGAAGGAAAGCTACAACTATCAAAGCTGAAGTTGAGAAGCTATTACGAGCAAGATTTATTTATCCAATTCCATTGACAGATTGGGTATCTAACATAGTTCCCGTTATGAAGAAACAAGGGACTATAAGAGTATGCGTCGATTATAGGTACATAGTTAAAGCATGTCCAAAAGACAATTATCCTACACCCTATATCGACCAAATTATTTATGATTGTGCCGGAAATTAAATATTCTCATTTATGGATGGATTTTCTAGCTATAATCAAATCAACATACTCCCTGCTGATCAAACAAAAACAACGTTTATATGTCCTTGGGGGACATTTGCTTATTGCAAATTACCTTTCGACTAAACAATGCTGGTGCAAATTTTCAAAGAGCTATGTCTTATGATTTTCATGATATCAAACATATTGTACATCCTTATCTGGATGATTTACTTGCTCATTCTTTATGCAGAGAAGATCATCCAACACACTTACAAGCTATTTTCATGAGATGTAGGCATTACAAAATTCGTTTGAATCTGCACATTTTTTTTTTTGTATGCAATCAGGACGATTACTTGGATTCATCGTTTTGAAATATGGAATTCGTGTTGACCCTTCGAAGGTTGAGGCTATCATCAATTTACCTCCTCCTTCCACTCTTCGCCAACTCCAAAGTTTGCAAGGGAAAGCAAATTTTTTACGTAGGTTTATCCTGAACTATGCTGAGTTAACAAAAAATTTTACCCGGTTGTTGAAACAATGTGTTCCTTTTATTTGGGATGAGATTGATGACAAATATTTTGATGCACTAAGACACGTGTTGACCCATGCACCGTTATTGCATCCACCCAATTACCACCAGGATTAATTTTTATACTTAGCTGCCTCTGATTCCACCATTGGAATGGTCTTGTTTTAGGAGGATGAATCTCACAATGAACATGTCATCCATTATCCAAGTCGAAATCTCAATCCGATGAAAATCAAATATTCGCATGTGGAGAAATTGGCCTTGGCAACAATCCAAGTTGTCCAACGATTTTGTCACTACATACTCTTACATAAAACAACAATGATATCTAATTGCAACCCGATGATGTATATCTTGAAAACACAATTACTCGGGGGCAAACACTCCAAATGGATTTTCATCCTACAAGAGTTTTATTTGGAATTTGAAAAATCCAAGTCAAATAAATCACTAGTGTTTGCCAAGGTTATGTGCGACTTTCCCAATACTGAGACAGAAACCATGGTAGAGAATCCCATCTCCGATGAATCTCTGTTTCTCATCAGTAATTTAGACCCATGGTATGGAGATATCATTATATATATTCAAACCCAAACCTTTCACCCAAATATTTCATGTTCAGATCGACGGAGAATCCGATAGCAATCCCAGCAATACAATATTGTTGGCGACACTCTTTATCGTTGTGGTGCAGATTCTATTTTTCGACGTTGTATAACTCACGCAGAGGCTAAAAAGGTTTTAAATGATTGCCACTCTAGAGCGTGTGGTGGTCATATGTTTGGGTTTGCCACAGCACAAAAGATATTGCGCGCTGGTTATTTTTAGCTGTTCTTATTCAAAGATTGTATTATTGCAGTCTAAAAATTCCACAACTGCCAAATTTTTGATCGAAATATGCGTGTACCTCCAACTCCTCTTCACTCAATCATTGTTGTCGGTCCTTTTGTGAAATGGGGCATTGATTTCATTACATGTAACCCTCACTCAGCCGAGGGGCATGGGTATATTATTCTCGCCATAGATTACTTTACCAAATGGGCTGAGGCGGTGCCTACATTCGCGGCTGACAGTAAAACTGCAGCTACTTTCGTATTCAATAATGTGATTGCTCATTTCAGTGTACCTCAAGCTATTATCACATACCATGGGAGTCATTTTTGAAATATTATGATGACCGAAATTTCCGATCAAATTTTCCTACGCCATGATAATTCTACTCCGTATTACCCACATGATAATGGTCAAGTTGAAGCCATCAACAAGGTTTTAACCACCATGATTAAACGGATTGTCAGGACTCATAAATCAAATTGGAATACTATGCTTTTTTCGACATTATGGGCATACCGAACCTCTGCAAAAACTACTACGAGATTCACTCCTTTTCAACTTGTCTATGGTTTAGAAGTTGTGTTACCCATTGAATGCGAAATACCGTCACTCAAATTAGCTATTGAGTTGTTACCAGCTACCTCTGAAGAGGAGAAACACTTTCTATACTTAGCACAATTAGATGAGACTCGGCACACCACTGCATTGGCTGCCGAAGCTCATAAGAAATGTGTGAAAGCTCAGTATGATAAAAGTGTTAACCCTCACATTTATTCAGAAGCTGACCTAGTTTTAGTATACGATCAAGCTAATGACTAGCTAGGCGCTGGAAAATTCAAACCGATGTGGCATGATCCCTATATTTTCAAGCATGTGCTTGCAAAAGGAGCCTATGCATTAATTGATTATGAGGGGGTCTCTTTAGATAAACCCAAAAATGGTCTTTATCTTAAGAGATATTATGCTTGACTTTCATGTGAAGATCTCTCTTCTACAATAGTCACTTTTTAGAATAATGTGCCTTAGATTAGACAAGTGTGCCTAGATTAGTTTTGTTGTTACTACTATCACTGCTTATCTTGATTACCCTTGATATTGCTGATGTCGACATCCCTTCAAACATACATTGGTTTTATTGATGGTGCCTATCATAGTACACATAATATCTCTTCCGCGGCTTGGGTTATTTAATTACCCATCGATGAGTTAGTTTCTATTCATGGGATATGCCTTAGTCAAACAACGAACAATATTGTAGAATATACCACAGTCATTGAGTTATTATTTGACACCATTTCATTTGGTATTCGACGTTTGATCATTAGGTTGGATTCAAAACTCATTGTATTACATTTAAAATAGTACATGCAATTAGAAATCCAATGTTATTAATATTATTTTTGATGGTTCGTCTCTTGGAACGACAAATTGATTATATTGAATATCAACATATTTCAAGATATTTAAACACATTGGATGATGCATTAGCTAATTTTGTTCTAAATAGACATTTGCAACATTAACAAAGTAAACCAAAACAACGTTCAATCCATGTTGAAAAAGATAATCAGAAAATGAAAGCGGTAATATCATTAGGATAGATAAGTTTGTGTTCAAAAAATATTACAGCGTCTGTGATCATAGGTTAAAACACCTTATGATCTAATAGATACTGATACAAAAAAAAATGTCAATATACATTGACCATCAACTATCCATGATGATGATCATGGTAATAGACTATAGCACGCTCCACCTCGCGCAGAAATCTCCTGAATGGACCTGGAACACCTGTCACATGTCTCTGAAGCCTGAGAGGGATACCATCTGTTCCTATCTCAGGAATATCAATGGTCAACCTCTCAAGGTTGTGCTCCATGTCTGCTAGGATCTCTGCTGCCTGGTCCTGTAGAGGTGCTACGGGCTGTGCTTATCGCCTGTCAAAGCGACGAAGTGTTGTTGCTCGTTGTGGACCGATATATGCATTTAAATATTTTGGTCAGTATTGGACGATAAAAATAAAATAAAAAATAGATTAAAAACATCAAATATATTCACTAACTTGTCTCATCCCACTGTGCCCCTGGAGGCAAAGATGTTTCAGGATCACTCCTATAATCCCTTCCTACATAAGGAAAGTCTTCAATGGTGAAGACTTGGTTCCTAAGCCACATGAAATATGTTGGAGTAAACCGAACTATTGAACCACCCTCGCCACCATGGCGAGCCATTAGTGCTACCCATCGCACCATCCGAGGTTCTTGAGGAGTCCCACGATCTACTAGAATCAGTTGAGGAGCAAGAAGCGAAATTATCTCTAAAGCAAATGAAATAAGAATGGAACCATATCCGAAGTTTCTCAACTTCGCATTCTTTGCTTTAGTCAATTGGCCTTTCATATTGGCCAATAATCCTTCGCACCAGTTGAATATGGTTCCTCCGAGACACTCGGCTGCTGTTTGCATCTGTGATTTAGTAGCCACATGAGGAGTTGCAATCCTGCACAATATGGTTACTGTAAATGCTATGACTTTAAGTTCCAATCGCAAGATGGTTTTGATATCTATGCGACCATCCTTCAAATCTGCATCATTTCTACAATATTGTTCTTTATAGCTGGTAGTGGGAATACCTCCCTTTCTGACCCCAAATAAGGATATGCCTCTCCCTCTCCGGGACAATCTAGTAAGGAAATATATGTCCTCTAGCTGAATCTTGAGTCGGTGGTCACCAATTATGAAGCATTAGTCTTGAGCATCCCACGTATTTACAAGCCAAATCATTAACTCCACTGGTGCCTTCATCCCTTGAATAGCCCAGAATTTGTATAAGCCACAATTATTCAATGCACGCATGGTTGCACTGTCATCCATGGCTTCATTATATATGAGCTCATGTTCACATTCTCACCACTCCAACATGGTTAAACAACCTAAAAATTAACAAATTTATCAGTTAAAACCATTTAGAAGAAAACTTGAACAATTTTTGAGGAGAAATTTGAGTTTTTAAAATGTTCACGGTGCCCGCACAGGTTCTGTGTGGAGATAATGCGATCGTCCGCATGCGCTCCATGCAGAACCCGCGACAGTTTGATAATTTTTCCTTTAAAATTTTTTTGGGGTCTGCGGTTATCATATGAATCACCTGCAGACCACCAAGGGTGTATTTTAAAACATAAAATTCTCCAAAAAAAGGAAATAAAGACTCAAAATAAAATTTGAAAAAGATAAAAATGTAGCTAAGAATGATGTGGATTACCTGGTTCTGACAATTCGAGAAATTAACTGTCGGTTCTCCCAATATTTGCTCCAGAAGTTTTTTGGCCAAAATATCTTTATGCACCGTTTTGAACACAAAAGGTGAAAATGACATGTTTTAATCCCTTTTTATAGTTTTTAATGAACAAAATATTATCATTTTATTTATTTTTCACTTTTGAGAGGTCATTTTTAAATATTTTTACTTTTTGGAAACATATATGTGTAATCTTTTGAGTTTTTGTGCAGGATACAAGATTTTTTAGTGAAAGGAATTATTTTGATATCGAGTATAATTTTATCACTTTTCGGGCTCTGTAAATTATGAAAAAGTAAAACCCTGGAGTCCTATTTTAAGCCCTTTTTAGACTCTTGAAATATGAAAATATCGCCAAGTACTTGACTATTCGAACTCCTTAAAGTAAATGAACAGTCGTCCCTTCAGTATAAGTTTACCCCTTTTCCGGATTGAAATGGACTAATGATGAAAAAGGTATACATAGACTAATCATGGTCAATAGAATTCTCTCCTACATTATTTTATCCTTTTTCGGGCCTAAGAGACTAAATTTACGAAAAATAACAACCATGGAGTTTACTTATGTTTTTTCTTTTGACTCCCTAAAATTGAAAAACGCTAAGTTTCTCCTATACTGGACTCGTTATTTTTTTTTTTTTTTCTAAGTAAGATTAAATTCTATTAGTTAAACATAATATACATGGAGGCTCTAGCCTCTGCAGTTCAAGCCTGTATCAGTGGCATAGTTTGCAACAAAACAGCAAAAAGGTGCTGCCCACGCAGGGGAAACCAGCACAAAGAGTGTTTGAGTCGCTGCCTCGAGTGAGGAAACCAACGTTATATAGACAAAAATGATTGTGCCAAACATAGATAGTAACATATAACAAAATTATGATGCTAAGATCCATAAATTGGAGAAAACTTGATAGTCTATGTGCCATGGGATGCAGTAGGTGTTTCTTCGACAATGAGACATCTGTATTCATCGTCATTGGCTTCTTGGGTGGCCAGTGCTACATGTCGTGGCTCTGTGGCTTCACCACCTTTACCCATGGCCTGCTTGCTCTGCTCCTTGTCGTCTTTACTGTTTCTCGAGCTGCTACTGCTGTCCGAGCGCGAATTATGCTTTCCAGGTGCCTGTTGCTTCTCCGCATCTGCAGAAGGGACAAGGTCACTGCGAGGGCACGTATGAAGAATGGGCGGACTATGGCTGGGAGCCTCATTGGGTTACTCCCGGAAGGAAACCGAGATGGTGGCTACAACATGAGGGCGGTCTGAGGAGAAATGAAAGTGGAATTGGGCAATGTTGGGGGTCTGCGAAATGACGGAGGGGACCAAGCGAGGCGAAGGCTGCGGAGAAGGCTTAGAGGCAGAGGGCCGAGTGGAGGAGCGAGACAGACCAACTAGGCGACCACGTCTGCTACGAGTTTTGGGGTACCTACCCCAAGAATGCTCCAAGGAAGAAGACAAGGAAATGGACTGAGAGGAGGGCGACGGACGGGCAGCGCAGCCTCTGCTGCTGCCACGCCTGCATCGCATGCGATGCCTGAGTCGAGGCATAGTGGTGCAGTAGGGGCAGAAGGCACTCTGGGTAGTGGAAGGAGTAGAGAAAGCGGAAGGTAACTAAAGCTCAAAGGTGGTGGTGAGGCCAGAGGCAGCAGAGAGGCGTAAATGGTAGAGGATGCTCTGCGAGTAATGGTGGCCTAGAAGAAATTCAATGCAGCACCGAAGACTGCAACGTCTCCCTCTCAACGTGTGGGAGCTCGGCTCCGCGACTTCAGGGGAGTAGTAGCTTCGGAGAGGGGAAGACTGGAGAGGCATAGAACTAGGAGGTTGAAGAGCAGAACCAGAAGGCCGAAGAACATATCTAGGCGAATGAGCGAGGAACGTCATTTTGAGGCAGAAGGAGTAGCCTCGACGTTTGCAGTGGAGTAAATGCAGCTCGGGGTGACAGACAGAGCTCTTAAATGAATTTAATGGCCATTGGTGTGGCTTGTGAGTGGCCATGTGGCCCTGCCACGCGCCAACCCACAAGCCTAGTATCGTATAATCACCTTTAAGCACCTGCATCCGGGGTGGACTCATTAAAATTTAATAATAAAGGACCCATCAATTACAACAGGACTGAGCCACTCCTTCTTAGGGTTTGATTTTAATACTAATATGGACTCATCCCAAGGACGATCTTACAAAAACAAGAAAATGTTATCCTCCTCAAGCTTGATAAAAATAAAGAGGTACTTTCCAGTAATGGTGGGGGAAAAAGAGAGAAAAAAGAATCCAATTGTCACCCTTGTTTAAAAAGTAGCATGCCACTCTTGAACACGACACTTTTTCACACTTGTACCTGGGTTGGGAAATTCTTTGTTTAAAATTTAATAAAACCACATTGAAAGTCTTAAACCGGTTTCTGGGTATTAACTTTAGGTCAAATGCTGTCAAACTATCTACAGTGTCATTGTGTGCTCATGGGAGAGTTCAAATAAACCATTCATTGCAAACATTTGTCTCCATTCACGTTGACCATCCCTGAGTCAGTCCTTGCAAAATATTTCTTCAAAACTTGATCTAATGGTTTCGTGTCATGGGCTTTCCTGCGACGGATCAGTTTCTATCGATGTCATCTCATCATCTAGAAAGTTGATCTAGAATCCTATCACTACCTTGGGATCTGCATGCCCTAATGGCAGTTTTCTCTCCTTTGATGACAGGTTACATAATTGACCTTCGATCAAATGATTCTATGAGTGTTCGGCTACAAATCATTCATTCAGAATTCATAGACTGTACTGGAGTACTTTGAGAGCCATTTTAATTATTGGTGGTTTCTCTCACACTTTTTAACGGTTCACATCATTGACCGGTAATCAAGTGGTTTCTATCATGTTCGACTTCGACACAATCAATCGCATGGTTATATTCACACTAGTTCGAGAAGTGGAAATCAAGACCTTGTATTTAGTTTCCACAATCTAGGCTGCGAGGAGTTTTATTATTAATGATATAGTAGACTACTCATGACAGATGGCTGCACCCATACTGTGTCTACTTTTGATGTAATATTGAAACCATATATGTACTAGAACATTTAGTTAGTTTTGATCTGAGTATGGGAATGCATACCTCAACGATGATATATATATATATATGTTTGCAATGAATGTTTTTACAGGTTTTCGACCGGTGTCTCCAATCCAATCCTCGGAATGATAAAGCGCTTCACTCTTCAGAATAAACTCATACTTCGCACTTTAGGGGGAAATATGTTACACGTCATTTTGTCACCATGACATTTGACTGTTCATATGGGTCTATCACCACCTATATCATGTTCCCTTAGAGGTCCAAAACACCAATGTTCCTAAATCAAGTCTTGGAATTAGAGAAAAGATCTGTAAAACCCTTAAAAGTCTACTTGCACGGTTTTTCTAGCCTTTCCTTGTGCATGCGCTGTTGTTTGGTCCATAAAATGCAACAACTCCCACAATTTTTTCCACTATTACATGTGCACTCCTATGAAAATAAAGTAAAAGAAAAAAATAAATTATAGAAGCCTAGCTGGTTGAATATTCTCCCAACCAGAAGCTTCTAGAGTTGTGATCAGTTCGAGCTTTATCCCTCCACTCATGGAGCTTATCCCTTGGTCCATGGAGCTCAAATACCTTCATGAGAGGAATCCATTCCCCTCTTCATGGAACTGAAACTTCTTCCATTTCCCTATAAATTGAGCTCAAGTTTCAGGCTGAAGGGTAGATGCTACACACATGTTAAATTGTAGATATAGTTGCTGAAGAGAATTCATAAGAATGCATACTTTCTACACTAGTGAGTTTTTGTTGGCATGAAAATGATCACACCCTTGTGTCTATAACTCCATGCTGGTATTCAGTAAGGAAGGCTTATCAAACTGAAGCATAAATGATTGTTTAGGACACCGGGAGAAATATGTATGACATCAAGGCATCAGGTTGTAAGATTACTCTTTTTATTCAAGATAATACATATGGATCTCTTTTTCTCATTGAGTTTTTTCTATGCTTATCAGAATAAAATTAATACTTAGACTCCTTGATCACTAAGTTGGATTGGCATTTCCTGATTATTATATGTTGCAAATGCTTTGATCCTTTGTCTTGTCTTTGAGCGCAGGTTCTACGTATTGGAGAACCACTTTGGAGCGATAGGACAAAAGGCTACATTGAACTTTTGGATTTCAAGGTAGAGGCATGTCCTCTCTACTTTCTTATAATAATTCTGAAATGTAATTAATCTAGAGTAAAAGGTTTCCAAATGGATCTTTGTTTCTAGTTACTTGCTGGAGTACAAGGGAGATCGCTCTTGTCTGCAAGAGGGATTAATCCGCATAACAATTAGCATATCAAAACTCTTTTGGAAAAAGTGCTTATATAAAAAGCAAAAAGTCAATAAGAAATTATAATATACATGGTTGAATTAATGGACAAAGTGGGGAGGCCTATCAAGAAAGTCTCAATTTTGGCCAAGAAATTGGAAAATTTTGACTTTTCTTCCTCATATAACGACAACGATCCATAGCCACTTCGCTTGGTGGAATCTCCAATAGGGTGATGATCAAGTGAGGAAAATTTCAAGCAAAATTTCTATAATAGTGCATCCATTTTCATGTCTATTAGCTTATGGTTTATTGTATTTCGTGGTTCCTTTTTCTTTCTTATAGAAAATATGATAGCCTACATAATATAAAATTATAAAATTTTGAATGTATGTCACTGGTTTGGTTTTCCAAGCAGTATACAAGTTGATCCAAATGGATATTGGTGACCACCCACCTATTCCATTTTCACCCCCACCATTGGTTCTTTCAGTTTTTCAGTTTCAACACATCTTACTATTTTTAGCAGTTTTTCGAGTCCTGAACTTTCGGAGCTATTTTGAGGCCCTAATGATCCAGGTGGATAATGGTGGCCACCCACCTATTCCATTTGAACCCCCACCATCAGTTCTTTCAGTTTTTCAATTTAAGCACAATTTACTATTTTTAGCAATTTTTCGGGTTGTGAATTTCCAGTGTCGTTTTGAGGCCCTAAACGACATTTTTTTGGGAAAATAGGGAGCAACATGGAAGTTAATTTAATTTTTCTCACATAAAATGTTGTATTCCTTGGATATATCTTCTAATGAGGTATTGTACACGTCAAACAAAGATCGTATGCCAAAGTTACGTCCTCGGGAAGTTAATGTACCAATTTACCCAAACGAGGCCCATAGTTTTGGCGCTTCATCTCCTAGGGCTATTTTTTTGGATGTTTAGGGTTTTACATTGTTTCTCAACAATAAATAGGCATTCGAGCCTCATTTTAACAAAATTCAGAGGCCTGTAGCCACCATGTCTCTTCTCAGATATAAGCTATCAGCGCCCTAGCTATTTTATTTCCATTATGTCTGTATGCATATTTCAGTCATTTGTTATTAATGAAATGAAGTTTTATTTCAATTACATCTTTGTATTTATGTTTATTTTTGTGTATTATTGCGTTCTTGCATAAATCCGGATCACAAATAGCTGCTGATAATTATCTATATACTTCTTTTTTATAGTAATATAAAGGCTCGATCTTAAAAAAACATAATTATTCAAGAATATAACATTTTGACATAAATTAATTAATATAAATGTCATAATGCTACATAATCATTAATGAACATCAAAATCCAACATATCCTTTAATAAACATCACAATTTGATATAACCCTTAAAAAACACTACAATTTGACATAAGTAAACTTAGATGAATGATGATATGCAACAGGACCATTAAGAACATCCTAAATGTGGCATTATCCTTAATGAATGTCACAATGTAACATAATAATTGTTGAACATACTAATTCCATATAAGTTGGCCTCAATGAATATCACAATGCAACATGACCATTTAGGAGCATCACATGGAAACACAATCCTTAAGGAATGCTAGCTAACCCTTCATGAATGTTGCATTGTGACATTACAATTGTCAACAATAATCAACCAAAGTCAATGTTAACAATTAGAATAACCTTGTAATATGACATTACCAAATTCAATGCTCAAAAACTAAAGTCAACAGTAAACAACTATAGTCAACTTTAATTTACTGTGGTAAACCAAAGTCAATGTGAACCATTGACATAACCTTGTAATATAACTATTGTAGCTGCTATAACACCCCCAAAAATTTGTAGATTGTACAATTAAAGTTTTGGGCCCCCCTTTCTTTTCAAGACCGTAATAGTGATTCTTGATGCATAACTTGCTATGGTTGATTATAGTTTCGCAAAGCACTGTAGAAATATGTAACTAGGTTTAAACTTCATAATGACATATGTAATCATGATTTTATGTATTTGATGTAAATAGTAAAATAAATTTATTATTTTTATTCTTGAGGCATGGGTTCATGCTCAAGGTAAATTTATTTTTAGGTCAAGCACCCATTGAGTGCTTCTAGGGCTTATCATTTAGTCTAAAATTCAATTGAGTCATTTTCATACATTAAAGAGCCATTTGGGCATGTTAAATATTGTAAAGAAAACATTATTTGAGTCAAATAAAAGTCAAAGAGCCTCCAAGACCTTTTCATGGTGCCTCAAGTAAGTCGGCCTACATGAAATATCAATTCGGCCTTAAGGAAGCAATTCGTACCCCTGGAAAGCCTATATATAAGAAGGAACTTGACCTCATTTGGATGCATAACAAGAAAGTTAGATACCCTCAAGAAAAAAGTGGGAAAAGGAGGAAATTCAATGATAAGAAGAAGAAAATCAAGATCCAAGTTCCAGATCTGTCTCTTTCTTGTGTTAGGGTTTCTAAAATTGTTGGGAAACTCAAAGTGCTGAAAATTTGTTGGGAAATTTGAAGTGTTGGAAAGTTATTGGGAAAATCGAAGTGCTGAAAAGTTGTCAGGCAAGTTGAAGTGTTGGAAAGTTGTCGAGAAAGTCGAAATGCTGGAAAGTTGTTGGGCAATTCGAAGTGTTGAAAAGTTGTTAGGAAAGTCAAAGTGCTGGAAATTTGTTGGGAAAGTCGAAGTGCTAGAAAGTTTTTGGGCAAGCTGAAGTGTTGTAAAGTTGATGGGAATGTCGAATTGATGGAAATTTGTTGGGGTCGAAGTTGAAAATAAACAGTTGGGTCAAAGTTGTAGAAGAAATTGTTGGGTTGAAGTTGTAGAAGAAACTCTTAGGTTGAAGTTGTAGAAGAACTCTTGGGGTCAAAGTTACTGAAGAATTTGCTGGGGTCAAAATTTCTAGAAAGAAATATCATCAAGGAGAAAGGTTGACTTGGTATTGGAGGGGTCTTTTTCAAGGGTCTTAGGTCTTGGAATTCGTCATTTTAAGATTCTATAAGAAGAGAATAATTCTTGCGGGTTTTCCTCTCAAGAGGAGAGGTTTTGGCCCTGGTGAGCCGCCTAAATTTTGTGTCCTCTTGTCTCTTTGATATTCATTGTTTGGTAGCTATTTGATGATATAAAACAAAAGAATAATTAAGTTAAAGAAGAAGCTAATCAACTTAAGTAAAAATACATCTCAAGCAATTGTTAACACTAGAAAATCATACAAGTAGAAGACAACATTATTTAATGTCAAGAAGAAGGATTTATAGGGATGGAAGACATTATAGAATATGGAAAGTATTTAAAAATATCTAAGATCTGAGGAAAAATAAAATTTGAGAAAGTCATAAATTATTTTGCGCGCATTATCCTTCATGAAGAGCGCTTTATGACCTAAAATGCGTGCAATCCTGGGAGTGGCGAAAGTCACTTTCCGGGACCCAAAAAAAGCACACTCCAGGACAATGATTCCTCACTTGAAGCCACCTAAGGACAACCACCAAAGCCTCCTTAAACATCAAGTGAACACACAATGGAATATTTGTATCACAAAAAGGAATCATCCCCCTCTCTTGGGTCACCATCCACAATGTACCAATAGAGGGAAGGAGGATTTGAATTCTCCTATATAAGGCCACCATGAGATGAAGAATGGGTGAACACATTGTTATGATGACCAGAATTGCCCAAGCAATACCAACAGTGTGTGATCTAGATTCCAAAGCTGAAGATAGAGGGGAATCAATTATTGGCCATCCAACAAGTTCATTCCACCACAATAGAGAGAGGGAGACTTTGAATCGAGGAAATCTTGGGAGTAAAAACATCCTTGCATCAAGACTTAGAACCCATGTTCTAGGGGCCCTTTGGCAAGAGGGTTAAATTTTCATCCTCATTTCCTACCAGCACTCAATAAGATGGGCCGAAGAGCCACCGTTTGGATTATTGCAGTTGTTTGACTCTATTCAGAGCTTTTGTTTATTTTTTTTAGTTTTAGTTTATATATGCATGATATTTCTCTATCTAGTATGTTTATGATTCTAGCTTGTTCCACTAACTTGCTTGAATCCAATTCTTTTTATGCCTGTTACCAATAACTTAAGTGGGTAAACCACACCACTTAAGTTGGTGTGATTTCATACATACGTGCACCAAACACACTAAAACTGGATTGGCGACTCCATTCGGGACACAAAATAATTTATAATTTAAGTTAGGATCAAGGGGGTAGGCATCCAATAAGCCCCCTTGATCATTCTTCATCTTGAAACATAGAGGTTGACTGTTTTGGGAACTTCAAATCCACCTATCAGCCCACATAAAATAAAACCTGAGCACGACAGAGACCTGTTTCAGAGGGGGTTAGGCTTAGGCGTAGTGTGTGCGGTATCAGTTGGGGCTACCTGACCTAGCTAATACTTGGTACTGTTAGCTGACTTACCAAGAAGCCCAAGACTCAAACACTCACGTGGGACAGTGGTACTTAGTGGCCAAATCTAGGGCATCCTTTCCCTATAGGTGTCGGTGCAAGAAAGCGCCAGACCCACTACCCTTACCTTGGTGGATTTTCTTCGGTTGACTGGGGGCTCGCAAGCTCTTACAGGACATTGTGCTAGCACTCGCAAGATATCTTCTCAAGGCCCAATTACATTTGAGTGTGTGAGGACGAATAGGTCTTCTAGGATTTTGAGTATCATACAAAAACAAATAAAAACCACTTTTTTGATTACTTTATCACATAGGATTAATTTAAAGGGAAAATTTATTTTTATTTTTGCTTTGTTTTATGTATGTGATCATAATTTTTCTTTGATCGTAGACTCTATCCTCTCAAAATTTTCCAAAACCAAACCTAGTCGACACCAGAACGAACCCAACGGGACCTCGTCGATCTAGGCATCTTTTGGACCTCCCCCCATTACCGGGAGGGGATCCAGGTCTTTCGTCATTAGGCGTCAAAGACAGAATGCTGCCACAATTATTGGTTCGTCCTTTATTGGGGAATCCTTAGTTGGGAACCCTGGTCGGTCTCCCAACACCACACCGCACACCACTCCTCCCACGACCCTTAGTGGGCAGAGGAGTGCAACCCATTCGGGAAGCCAACCGAATACACAACAGGGTACGTCATAGACCAACTCTCTTCCTAACCAAAACTTTGTGTTTTCACACATTGCAATGGCATCAACCTCACAGTCACCTCTCTTAGCTTTGTTGAATCTACCCGATTTAACCAAGCTGATGGATGACCCCATCGCACACAACCCTACATGGCCTCCCATGCCCATGAAGCTCCCTTCATATATTCCAAAGTTCAAAGGAAAGCAAGTGGAATACCCAGGTAATCATGTCATGACCTTCCACCTGTGGTGCTCATTGAACAATATCATTGATGGCACTATTCGATTGAGACTATTTCAACACACTTTGACAGGAGTAGCTATGAAATGGTACATGGAGAAACCCTATGCTTCACATGGAACCTTTGGTGCCCTTGCCACCACGTTCCTAACATATTTTCAGTTACCCATTCACCATGATTTTGGAATGGAATTACTGACACATTTTAGACAAACCCCCTGCCGTCCATATCTTGGACCATCTCCATGAATGGATGCAGCGTCATAGTTTATGTAAAGAAAAACTCAACGGCCGGGTCCTTTTAGATTTGTTCCTGAAAAATATCATGACATATATTTCAAAGGATGTGGCACAACAAAGGCCAACATCCGAAGAGGATGCCATCAGCAAAGCCTAGCCGCTTGAGCTGATTTATACATAGTCAGGATAAATTTACAACATCATGCCTAATGCCCTGCGCCTGCAAAATTATCAAGAATTTCTAGGCACGTCGAACTCTGCAGACGGAATAATTGGGTCATTGACCCAAGGTTACCTAGGTAGAAAAAGTCAAAACCCCGGTTACATGTACAGTTCTTCCCAGAACGTACCTAAACCTGGTTTTCAAAGTCATCATATGCCTCAACAAAGTTTGACCAATAGGGCACCAACGTATCACCAGGGAGGCCCTTATCCTCCAGCTCAGGGGACCTAGTATGCAAGAGCTCTCCTCCAACAACTAGGTGCAAACCAGGGACCACGTTATGCTTAGTCCCCAGCACAAGACCCGCCTATGCAGACCAATGCACAGGTGAACTTTGTGCAGCCTTCCCAAAACCAACCTCACCAATATAACCAAGAGAACTACCCTCCTAACGTGGTGAAAAAAAAATAAAAAAACAAGCCAAAAGGAAACCTTGGACAGGGGAGCAACAACCAGCAATGCCCTCCACAATCCCAGGCTTGAGGCAACTCAACCGGAATTAGAGCCAGGAGCCAAGCAATGCCCAACGACAGAGTAAAAGTCCACCTCTCCAAACAAATCATTCTTTTTCGATATGTGGTGAGTACGGCCATTATACTCACCACTGTCCCGATCTCCCTGAGCTAAAGAAGCTACAAAGTAACTGAGGACAAGGATGATCTTTCCAGCAAACAGCTGTGATGCAGGAACCTTTCCCCCATCAAGAGATGGTAAGCATTCGGCAGCAAAATACATATGACTCCAGGAAAAGCAACCATGAAATCTACATGACTGATGAAGAGATGTTTTTCCAAACATGGAGTCGCAATTATGACACGCCACCAGACACCAATACGTTAGGGGCAAGTACTAGTGAACTGATTACACCTTTGACCATTTCAAAGATGCCTATCGAACCATTGCCAAAAATGGAAAAGGGACCCAATAGGCGAGCAGGAAAATACTCCAAAGTGGCCCATAATTATAGTATCATGGATGATTTATCACAATCTCCCACTATTATGTCAGCTTTGGAAGTATTGCATTCATGCCCAAAACAAAAAAAATCCCTACTTTCCGCTTTTGGTGCTATCGACCCTTCCAATACATGCCTAATGGCTTTTGACTTAGACAAAGCCGCCCCCAGGCTTCCTTCCATGGTCGCCTTCTAGATACCAGTGTCGGTCCAAAATATCACAATTCACCGATGTGTCATAGACGAGGGTGCATCCACATGCATCATGTCAAAAAAATTTTGGCGGAAGTTAAGATCTCCTGAACTAAAACCCTTAGTCATCATGCTTAGAGCATACGACGGTTATCCTTCAACCCCCGTCAGCCTCTACCAAAATGTCTCGGTTTGCTTAGCCGAAAAGACGGTCCACATATACATTGAAGTCTTGGATTCTCACTTGGACTACAATATACTCCTTGGGCAGAGTTATATGTATGCCATGTTAGCCATAGCCTCCTCCGTCTTCCGCATTATGTTGTTCCCCCATGAGGACCGCATCATTACTGTAGACCAATTGACGCATAGCAAGAAGCGATCCCTAAAAAACATTGATGTAATTCTACCCTATGTAGATACATCCTCATATGTGCTTTCACGATAGCAAGAATATGGCCCCGGCCAGTTCAAATAGTCGTCCGTTCTAGTTTCATTCCTAGGAGATCCTCCCATTATCCCTGAGTCATCACCCGATGTCATAGGGGATTCGGTGTGCATGATGTCCACATCAAGCGCTGAAGCTAGTCAGGACACAGACACAAGCAGTAATGGCACCGAGTCATTGGCCACGACAACGTCTCTAGCCTACGTCGCTTCCCAAACCCATTTCCTCTGCTCCCAGCTGGTTTCGTCTCCCAGCAGGTTTTGGCAACACTGGTGTTACCAAACATATCATTGGCAATACTAGTTTGGTACCTAATTCCCCCCTATGGAAACAGGATCCACCCACATCACTGCCACAGGGTTGAAGCCCCTCACTCCCGAGGAGGCCCCACCCATCCAAGAAATGGTCGAAACCACCCCTGCAAAGGAAATTCCCATTGCAAAACTGGTGATCACGTCTAAGAAAACCGAGAAGAGAGGAAAGAAGATGGTGATCCTCGCCATACAATGGGAATCACCATTTTGCGCCATATGCGACGTAATAGGTCACTCTACCCATATCTGCCTAGATATGGATGAATTAAAACCACTCCTTGGCTAAAAGACAGACATCACAACGCCGCGTTCTTGAAAAAAGGAACCTACCACCAAAGATAAAGGCAAACCATTGCGTACCAATGATGCATGCACTCTTTGTAGCAACTCCGGGCACTATACCCATCATTTCCTAGAGATCCCACGATATAGGGATGCCTTATATGCCATTGAGCGATCCTATCAAGAGGAATCCTCCACCTAGGCATTTGAAGATAAACCTCGCACCATCCTGTGCCTACAGGAGGAACGTCAGTCACCAGAAATACAACCATTTTTCCCTCTTCCCCCCAAGCCACCATACACCAACTAGGGACAGGGGAACCTGGTTGCCTCATCCTTTTGAGTTATCAGGCGCGTTGATTACTGCAGTTGTTTTGATCGAGTCTTTGACCTAAGGTAACTTAGGCAATAGTAATTTGTTAGAAAATTAAATATTATAGAGCAATGCAACACATAAAATATGCGGAAAACACAAGCACACAAAACAATAAAACCAGAGAGACACAGATATACGTGGTTCACCCAGTTTGGGCTATGTCCACCTTGAACAGTCAATCCTTCCTTTCTATTATCCAGCAAAATGAAGAGACACAATCTACAACAGATCCGCTATTCTCTCTCATAGTCTCCCTATTTGTTTCTCGCTCTGAGAATACACATACAATACATAGCCGCAATACAATACCCTCATATGTATACGAGGGGGTTTCCTTCTAGGGAAAAAAACCATAAACTAAACATAACTTCTACCGTCAGATCATTCGCCTATGAACGACCCAAATTGACTAGAAATTACTATACTTTTACAAGACAATTTTACATCTATTTTTAGCTTCGAGGGCGCTGCCCCCGAAACCCCTGGCTAGGGGGGGGCTCCATAAAGTCGCAGCCACCCCCCCTGGACACCCCAGGTAGCATTTAATTACAGGTGGCGTTGCGGCCCCATTAAGGTACAAGGGTCCAATGCTGTGATACAAAATAAACAAGATAATCAGGCTCCACACCCAACAATCTCCCACTTGGAGACTGATTGTAGCAACTGCACTGCTGCTTCATTTGCTGGACAATGACTCCTCTTTGGAACTGGCTATTTCTCATCTTCATTGTCATCCTTGAAGACCAATTGAAACTGAGCATAATCTCAGTTTCTCCCTGGTTACAACTTTTGTTAGCATATCTGTAGGATTCTAGCTAGTGTGTATCTTTTCTAGCTTCAACTGACCATCTTCCAATACTGACCGTATGAAATGGTACTTGAGCTATATGTGTTTAGTCCTAGAATGAAATGCTGGGTTCTTTGCAAGATTAATGGCACTTTGGCTATCATTGTATAACGTGCCCATATCATGCTTCTTACCCAATTCATCCATAAACCTTTGTAACCAAATCATTTCTTTACTAGCCTCTGTAGTAGCAACATAGTCTGCTTCTGTTGTTGAAAGTGCAACAACACTTTGGATTTTTGAAACCCAACTAACAGCTGTTCCACCTACAATAAATACATATCCTGTAGTGCTTGTCCTGTTATCTCTGTCACCTACCATATCTGCATCAACATATCCCTGTAGAACGATGTTTGAACCACCAAAGCATAATGCTTGATTTGTGGTACCTCTCAAATATCTGAGAATCCATTTCACTGCCATCCAATGTTCTTTTCCTGGATTTTTCATGTACCTGCTTATAACTCCCACTGCATGTGCAATATCAGGCCTTGTGTAGACCATTGCATACATTAAGCTTCCAACTGCTGATGCATATGGAACTTTAAACATATAGTCCATTTCTTCTTGGGTCTTGGGGCACATCTCCTTACTAAGTTTAAAATGACTAGCAAAAGGTGTACTAACTGGTTTTGCATTCTGCATATTAAATATTTTCAACCCCTTTTGTATGTACTCATTCTGAGACAGTGTTAGTTTGTGATTTTTCCTGTCTCTAGTTATTCTCATACCAAGGATTTGTTTTGCAGCTCCCAAATCCTTCATTGCAAATGAATTTGCCAATTTTCTTTTGAGCACATTTATTTCCTGCATGTTAGACCCTGCAAAAAGCATGTCATATACATACAATAACAATATAATATAGTTGCCATCATTTTGATTTTTCAGATAAACAAAATGATCAGAGTGACATCTGGTATAACCTTGAACAATAGTATAACCTTGTTCAGACATGAACTTGTCAAATTTTAGATACCACTGCCTTGGAGCCTATTTTAAGCCATACAAGCTCTTCTTTAACCTACACACTAATTTTTCTTTCCCTTTGACCTCATATCCTTCTGGTTGCTCCATATAGATCTCTTCCTCCAAATATCCATGGAGAAATGCTGTCTTTACATCTAAATATTCAAGATGTAAATATTCTGTTGCTGCAAGACTTAAAATAGTTCTAATTGAAGTCATCTTAACAACAGGAGAAAATATTTCATCAAAATAAATACCTTTCTTTTGTGCAAACCCCTTGACCACAAGTCTAGCTTTGTACCTCTGTTTTCCTCCATCTTCTTCCTTCATCCTGTAAACCCATTTATTCTGCAATGTAGTTTTACCTGCAGGCAAACTGACTAAGTCCCAAGTCTGGTTATGCATTAAAGAGTCCATCTCTTCTTCCATGGCTAGCTCCCACTTCTTCCTATTTTCAACCTGCATTGCTTCTTCATAACATTCAGGTTCACCATAATCAGTAAACAATAAATAATATAATGAAGGAGAGTATCGTTCAGGGGGTCTACTTATCCTGGTAGATCTCCTGACACCACTTTCAGGTGTTTGAGGTGCCTGTTGCTGTTGTGGTGGTCACTGTTGCTGTGGTTGTTGATTATTATTATTTTCAAGCACCTTTAATTTTTTTGTGATTTCATCAAGAACTGTGTATTATTTGTTTTATTTTTCCTGTTTCTATTCCTGCAACTGGTTTTTATATAAGACCTTTTCATTGAGTATTACATCTCTGCTCCTAATGATTTTGTGATTTTCATAATCATAGAAGCGATAACCAAAATCATTAACACCATATCCAATAAAGGTACATTTCTTTGATTTTGCCTCAAGCTTTGTTCTGTTTTCTTTATTAATATGGACAAAGGCCTCAGAACCGAAAGGCTTTAAAAAAGAGTAATTTACCTTTTTACCTATCCATGCTTCCTCTAGAATACCACCATCCAAGGAACTTAAAGGCCCTCTGTTTATTAGATAAACAGCAGTATCTACAGCATCTTCCCAAAATTGTAAAGGCAATCCTGCATGCAATCTCATGCACCTTGCACGCTCCATTATTTTTCTGTTCATTCTTTCTGACACACCATTTTCTTGCGGTGTTTTTGGAACTGTCTTCTCTCTACGAATTCCATGCTCTGAACAGTACCTATCAAACTCTTTGCTGCAATATTCACCTCCATTGTCTGATCTGAGACACTTGAACTTATTTCCTGTCTTGATCTCAACTAAAGCTTTCCATTTCTTGAAAGTATCAAATACATCAGATTTATTTTAAATACAATAAATCCAAGTTTTTCTAGTTGCATCATCAATAAAAGTAACATAATAATGAGAGCCACCGAGAGATGATACCTGAGCAGGTCCCCATACATCTGTATGCACAAGCTCTAATTTTTCGCTCTTATTTTCTTTACCAACTCTGAGAAATCTGACTCTCTTATGTTTTCCATAAATGCAGTCCTCACAGAAGTCCAAATCAATATTCTTCAAACCTGGCAACAAATTTCTTGAGTGAAGAATCTTCATCCCCTTCTCACTCATGTGTTTGAGCCTATGATGCCATAATGCTGCATCTTCTCCTTTGGAAGTTAAAGCATTAACAGAGTTAGAAAAACCATTGAATAAATACAATGTACCAACCTTTTTTCCTTTTGCTATTACTAGAGATCCTTTGGTGACCTTCCAAGTTTTATCTGTGAAAGTTGTCACACAACCTTCACTGCCTAACTGCCCTGTTGAAATCATATTTTTCTTCAAATCTGGAACATGCCTTACCTCCTTTAATAGCCATTGGTGTCCATTCTGTTGTTTTACAAGAACCTTACCCATTCCAACAATTTTACAGGGTTTATCATCACCCAAATAGACTTTTCCAAAATTTCCTTGAACATAGTCATGAAAATATCTCTTATCAGGTGTGGCATGAAATGAGGCCCTTGAATCTACAACCCAAGAATCAATAACATTTTCAAAAGAAAGAATCAAAGCATCCTGTAACACATCACCTGTCACATTTGCTTCATGATTGTTTTCTTGATGTGCATCTCCTTCTTTTCCCTTCCAAGATCTACAATCTTTCTTTAGGTGTCCTCTCTTTCCGCATTTCCAGTACACTATCCCCGATCTGGAACTGGATCTCCGTTTCCTTGATTTACTGCGATAACCCGATCTCTTTCCTCTTTCCATTCTTCTTCCCCTAGACTCTGCACTCAAAGCATTACCCGATGTCTCACTGGAGCTTTTTCGTTGCATTTCCTCGCTAAGGATAGCACTGACAACATCATCAAACTTTAAAGTACTAGATCCAGAGACAGAGTTACTAATGGCCATAACTAAACCATTCCATCTTTCTGGCAATGGGGACAGAAATAAAAGAGCCCTAACTTCATCATCAAAGTTTACCCATACAGAACTTAACTGACTGGTAACTGTATTAAAATCATTTAGATGGTTTTCAACAAATCCACCTTCGACATCTTCATATTAAATAAATGTTTCATAAGAAATACCTTGTTTGAGGCTGAGGGTTTTCCATATAGTTTCGGCAACGCCTTAATCAAACCCTATGTTGTTGTTTCCTTCGAAATATTGAAGGCTATCGATGCTGCGAGGCACAACCGTACTATTCTGAGTGTCTTTCTATCAAGAATATCACATTCTGCGTCTGTCATAGTCGACGCCTTCTTTGTTTTTCCGCTCAATGGTAGGTACAGATCTTTCTGATACAGATAATCTTCCATCTGCATCTTCCACAGCAGGAAGTTTTGGCTATTAAATTTCTCGACCCTAAATTTACTATCTTTCGCCATTGCTCCCACTCGAACCAGGAACCCTTCTTTCCTGCGAGTTTATCAGCCAAATAGACCTTCGGCTCTGATACCAGTTGTTAGAAAATTAAATATTATAGAGCAATGCAACACATAAAATATGCGGAAAACACAAGCACACAAAACACATAAAACCAGAGAGACACAAATATATGTGGTTCACCCAGTTTGGGCTACGTCCACCCTGAACAGCCAATCCTTCCTTTCTATTATCCAGCAAAATGAAGATACACAACCTACAATAGATCCGTTGTAATATCCTCTGTTCTCTCTCACAGTCTCCTTATCTGTTTCTCGCTCTGAGAATACACATACAATACACATCCGAAATATAATACCCTCATATATATATGAGGGGGTTGCATTCTAAGGAAAAAAACCCTAAACTAAACATAACTTCTACCGTCAGATCATCCACCTATGAACGACCCAGATTGACTAGAAATTACTATACTTTTACAAGGCAATTTTACATCTATTTTTAGCTCCGGGGGCGCTGCCCCCGAAACCCCCCACTAGGGGGGTGCTCCATAAAGTCGTAGTCTCGCCCTGGACCCCCCAGGCAGCATTTAATTACGGGCGGAATTTCCGCTCCATTAAGGTACAGGGGTCCAACGCTGTGATACAAAATAAACAAGATAATCAGGCTCCACACCCAACATAATTTGTATTCGGGGAGTTACCAGGCACGTCATCTACTACAGACGGTTTGATACTGGTCTTTGACCCAAGACCACCTAGGCAGCAATAGCACCCATGATACTCAGAGAGTTACCAAATAGGTAGATTCTGTAGACTGCTTGATTGGGTCTTTGACCCAAGATCACCTAGGCAACAGTAACACCCATGATACTCAGGGAGTTACCAAGTAGGTAGATTCTGCAGATGGCTTGATCAGGTCTTTGACCCTATATCTCCTAGGAAGCAGTAACAACCAGGTAGGTAGATTCTGTAGACGGCTTGATTAGGTCTTTGACCTTAGATCTCCTGGGCAGCAGTAACACCCAGGTATGTAGATTTTGTATACGGCTTGATCGGGTCTTTGACCCAAGATCACCTAGGAAGCAGTAGTACCATGCATGTCGATTCTGCAGACGGTTCGATTAGGTATTTGGCACAAGGACACCTAGGCAGCAATAATCAATACCCTGGATACTGATACGATTCTACTTATAATGTATCACAACCTAGCTATCATGGAAGTCACCTCGACACTCATATACCAACCAGGGACAAGGGAATCGATATCCCCCATTCCCCGCATAGAATGGACCACTGTCACAATGTAATGCATCAGTCAATCTATTGCAACCCTTCCCAGGATCATCAAAAACCATGCAAATGGATAATTATAATGACAATCCTCCAAATGCTGCAAAATGAAGCCGAGAAACAAACAAAATGGAGATCCTAAACAGGGGGCAGTAACCAGCAATGCCCCCTGTGATCTTAGTCTGGGGGAAACTCCAACTGAAATCAAAACTAGGAGCCAAGTAACAACTCCCAAGGGAAAACTGGAGCTTAGAGTATCTAATCACTAGACCGAAAGCAGCATTGCGATCAACACTCCATAACAAACAGAGGCGAGGCCACACATTTGCACTCTCGAAAAAATAAAATATTAGCGCCGACAGGTATGCCCTCTCTCATCTTATTTTTTAAAGCTCATGAATTTCAATAATAGTTGATAAAGAAGATGATTTCACTTGAGGTAGTTGTTTTTGCAGGAAAATATCGCAAACCGTCCACATCTTCGTGCATTGAAATTTCCAGAGTAGGTATCATTCTACCCCCAGCATGATAGAGTCCCAGAAAACTCTACATATCCTGACATCATTTTTCCATCAGAAATCAACCATAGGTTCCACATATCTGACCATGTTTATCATCACCTCACCCTGCACATGATAAAAATCCTCGTTGGTCAGTAGAGCCTCCCATCCATGGTGCTCGTCACCCACAGAAGACCATATATCATAGCAAAAGTGGCGCCATGGCCATACCACTTTATTCTGGGAAGCACCTCATGCCCGACCATCCACCATGCATAAAGGTCAAGTTTTACCATACAAACTAAAACCCCCTTCTCGGACGACCAGGTTGTATAAGCAGATCAAAAGTGCACCACCGTGCCTTGCATTTGGCCCACCATACCTCCACTAGCACAATCCCATCTGCGATACCTTTTCATCCGCTTCATCAACCCCAGACATGAGACCAACCAATGGGACCCCCACCCTCAGCAAAACACCTTCCTCACAACATCAGTGAGCGAACACTTCCATGTTTTGGGGTACCCATCTCTGTGTTTTGTACAAACCAAACCCCATTATTTTATTCTTTTTCTAAGTGTATAAAGAATACAAATGGTGCACTACGTCCCCCACCCTCTCATCCATCTTTTTCTTCCATGGTAGTAGTCCCTGAATACCCTTGGTTAGAGTATTATACCTCCACGCACAAATAGCCAGTTTATACCCACCCTGGAAGTCCTACCGACTCGAGGGATTTCCCCATCAGAAATAACTATGACTGTTGCCAAGCTTCTTATTATACTCCGACCTTGGGTCACTGAATCCCCATCATCAGTTTTCAGCCACCCCTCACCAACATGCCTATGTTAAACCCATCACACCCAGGCCCCTGACCCCTCATGTCAGCGACCCCTCATTCGTTTGAGGCTTGCTTTTTGTCAACTTCGACACCTATTTTCCAAAAAGGAAGTGGTACCTTGGATCAACCCTCTCCATAAAAGGGGCATCCTCAGGTGGCACCGTGGGAGACATCATTGCCCACAGATGTCATCGATCCTCCTGAAATTCGACTACAACAAAATTTTTCATGTCAAGATGGTATCATACCTTACAACCATTGCACTTTGATCAAATTCGTCGAAGATCCATGCCTTCATAAGCGTCTCTTTCAACAATGCTTACTCGGGAAGGTCCCAACCAACGCCTATGCGTACAATGCACAACTATATGCCATACCAAGTTTATGCATATCGGTACCACATTCCACCTATTGTCAAAGAAAAAACACCCCGGAGGGCGTCAACAGACGTCGTCAACAACCTCTAGATCACTACCATATCGGTGACATAGACAGAACACGTATCTGTAAAATAGATTTGTTTAACTAGCCACAACACTACGAGCATGGGACATGCCCACCTCATAGAAAATTTGTATATGTATTGTATTATATTTTCTTACAGGGGTCTCATAGGACATGGTCATTCTTGGAACCAATTCAAGGTGTTTCTAATTCCAAGCTTCACGCAGGTCTCTCTCTCTCTCTCTACGCACAATATACAGAAAAGAAACTATAATGTATTTAAGCTATACAGTTATTCCTAGACCTCACACATTAAGGGGCAACTAACACTGGAAAATCATACAAGCATAAAACAACATTATTTAATGTCAAGAAGAAGGATTTGTGGGACTGGAAGACATTACAGAATCTGGAAATTATTTAAAAAGCTCTAAGGTTTGAGGAAAAATCAAATTTGAGCAAGTCATAAATGCTTTTGCGCGCATTATCCTTCGTGAAGAGTGCCTTTGCACACCTTATGACCCGAAATTCACGCAATCATGGGAGTGGCAAAACTCACTTTCTAGGGCCACAAAAAAACACACTCTAGGACAATGATTCCTCACTTGAAGCTGCCTAAGGATAGCCACCAAAGCCTCCTTAAACATAAAGTGAGCACACAATGGAATATTTGTAGGACACAGAGAAATCATCCTCCTCTCTTGGGTCACCATCCACAATGTACCAAGAGAGGGAAGGAGGTTTTGAATTCTCCTATATAAGGAAACCATGAGATGAATAATGGGTGACCACATTGTTATGATGGCCGTAATTTCCCAAGAAATACCAGTAGTGTGTGATCCAGAGCTGAAGATAGAGGGGACTCAATTGTTGGCCATCCAACAAGTTCAGTCCACCACAGTAGAGAGAGGGAGAATTTGCACCAAGGCAAGCTTGGGAGTAAAAGAAATCCTTACATCGGGACTTAGAACCCATGTTCTAGGGGCCCTTTGGCAAGAGGGTTAAAGTTTCATCCTCATTTCCTACCAACACTCAATAAGAGGGGCCGAAGAGTCACCGTTCAGATTATTGCAGTTGTTTGACTCTATTCAGAGCTTTTGTTTATTTGTTATAGTTATAGTTTATATATGCATGCTATTTCTCTATCTAGTATGTTTATGATTCTAGCTTGTTCCGCTAACTTGCTTGACTCCACTTCTTTTTCTCCCTGTTACCAATAACTTAAGTGGGTAAACCACACCCCTTAAGTTGGTGTGATTTCGTACATACGTGCACCAAACAAACTAAAACAATGATTATCAAAGTAAAACAAATATTTTAATCTAGTTTCCCTAGATTTCTCAACATGGTATTAGAGCTAAGGTGACCACAATAACAAGAAAAGGAACTTGAAGATAATTATTGAAGAAGTATACATAAGGGCCAATCACAAGGACATCATCAATAAGGAATAACCCACTCATCATCTTAAAGGAAGGAACTAAGGAGTATCTAAGAAGACCTTAAAACACTATCTCATCCACATAAGGGTTCTACACTTTAAGAATTCTTGGCAACTTCACACATTTTTCAATCATCATCACAAGGAAAAGAAGAACTCAATGACCCTAACCCCTCTCCAGGAAGAACTACACATTAGAATAATATTGAAGTGTCCAAATTCTAAGGAATCAAGAATAAGTGTTGTCATCATCATCAAGGTGAGCTCCCTCTCATTGAAGCGAGGATCACATCTCAATCATATTTTAAGAAAGACATCTCTAGGAGAAGAATTATTATATTCAAGGAAGCAAACATCATCACAAAAATCAAGAAGGCATGAATTTGAAGATATCACCATCAAATAAGCATCTTCACTTGACAAGTAAGCATCCTTATATCTATCACTGAATCCACTATAAAAATAACTTCATTTTGCAATGAGAGCAATAAGTTGTTTGGGTCATCAAATTTCCTTGCATGGAAGAAGAGGATAGATTTGATCCTCATAGAAAATGAAGTCATTGGATATATAAAGGGTTTAATTGTCGAACCACCAAAAGAAGAAGTTGAAGCTATAGAAAATTATATGAAGGGGGAAATAAGGGATCAAATAATCCTTATAAAATTAAGGATTCCCTCATCCCTTATGTGGAAAAATTGGAGAAGTCAAAAGATATCTATGACAAAATGGTAGAATTTCTCTTCGTAAGCACTGTAGGAGAAGTGATATCTTTGAGAAATGAGCTATATAAGATGAATATATCAAGGGAGGAAGTATTAGCCTCATAATTTATCAGTGTATCACAAATAAGAGTCCAACTACAAGAGTTGGGGCAAATAATGTCAGACAAAGAGATGACCACCATTTTTCTTAATGCACTACTAGAGGAATGGGGAAACTTTGTATCAAGCATATATGGAAAGAAGGAATCCACCCCATTCAGTGAAACATGGTCATTGTGTAAGATTTAAGAAGCTAGGTTGAAGGAAAAAAATGATGTAGGACCAAGTGAACAAGTTCAAACATTTGACGTCATGGCTAGGAGAAAAGGAAAGTTTGGGAAATTTGGTCCTTAGAAAAAGAAGAAGATCGATGTGTCAAAGATCCAATGCCATGGCTATCGGGAATATGGGAATTTCAAGAGAGATTGTCCAAAACTCAAGAAGGACAACAAGAAAATGAAAGAAAGGAATGAATACCATGTCACCGAAGAAGTGGAAGAACCTAAGAAGAAGAAATCGAAGAAGGAGGAAGTGAAATATCTCTACTATGATTGGGATAATCTCCTACACTTAGCTCTTTTTAGTTTTTGTAGATATCATTGTAACTATGATAGTATGCATCATATTAGGAAATGACATCATATTATAAGCGTACGATTGAAACAAGAGATCGTTACATCATTATAGAAGCTTGAAAGGATAAGTTGAAGTAGAAGTCTACATGAATGTAGCGGTCAACATAGAAAGGAAGTAACTCTTGGTAACTTCATTAAAAGCATAAGTAGTAAATATGAAGAAATTCATCTAGCATGATAGAATATAGAAATAATTCATCATACATCATCATCACTAGAAATTAGCATTTGAAGGATGAGGATAATGAAGATCCTCCACTGGAATCTTCATTAGAAGGTTCACCTGTACTTGGAAGAAGAAAGTGTCTCGCTGATCATTTTACTTTGTGTGGGATCCATTGTTTAGAAAGAATATTGTATGATGACAAAGGAGTGAAACATGTCAAGATGATTGAAGTAATTTCAAGCAAGGAAAGGAAGTTGTCAAAGGAGGTCTAGATAACCAAAAGGAGAAAAGAGGAATGTATGCATGTATTTGATAGATTAAGTCATTCCATCATATAATTGCAGATATCATGGTTGAATGCTCTATCTCATGAGCATGATCGAAAAATAAGGATTTATTCCTTTAAAAATATGCATGAAGGAATGTACCTTGAACTAGTTCACATATTGATAAAAAGAAGTCAACATAATATCTCCTCATATGGAATATGAGGAAGCTAACAAGATGAAGGAACTATGTATGGAAGTTTCTGGGAAACAATATGTGAATAAAGGAAGGAGAGTCCGTTAAGTATCCAACTATGATAAGATAAGAGATCAGCATCCAATGACTAAAATAATTGGCTATGATGTCTCCATAGAAAGGATATGAAGACTTTGATAAAGCCCACGAAGAAAAACAACCCTTGACATTGAAATTCTTGGAGATATATTTATGAATGTGCATGATGTTGATGTTGCAAGAAGCACATGTCATGATGAAAGGCCATCACAAAATGTAACTTTGATTTGATATGCACTTTTAATTTTTGAACAACATCTGGATGGGTTGATATAGAGCTACCAAAAGAGAGTTGTAGATGTAACTTACAACTAACAATAATGTGTTTGGATGGAATATCCTGAAGGAAACATGACTTGTAAGAGGTAGTTGTATAAAGAAAATCTAGATGTGGACTGGAAGATCAATTTCTGATGAAAAGAAATATGACATGACTATTGGTTCAATCCTATGGGTCGTTAAAAGAAAGTGACGGATGAAAAATTTCCTACGAATAATAACTAGAATATGAATGCTCATAATGAAGAAGATTAAGTTCAACGAAAGGAGGAGCTATACAAGCAGCTAAAGGTACCATGATCTCCACCAAAGAACAAGAATTTGTTGTTGGAAACAAGTCCCTAGTTAAGAGGGAGCTTGGGTATATTCCTTTATAGGAATGAGTATATCTTTCCTTGTTTAGATGGAGAGATAGACACATCATTCTTGTCTTCATATTGTGAAGAAAGAATGGAGGATTGGATAAGAATCTGAGATTTATTCTAGTATTCTTTGAGGATGAGGCAATGAATCCAAGATAAGAATAGTCGAAGAGTAAATTCCTTGGGGATGTGTTATTCCAAGATAGGAATTTCCCTAAAAGGACATATCTTGTGAACACTCGGGTGGGGGTATGTGCCTTGAGAGAAAATAATGATGGTGTCTATCTATCGTTGGTATCATCAGCATTGTGCTTTGATCTTGTGGAGAGATAGATTTGTTAGTCAAGGCCTTGCTATGTTACAATGTTGGTTGGTATGATGAAATGATATGGTATAAACTGATGATATAACTTATGATATGGCTTAAAAATCTGGCTCTTCATGTGAGATTTATTCAGTTGTAGAATGTCCAAGTACCTTGTATGGATTATGAATACCTCCCCAGTTAAGATAGAGTGTTGATATATGTAACTAGATTTAGTATTCATAATGACATATGTAATCATGATTTTATGTATTTGGTGTAAATAGAAAATTAAATTAATTATTGTTATTCTTGAGGCATGGGTTTCATGCTCAAGGGAAATTTATTTCTAGGTCAAGCACCCATTGAGTGCTTCCAGGGTTTGTCACTTTGTCTAAAATTCAATTGAGTCGTTGTCATGTATTGAAGATCCATTTGGGCATGTTAAATATTGTAAAGAAAGAATTATTTAAGTCAAATTAGAGTAAAAAACCCTCCAAGACCTTATCATGGTGCCTTAAGCAAATAAACCTACATGAAAGATCAAGTCAACCTCAAGTAAGAAATTTGTACCCCTGGAAAGCCTATATATAAGAGGGAACTCAACCTCATTTGGACACACAACAAGCAAGTTCGATCTCCTCAAGAAATAATATGGAAAAGGAAAAAATTCAAGGATAAGAAGAATAAAATCAAGATCAAACTTTTGGATCTCTCTCTCTCTCTCTCTCTCTTGTTAGGGTTTATAAAATTGTTGGGAAATTCGAAGTACTAAAAATTAGTTGGGCAAGTCGAAGTGCTAGAACGTTGTTGGGAAAGTCAAAGTGTTAGAAAGTTGTTGGGAAAGTTGAAGTGTTAGAAAGTTGTTGGGAAAGTCAAAGTGCTGGAAAGTTGTTGGGAAAATCGAAATGCTGAAAATTTGTTGGGAAAGTTGAAGTGTCGGGAAGTTTTTTGGAAAGTCAAAGTGCTGGAAAGTTGCTAGGAAATCAAATTTCTCGAAAGCTACTAGGGTAAAATTTGCAGAACAAATTTTTGGGTCAAATTTGCAGAAGAAACTATTGGGTCGAAGTTGTAAAAGAAATTGTTTGGTTGAAGTTGTAGAAGGAACTGTTGGGGTTGAAGTTACTGAAGATTTTTTTGGGTTTGAAATTGCTGGAAAGAAATCTCATCAAGGAGAAAGGTTGAAAATGGTCTTGGAGGGGCCTTTTTCAGGGGTCTTAGGTCTTGGAATTCTTCATTTGAAGATTCTATAAGAAGAGAAGAATTCTTGCGGGATTTTCCTTTCAAGAGGAGAGGTTTTGGACCTAGCTAGAAACCTACATTTTGTGACCTCTTTTCTCTTTTATCTTCATTTTTTGTGATCTAGGTGGATATTAGTGGCCACCCACCTATTCCACCTAGACCTCCAGTCAGTTTCATTAGTTTCCTTTTTTATAGCAGCATTTTTTTATTTTTAGTAGTTTTCGGGTCATGAACTTCTCAAGCATTTTTAACCCCAGAAATTACGTTTTTTGAGGTCTTAAATAGGCTCATAGCCATAGGAAAGGGCCTAAATAAAAAAATATAGTAATCAAATAGATATTTCTGATGATATATCATACGCACCAACCAAAGATAATATGAACAAGTTATGACCGTGGGAGGTTGGTTGCCCAACTAACTGAAACATGGCCCACAAACTCTTGGTGTTTCATCCCCTAGGGTTAGGGTTTTGGTTGCTTAGGGTATTCCTATTCTATTCAATAATAAAAATTCCCTTGAGCCTCATTGTAACACAGTTCAAAGGCATGTAGCCGCCACATCTCTTCTCATAGATAAGCTACCAATGACCTATCTAGTTTATTTCCATTATGTCTGTAAGCATATTTCCATTATTCAATATTAATGAAATGAAGTGTTATTTCTGCTGCATCTATGTATTTGTGTGTATTTCTGTATTTTATTGCATTCTTTCATATTTTCATATCAGTGGCATCTGAGCACTCTGCTCTTTCTCGATCCTTATTTTCATGTCCACAACGAGGTCGAGGTATAAGGAGTTAGGGCTTGATCTGGTTGAACCTTTGCAAGATCAACCTTGCAAAGCCCGAAAACCACCCATGGGGAAGAAAATAAAGATGAGGGGGTAGGAGATCCTATCAAAATATTGCTCGAGGAGGCCCTCAAAAAACAAAGGAACGCGATGATGGACAACTTTTCCTAGATCCTTCAATGGCTGCCCACCAACAACGCATCTGCATCCAGTAGCCAATCTGGAGGCGCCACTCTTTTTAAGGTACATGTAAAATTTGGCATTCCCATATTTGAGGATCAAATAGATTCAGACATCATATATAGATGTTTTAATCTATTAGAAGGATATTTCTTGGTTCATGAATTTTCCAACTGGGAAAAGATTACTTTTTCACTCCTCAAAGTTGCCCCCCATGTCAAGGACTAGTGGGAAACCTATTGTGAGCAAAAGGACGAGAGGGAACCCTCTCTGTTTTCGAAAATACCCACTTGGGATTCATTTCAATATGCCGTCAATGAACAATATTATCCCATGGCGAGCTATGAGGACAAGTAAATACAAATTACTACGCTGAAACATCAAAGGGATCAAGATGTGCATGAGCTGACGAATCTGTTCCATACCTTGCACACAAAGTTAGGTATCAAAGATTCAAAGAAACATTTGGTGTTGAAGTACCACAGTTTTCTGTATAGATACATTCAGAAGGAAATGGATTTCCTTGACATCTCCTCGCTTAGTGCAGCATACCAGTATGCTGCCAAGATTGAGAATAAATTCAAACAGAAGAAGCGAAAATTTGGATCTGTGAATTAGAAGCAAGGGAAAGGTGCCCCCAAAACATAGAAAAAAGGACAAATCCAAGGTGGGGTGACCCAGGACAACCTACCAAATCTGCAAGCAAAGAACAATGCCATTGTGTTAGTGTGTTTGGTGCACGCATGTACGAAATCGCACCAACTTAAGGGGTGTGGTTTACCCTCTTTAGTTATTGGCCATAGGCAGAAAAAGAAGTGGATTCAAGCCAGTTAATGGAACATGCTAGAACATAAGCATAATAGATAGATAAAGAGCATGCATATTCAGACATAAAAATTAAACTAAAACTAAAACAAATAAGACATAATCTCTAAATAGAGTCAAACAACTGCAATAATCCAAACAATGGCGCTTACGACCCCTCTTATTGCTGGTAGTAAATGAGGATGAAAATTTAACCCACTTGCCAAGGGGCCCTTAGAACTGGGGGTTCTAAGTCCCGATCCAAGCTTGCCTCGGTATAAAATCTCCCTCTCTCTACTATGGTGGAATGAAGTTGTTGGATGGCCAACAATTGAATCCCCTCTATCTTTGCTCCGGATCACACAATGCTGGTATTGCTTGGGGAAATTATAGCCAACATAACAATGTGCTCTCAAGTTGTTCATCTCTTGGTGGCCTTTTATAGGATAATTCAAATCCTCCTTCCCTCTCTTGGGACATTGTGGATGGTGACTCAATAGAGGAGGATGATTCCATTGTGTGCCGCACTTATTCCATTGTGTGCTCCCTTGATGTCCTAAGGAGGCTTTGGTGGCTGTCCTTAGGCGGCTTCAAGTGTGAAATCACTGTCCTGGAGTGTGATTTTTGTGGTCTCAGAAAGTGACTTCCGCCACTCCCAGGATTGCATGCATTTCGGGTCAAAAGGCGAACCCACTTGCCAAGGGACCCTTAGAACTGGGGGTTCTAAGTCCCGATCCAAGCTTGCCTCGGTATAAAATCTCCCTCTCTCTCTATGGTGGAATGAAGTTGTTGGATGGCCAACAATTGAGTCCCCTCTATCTTTGCTCCGGATCACACAATGCTGGTATTTCTTGGGGCAATTATAGCCAACATAACAATGTGCTCTCAAGTTGTTCATCTCTTGGTGGCCTTTTATAGGATAATTCAAATCCTCCTTCCCTCTCTTGGGACATTGTGGATGGTGACTCAATAGAGGAGGATGATTCCATTGTGTGCTCCCTTGATGTCCTAAGGAGGCTTTAGTGGCTGTCCTTAGGCGGCTTCAAGTGTGAAATCACTATCCTGGAGTGTGATTTTTGTGGCCTCAGAAAGTGACTTCCGCCACTCCCAGGATTGCACGCATTTCGGGTCAAAAGGCACACAAAGGCACTCTTCTCGAATGTTTTTGCGTGCAAAAGCATTTATGACTTTCTCAAATTTGATTTTTCTAAGACCTTAGAGATTTTAAAATGCTTACCAGATTCTCTACTGTCTCTCAACCCTGTAAATCCTTCTGCCTGACATTAAAGAATGTCATCTTTGCTTGTACGATTTTCCATTGTTAACAGTTTCCCCCTAATGTGTGAAGTCTAGGAAGAACTGTATAGCGGAAATACATTATATTTTATTTTCTGTATACTGTGCGTAGAGAGAGAGAGACTTGTGCGTAGCTCGGAATTAGAGACACCCTGCATTGGTTCAAAGAACGACCATGTCCTGTGGGAAACCTGTAAGAAAATATAATACAATATATACAAATTTTCTACGAGGACGGCATGTCCCGTGCTCGTAATGCTATGGCTAGTTAAGCAAATCTATTTGAAATATACATGTTTTGTTTGTGTCACTAATATGGTAGTGATCTGTTGGTTGACAACCACTGCTGACGCCCTCAGGGGCTTTTTTTCTTTGACGATAGGTGGAATATGTTAGCCATATGCGTAAAATTGGTATGGAATATAACTGCACATTATACACGTAGGTGTTAGTTGGGACTTTCCCTTGTAAGAATTGCTGAAAGAGACACTTATGAAGGCATGGGTCTTCGACAAATTTGATCAAAGTGTAATGGTTGCAAGGTACGATACCATCTTGACATGAAATCTTGCTTTGTCTTTGAATGTCAAGAGGATCGATGACATCTGTGGGCAATGATGCCTCCCACAGTGCCACCCAAGGATGCCCCTTTTATGGAGAGGGGTGATCCAAGGTACCACTTCCTTTTTGGAAAATAGGTGTTGAAGTCGACAAAAAGGAAGCCTCAAACGAACGGGGGGCACTGATATGAAGGGTCAGGGACTTGGATGTGATCTGTTTAACATAGGCATGGTGGCGAGGGGTGACTGAAAACTGATGATGGGGATTCAGTGGCCCAAGGTCAGAGTATAATAAGCAATTTGGCGGCAGTCATAACTATTTATGATGGGGAAATCCCTGGAGTTGGTAGGACTTCCATGGTGGGTATAAAATGGCTACGAATGTCATGGTGGCTTTTACTTGAGGGTGTGATACTCCGACCAAGGGTGTTTAGGGACTGCTACCATTGGGTAAAAGATGAATGAGTGGGTGGGGGACGTAGTGCACCGTTTTTGGTCTTTGTACACTTACCAAAAAAATAAAATAATTGGGTTTGGTTTGTACAAAACACAGAGATGGGTGCCCTAAAACATGAAAGTGTTTGTTCACTGATAACGTGAGGAAGGTGTTTTACTGAGGGTGGGGGCCCCATTGGTTGGTCTCATGTGTGCGGTTGATGAAGTGGATGAAAAAGTATGATAGATGGGATTATGCTAGTTGAGGTATGGTGGGCCAAATGCGTGGCGCGGTAGTGTGCTTTTGATCTGCTTGTACAACTTGATTGTTCGGGAAAGGGGTTTGATTTTGTATGGTAAAACTTGACCATATGCATGGTGGATGGATGGGCATGAGGTGCTTCCCAGACTAAAATGGTATGGCCATGGCGTCACTTTTGCGGTGATATATGGTCTACTATGGGTGACGAGTGCCATGGAGGGGAGGCTCTACTGACCAATGAGGATGTTTATCATGTGCAGGGCGAGGTGATGATAAACACGGTTGGATATGCGGAACCTATGGTTGATTTCTGATGGAGAAATGATTTCAGGATATGCAAAGTTTTCTAGGACTCTATCATGCTTGGGGTAGAATGATACCTGCTCTAGAACTTTCAGTGGGTGGAGTTGTGGATGGTTTTGCGAGCTTTCCTGCAAAAACAACTACCTCAAGTGAAAGAATCTTCTTTATCAAATATTATTGAAATTCATGAGCTTTAAAAAATAAGATGGGAGAAGGCATACCTATTGGCACTGAAATTTTATTTTTTTCGGGAGAGCGAATGTGTGGCATCGCCTGTGTTCATTATGGAGTGCTGATCACAGTGTTGCTTTCGGTTTAGAGAATGGACTTTCTGATCTCTCGTTATGGTCCTCCAAACTTTTTGAAAAGGGTGATATATACATGAATATGGCCCAAATTCAATTCATTTGTACTTTTTGAGTTTTTGAGAGGTCAGAGGCTTCTGCGGAGCATTTCTTACCGTTGCGGTCAGCCTAAGCACCAGGGATTAGCGATATCATGCCTAGGTAACCTCCATGATGTCCTGCACTTTAATTTTTTCAGTCTGAGGGTGCTAGGGTTTTTTTCCCTAGATTGTGCGGGCGATCAGGGCAAGGGCGTGGCCTCTGTGTGCATTTTCTGGGGTTTTTCACACTTTAAGCACTCTGTTCCCCTTTTCTCACATGCCTTAAGCGCGCCTGTGAGAAATACAGGCACGCCTTGAGCGCGCATGTTTGAGGGACATGCACACAAAAAGGCCGAGGCAAATTTTTTGAGTTTTTGCCTATTTGTTGATGTTTTTTCTGTTGCTCACGGGTTCCTATTTGGATGACAGGTTGTTGTTGAGGGAGAGGGATTAGCCCGAGCTCCGTACTGCATTAGCCACCGATGGTTAGGCGTGCCAATAGTTGGTGCAATGGGGTGTCCTAAAGTTCGTGGAGAACAAGCTTCTTCGATCATAGGATCGATTGCTACATTACTTGATCCAACATTGGCACAAGAGGTGCAACATGTTTGTGTTGCATGGGACTAACCTTTCTATCCATCTTGAGACGGACGTATACTTTATGACCAGGCTACTCCCTCATGGAGAGGCATTGCAGTATCCACTCCCTTCTGGGAGGGTGGATTTGGAGAGGTTTCGGGAATGTCATTATGGCGGTGTGCCCCTTAAGGAGGGGTGCATCAACATTGATTCAATGACGGACTTGGCCGAGCGGTGTGCTCTAGCAGCCATTTTCGACTTGCAGGGTCATCGGCTCCACATCAGGCATTTGGCCCGTAGGTTGGAGTCTTGCGTTGACTGAGGTCCGGGAACTTCTTTTATTTTTCACGCTTCTGTTATGACGGGATGGCGATGCAGCTTAACAAGGTCCGAAGTGGATCAAAGTTGTTTGCGTATGCCAGTATTCTATGTAGCATTATGTACGAGAGGGTATTGTTATTGAGACCAATGGTGGCGGTGCCTCCTGGGGGGCCACGGGAGCCTCGCATGAGGAGGTGGGCTCCTGTGATGCTGCGAGGGGGTTGGGGTATGGTGGGGCGTTACTGGAATGCCATTATGGAGGCCTGGTTTGAGGTCAACCGCCAGATGTTTCTGCCATTCCCATATGCAGGGATGGACTTCCGGGGGGATCCAGAGATGGGTCTCCCTCTTGGTTATGCTTGGGGACCAACATATATGTTTTTATGTTTTATACATTTATTTGAGTATATATGTGCTTATGTGTTTTGATGGTGACATTGACATAGTTTTGGTTACTCTTGCAGATGTTGGCGAGGTAGGTCGCCCCGAGGTTCGATTGGTCGGCCACGGTCCTCTTCGGAGACCTTGGGGTGGTTGTGGGGGGCCAGGAGGAGATGTTTCACAGCTTTAGGGTGGTGGAACTGGTAGTGGTGTTGGCCCTTCGGGAGAGGGAAGCAACTCGGCTACGATTGAGTGAGCTCGTCATAATGTAGAGGCAGCACGTGCTGATGCGAGGAAGGCTCGCAATGCTGAGCTGACTACTCGGGTGTCAGTTCTAGAGGATGCCTGGGGTTGAGGCGACCGCTTGACCCAGGAGATGCCTTCTCAAGGTTTTTTTGGATAACCTCGAGGATGTTTGGCTTTAGATGGTGATGGCCCAAGAGAGGGACTATCGACCTATTTTACGTCGGGTGGTAGTCTCAGTTTTGACGACGGCTCCAGTAGTGGTACCAGGAGCAGTTGTGGGTCTAGGTGCCCCGCCTGGGGGAGCACCGCCCTAGAGTATACTTGTACATGGGGAAAGCACCCATTATGAGGATGCTTCCCCTATTTTTGACAACTTTTTGTGTATCTTTGGGTTGGACAATGTGTCAGCGACACTATTTTTTGTACTCAGACATATACACCATGATATATATTTATGAGAGATATTTTTTGCAGCTCTACATGTTGTCACCTATTTCGGTTTATCTTATGCTGATGGATATCTATGCTTTTGGTTTTTTATGTATGATGGTTTATGCGAGATACATTCTAGTTTAGAATTTAGTTAGCTATGTGATCAGCTGTTTGGTTTTGACTCCTTGGTACGTGTGTAAATGTGATGTAGTCAAATTGTCTGCTTAATATTTTTGCACGCAAATATTTTCTAAATAGATGTGAATCTCTTGTCTCAAATGTTTGGTTTAACTGTGACATTAATAACTGGGAATTGAGGTAGACATGCATATGGCGTATGCCTTGATGGAGGGCATCACACATAAGTCCGATGACGGCATCATATTCTTCTTGATTGTTTGTTTCTGAACTAATGCACACACCGTTTGTGTAGAGTGGTGATCGGTCAGGGTGATATATGACCCACGCAGCTGCTGCTAAACTTTGAGACCATCTTGATGCTCCATCAACAAATCTGAAGTAAGGGTCGAGTTGGTAATCCATGGCGACACTTTGAGCACATTTTGTAACAAGTCTTTTGGTCAAAAATTTAAAGTGGTTGGGTTGGTGTACATTCACTCTAGGGCAGGGCCATCTTGGCCCTAATGGGTAGAACTTCTTTAGGTAAAGGCTGTTGACGGGGTTGCTGAGGCATGCCCCGTCTGGTTCTGTCAAGATATATGCCCCCTAGCGGAGGCAATGTTTTATGATGTAGGGTCCTTTTCATAAGGTTTCAAACTTTCCTGTCCCTAGGGCTTCTTTTGCGACATCATAGCGGAGGACTAGTTCTCCCTCAGTGAATGGGCGAGGGTTGATGTGGCGGTTGAATGATACTTTTACCCTTTTCTTATGGGCCTCGTTGTGTTGCAGTGACTATCGTCGGCTTTCATAGACGAGTTCTAGTTTCACCAGGCATTGTTCTAGAGGCTGGGTATCATTAAGGAGTTCGATAGCAGCATGCAAATTCAGTATCTTGCGGAAATAAATGCAAAAGCGCAAGGTACCTTGACCTTTTGCAACATGAATAAGGTGGAAATCCTGGGACTTGGGGGTGGCTGCAATCCTATTTCCGATGTGTGATGATACAAATTGTATGTGGTGTATCATGTCATCAGCGTTTGGTGGGGGAATAATCTCCGTGATGGGATTTCGCGTAAGTGGAAGGTTGGGTTCCCTGCTAGGATGGTCAATTTCCTGTGGGTGGAAATTATGCTTGGTGCAGAGGTGCCTAAATGTTTCCATTAGTGGGCATGCCTCTGGTTCGTGGTTCTGGCCAGTGCAAATGGTGCATGGTACCACTGTGCCAATTGAGTAGATTGTATGGGAATCAACACTACTTGTCGTCCCTGATGTGGACGCTTGGAAAGGATCTATTGTAGAAGAGGCAGTCTTCTGCTTCCATTTCCGTGTTGTTGGCTTGGGTGTTTCTAACTCTTTCGGGGTGTGTAGACTTAATACTGCTCTTGCCACTCTTAGCTTGGGGAGATGCGCACATTTGACCTTATGGTGAAAGTGTGAAAAAATCCGTCAATAGGTATGTGTAATATTCTCTTGGCTGTTAGAGAGAAGTCTCTATGGAAGAGAAGAGACTATGCGAAAACTGTTTGCGAGGGGCTTTAGTTCTTTGTATTGATTGACCCAGTGGTCATTCAGGTCACATAGTCTGCATGTTGTCCTAGGTTTGGCCTGGGTCATGCTTGGTTGGTGTGTCATCCTAGTTCTCCCATCATGCCCATGTGGGTGTGGGGTCGCTGGCCTGGGGGTGATGTAATTTCTAAATTGCTTGAGGTTATCGTCCCGTTTATTCTCTATTGTATGAATCAGATTGATGAGGGGATGGACTCGTGGGATATAAGTACAATGCTATCCACAGTGATTTCCCTGACATACTAGGAAAAAAATTCTAGATAAGTGGGTCCCGTCGTGCTTAGTTTGTGGTATGGCGGGGTACCAATGTCGTAACGCTACTAAATCAGGGAAATGGCGACCACATGATTGGGCGTTTTTCATAACGCGCATGTTGGTCTTCTCTGTAGAGAGTGGTTGGGGGTAACTAGGGGTTCCCTGATTGGTCGCTTTTCAGCTGACAAGAATAAGATGGATATGCTCGTCACATCTTCTTGGGTTGTCGAGCTATTCATGGATTTCGATTCCATGTCATCTTCTTGTGAGACGCAAACTATAGCTGACCGTAAAATAGCGAGGGTTGACTTGAATCGGGGGATATAGTGACAATTTTCCAAAATGTGATTGTCGACGCATAAAGGACATGTGAATTGTGTTGCCCACAATCCAACGTAGTAAACGTGTTCTATATGATACCATCTGTGGATGAGTTCCAAGGCTGCGCACTCTTCGAGGAAGTGACCACGTTCATCGCACAACATGTAGCATATAACGGGAGGGGGCATGACTGGGAGTCTTTCTGGTTCCTATCGTTCCTCTTGTAGGTACAGGATGATATGAGGTTCATCTCCAGCAGACTGGGTGGAGGTATCCTATTGATAGGATTGCTCAATGGCATGTAAGGTGTCCCTATATCGCAGGATCTCTGGGAAATGATGGTTATAGTGCCCATAATTGCTACAGATAGTACATGCGTGATTGGTACGCAATGCTTTGCCTTTACCTTTGGTGGCAGGTTCCTTTTTACGCAAACGCAACATCGCGATGTCTACTTCAGAGCCTAGGAGTGGTTTTAATTCATCCATCTTTGGGAAGATTTGGGTAGGGTGACCTATTATGTCGCATATGGTGCAAACTGGTGATTCCTTTTGTATGGCGGGATTTTCCAGCTTCTTTCCTCTCTTCTCGGTTTTCTTAGCCGCAACCATTAGTTTTTCAATGGGAATTTCCTTTGCATTGATGTTTTTGACCATTTCTTGAACGGGTGGGGTCTCCTCGGGACTGAGGAGCTTTAACCCAGTGGCAGTGATGTGTGTGGCTCCTGTCCCTGTAGGGGGAATGAGATACCAAACTGGTATTGGAAACGATATGTTTGGTAACACCACTGTTGCCAAAACGTGCTGGGAGACGAAACCAGCTGGGGGGTATAGGAAAGGGTTTTGGGAAGCAGTGTAGGCTAGAGAGGCTGCTGTGGCCGAGGACTCGGTGTGTTCATGTTCTGACTAGCTTCGGCGCTTGATGTAGACATCATGCACGCTGGAGCCCCTGCGACATTGGGTGATGACTCAAGTATAATGGGGCGATATCCTAGGAATGATCCTAGAACGGACAATGGTTTGAACTGACCAGGGCCATATTCTTGGTACCGTGAAAGTGTATCCAAGGATGTATCTACATAGGGTAGAATTACATCAGTGTTGTTAAGGGTCGTTTCTCGATATGCGTCAATTGGTAAACAGCAATGATGCGGTCCTCATGGGGGAACATGATAATGTGGAAGACAGAGGAGGCTATGGCTGACCTGGCATACATATAACTTTGACCAAGGAGTATATTATAGTCCAAGTGAGCGTCCAAGACTTCAATGTCTATAAGGACCATCTTTCCAGCCAAGCAGACTAGGATGTTTTGGTAGAGACCGATAGGGGTTGAAGGACGACCATCGTATTCTCTAAGTGTGATGACTGATGGTTTTAGTTTAGGAGACCCTAACTTCTGCCAAATTTTTTTTGACATGATGCACATGGATGCACCCTCGTCAAAGGCACATCAGTGAACAATGATATTCTGGATTGAAACTGGTACCTTAAAGGTGACCATCGACATAAGCCTAGGGGTGGCTTTATCTAAATCAAAAGCCATTAGGCGCATATCGGCAGGGTCGATAACGTCTAACGCAGAAAGCAAGGCTTTCCATTTTTTTGGGCATGAATGCAATACGTCCAAAGCTGACATAGCAGTGGGAGATTGGGCAAGATCATCCACGATGCTATAATTATGGGCTGATTTGGAGTAGTTTCCTGCTCGCCTATTTGGTCCCTTAGCCATCTTTGGCAATAGTTCAATAGGCATCTTTGAAATGGTCAAAGGTGCAGTTGGTGCAATGGTACTAGCCGCTGATGTGTTGGTGTCTGGTGGGGTGTCGTAATTACGATTTCGTGTTTGAAAAAAATCTCTTCGCCAATCATGTAGATTTCATGGCTATTTTTTCTGGAGTCGTCGGGATTTTGTTGCTGACTGCTAATTGTCCCTTGATGGGGGAAAGTTTCTTGCATCACAGCTGTTTGCTGGGAAGATCCTCCTTGTCCTCAATTACTCTGCAACTTCTTCAGCTCAAGGAGATCGGGATAGTGGTGAGTATAATGGTTGTAATCACCACAGATCGAACAAGAGTGGTTTGTTAGAAGAGGTGGCCTTTTTCTCTACCGTTGGGCATTGCTTTGCTCCAGGTTTTGATTCCGGTTGGAGTTGCCTCCAGCCTGAGATCATGGCGGGCATTGTTGGTTGTTGCCCCCCTGTCTAGGATTCCCTTTGTGCTTGTTTTTTCCTTTTTTATTAACCACATTAGGAGGGTAGCTCTCCTGGTTATATGATTGGTGTGGTGGTTTTGGGACGACTGCACAAAGTTCACCTGTGCATTATTCTACATAGGTGGGTCTTGTGCTGGGGACTGAGCATAACACGGTCCCTGGTTTGCACCTGGTTGTTGGGGGGGAGCTCTTTCGTCAGTATATCTATCTACGTATTAGGTTCCCTAAGCTAGAGGATATGGCCCTCCATGGTGATACGTTGGTGCCTTATTCGTCAAATTTTGCTGAGGCATATGCTGACTTTGAAAACCGGGTTGTGGTACGTTCTGGGTAGAATCATACATGTAATCAGGGTTTTGACTATTACTGCCTAGGTAACTTTGGGTCAATGACCAAATTAGACCGTCTGCAGAGTTCGACACGCCTGGAAATTCTTTATAAGTTTGTAGGTATGGGGCATTTGACAGGATATTGTAAATATATCCTTACTGTGTATAAATAAGCTTGAGCTATTAGGCTTTGCTGATGGCGTCCTCTTCGGATATGGGCCTTTGTTGTGCCACATCCTTTGAAATCTCTGCAGTGAGAGTTTTCAGGAATAGTTCTAATAGCACCCGATCGTTGAGTTTGGATTTACATAAACTAATATGCCGCCGCCATTTGTGGAGATGGTCCGAGATATGGACAACGGGGGTTTGCCTAAAGTATGTCAGTAATTCCATTCCAGAATCATGGTGGATGGGTAAATAAAAATATGTTAGGAACGCAGTGGCGAGGGCGTTAAAGGTTCCATGTGTAGCAGAGGGCTTCTCCACATACCATTTCGCTACTACTCCTATCAGAGTGCGTTGAAATAGTCTCAATTGAATAGTGTCGTCAATGATACTGTTAGATGAGCACCACAGGTGGAAGGTCATGACATGATTACCCGGGTCTTCCACTTGCTTTCCTTCGAACTTTGGAATATCCAAAGGGAGCTTCGTGGGCATGGGAGGCCATTTAGGGTTGTATACAGTGGGTTCATTTGTTAGCTTGGTTAAATCTGGTAGATTCAACGAAGCCAAGAAAGGTAACTGCAAGGTTGAAGCCATTGCAACTTGTGAAAACGCAAAGTTCTGGTTAAGAAGAGGGTTTGTGTGTGATGTACCACACTGTGTATTCGACTGGCTTCTCAAACGCGTAGCACTTCTCTCCCCTCTAGGGGTTGTGGGAGGAGTGGTATGTGGTGTGGCATTGGGAGACCGACCAGGGTTCCCAACTAAGGATGCTCCAATAAAGGATGAACCAATAATGGTGGCAAGTTTTCGTCTTTGACACCTAAATGGCGAAAGACCTGGAACCCTCTCGGTAATGGGGGGAGGTCCAAAGATTTCTAGGTCGACGAGGTCTCGTTGGGTCCATTCTAGTGTTGACTAGGTCTCGCTTTAGAAAAATTTGAGAGGATAGAGATTATTATCAAAGAAAAATTCTGATCGCATACATAAAACAAAGCTAAAATAAAATTAATTTTCCCTTTAAATTAATCCTATGTGACCAGTCAATCAAAAATATGGTTTTTGTTTGTTTGCACATGATACTCAAATCCTAGAATACCTAATCGTCCTCACACACTCAAATGTAATTGGGCCTTGAGAAGATATCTTGCGAGTGCTGGCACAACATCCCATAAGAGCTGGCGACGCTCCTAGTGAGCTGAAGAAAATCCACCAAGGTAAGGGTAAAGGGTCTAGTGCTTGCCTACACCATCATCTATAGGGGAAGGATGCCCTAAATTTGGCCACTAATTACCACTATCCCACGTGAGCATTTGAGTCTTGGGCTTCTTGGTAAGTGAGCTAATAGTACCGAGTATCAGTCGGGTCAGGTAGCCCCAACTGATACCGCACGCACTACGCCTAAGCCTAACCCCCTCTGAAACGGGTCTCTGCCGCGCTCAGGTTTTATTTTCCGTGGGCAGATAGGTGGATTTAAAGCTACCTAAACAACAACTTATATGTTTCAATATGAAGAATGATCAAGGCAGATTATTGGATGCCTACCTCCTTGATCCTAACTTAAACGATAAATCCTTTTGTGGCCTCTATGGGAAGAATTTAGTGAGTTTTGTTAAGTTAGTTTTAGGTGACTTTGCTTTGCTTAGTGTTTGGATGTGTGTGAGAAAAAAGTGGACAAGCACATAGTTTGAACGTGTGGATGATCTTTTTCAAAATCCCCTATTAAACTATGTTCTATTGTTCCTTGCTCAAAAGAAAAACATGTGCGGATATGGGCCGCTTTTTATTTTTCCTAGTTAATCTATGTGTTCAACTAAAGGGAGATGGTGAGTTGTGAATAGAGAGTGTTCATATGCTTGCCTAGGATCATCAAAGGGTGCAAAGGAAGAAGATATTACTTGCTCTTATACTGACAATTCGATCCCGGTCTCGAAATCCTAGTGCAAAAATTGAACTAAACTAATGAATTTCACACTAGAAAAAGGAAACTAGCTAAGCATGCATGGACTTGGGCCACTTACTTTGGCTAATTATCTAGGTTTTTTGGTACCTAAATTTTAAAAACATAATTTTTTTCGGAATGCAAGTTAATTTTTCCCCTACTTAAACTATGTGTGGACTTTGCAAAAATCAACTTGAAATAAAACTAACACTAAGCCTACAAAAAGTAGCTAAGAGTGAGCTTTAGCAAGCTACGGGGTACCTCAACAAGTGCTAGCAGATGTATTATGGGCGGCAAGGCACTTTACAAGAAGGAAAATATAGAAATATGGGAGAAATTTCTCATTTTGTCTTTTGCGTGCGAAAGGCTGCAACAGGCGCAATGTGTGTGTGCGGGTCAGCTTTGAACGTGCGCTGTGGACGCACCTGTGAGAGGGAAAAGCACACAAATTCCTGAAAATTTAATTTTTGGAGTTGTTCTGCTTCAGTCTGTCACTTGGGATGAACTAGGGACTGAAGGAGAAAAAGGGGGAAATTTCAATCCAACTCCACAACACAGACAAAGATCTTTGCAAAAAGGCACAACCACATAAACTTGGAAATAAACGTTAGTGGAGTCGCCAATCTTGTGTTAGTGTGTTTGGTGCACACATGTACGAAATCACACCAACTTAAGGGGTGTGGTTTATCCTCTTAATTTATTGGTCACAGGCAGAAAAAAAAAGTGGAGTCAAGCAAGTTAATGGAACATGCTAGAACATAAACATACTAGATAGAGAAATAGCATGCATATTCAAACATAAAAATTAAACTAGAACTAAAACAAATAAGACAAAATATCTAAATAGAGTCAAACAACCACAATAATCCAAACGGTGGCGCTTACGGTCCCTCTTATTGAGTGCTGGTAGGAAATGATGATGAAACTTTAACCCACTTGCGAAGGGACCCTTAGAACTGAGGGTTCTAAGTCCCGATGCAAGGATGTATTTACTCCCAAGATTGTCTCGGTGCAAATTCTCCCTCTCTCTACTATGGTGGACTGAATTTGTTGGATGGCCAACAATTGAGTGCCCTCTATCTCTGCTCCGGATCACACACTGTTGGTATTTCTTGGGGCAATTTTGGCCAGCATAAAAATGTGCTCTCAAGTTGTTTATCTCCTGGTGGCCTTTTATAGGAGGATTCAAACCCTCCTTCCCTCTCTTGGTACATTGTGGATGGTGACCCAGGGGAGGGGGATGATTCCATTGTGTGCCACACTTATTCCATTGTGTGCTCCCTTGATGTCCTAAGGAGGCTTTGGTGGCTGTTCTTAGGCAGCTTCAAGTGTGAAATTACTGTCCTGGAGTGTGCTTTTTGTGGTCCCGAAAATTGACTACCGCCACTTCTAGGATTTCATGATTTTCGGGTCAAAAGGTGCCCAAAGGCGCTCTTCTCGAAGGTTTTTGCATGCAAAAGTATTTATGACTTGCTCAAATTTGATTTTTCCTTAGAGCTTAGAGATTTTTGAATACTTTCCAAATTTTGTAATGTCTTTCATCCTGTAAATCCTTCTACTTGACATCAAATAATGTTGTCTTTGCTTGTATGATTTTCTAGTGTTAAAAACCATGAAGCCAAAGAAGGACATGGGAAAGTGGTGTGAGTTCCATAACAGCTCCACTCACAACACAAGTGAATGTCTGGCCAAGAAATCATTGGTGGCCAAGTTGAAGGCTTCTGAATTGGATGCATGCTCCGACTTTGAAGCAAAACCTGACAAGGGGAATGACAAAGGGAAGCATATTATTGATGCAGAGCCCAATGCCACCATTTATGCCACGAAGATCCAGAAGGAGGAACCAGAAGATCCATAGGAGGGGGAGCGCCTCTTCCATTCCCAGATGTGGGTAAAGGGTTCCCTGCTGCATTTCATTGTCGACAACGGGAGCCAAAAGAACATCATTTCAGCAGATTTCATGAAGTGGTTGGGCTTTCTGACCAAAAAAAACCCACAAATTTACACTGTCAGGTGGCTTCACCAAGGACGGGATCTCTGGGTCAGCCAACAATGTCGCCTTCCCTACAACATCAAGCCCTTCACAAATGAGGTATTTTGTGACATTTATCCTATTGATGTTTGTGATGTATTATTAAGCCAACCATACTTGTGGAAGCGACATGTTGTGTATGAGTTCAAGGCTCACACTGTTATTGTTACTGTGGGAAATCATTTGTACAAGATACCAGAGGTAACACCACCTACTGCCATATCTTTGGTTACTGAAAAACAATGCAGTGAGCTCTTTTTCAAAATCGAGATTTTTTTTTTTCCTAATGATTCACCCTCAATGAAAGAAGAATATTGTGGCCACGACCTCTAGACAGGGCTCCTCCACATGAAAAAAATATATGGACAATGTTGTAGAGGAGTACGAGGACATATTCACCTCACCTGCAGGGGTGTCACTGTACTGTTAGGTCAAGCACTCCATTGATCTAAACTCAGGTGTGTCGCTAACCAATGGATCAATTTATCAGTGCAATCCATCTCCATGGATTACATGTCGGGAATTCCTTTTACTAAGAATGGAAACGACTATGTTTTTGTGGTCATCGACAGATTCTCAAAGATGGCCATTATGGCAGCTTGCAAGAAGAATATCACAATAGAAGACACTGCTAAAATCTTGTTTTAAAGAGTGTGGGAACACTTTATGATCCCATAGTCTATCATGTTGGATTGGCACACTAGGTTCCTAAATATAATTTTATCCAGCCTCTGGTCGATGTTGGACACCAAGATCACCAAGTCCACAACTTTCCATTCCCAAACTGATGGACAGACACAGTTCGTTAACAGGATGATCGTACACATCCTATGCATGTACAACTAAAATCATCCACACACATTGGATGAGACCCTCCCCTATGTACAACACAACTATAATCGGGCTCTCTACAACTCAACCGACCACAACCCCTTTTAGGTGGGCTTGGGATTTTGGCCACCATGTTGCATTGACGTAGTCATGCCATCTGCGGCTAGTCAGAAAAAATTGGCTCATGTCTAGTCTGAAGCAGACAAGGAGAAAATCATCATTGAGCGCATTTATCACATTCGCCAACATGTTCATGACATATTTGACAGAGCCAATTCTAAGTACAAGAAATGACATGATCAATATGAGGTGCCACACAACTTCTAGGTGGGCGACAAAGAGTGGCTACATTTGCAGAAGGAGCACCTTGCTGGACCCCACCGCAAGCTTCACCCGCTCTGATATGGGCCATACACCATCACCAAGGATGCATGGGACAATGCCTTCAAGCTCAGTATTCCACCATTCCTTGTTCTACAACCATTGTTCAATGTGGACTGCCTTCGTCCCTACTTTTCACCTTTGCTGGACACATCCGACATGGAAAAACAAATCACACCAACATATTTAAACCCATAATACATGAAACAAGCCACAACTGATCGGATCATGGACACATAGATAAAGAACACCCACAAGCAAAGGATCTAGCTATATCGAGTTGTCAAAGCAGGCTAACTCCTCCACCAGGGCAAGTGGTTTACCAGGGACCATGTTCAACAGAAATTTCCTCACCTCATGGAGGCTCTGCACACAATGGGGACCATTGCTTCCTAAGGGGAGAGGAATGATCTAGGTGGATATTAGTGGCCACCCACCTATTCCACCTAGACATCTAGTTAGTTTCATTAGTTTCATTTTTTATAGTAGCATTTACTATTTTTAGCAATTTTTCGGGTCTTGAACTTCCGGAACAGTTTTGACCCCCTAAACGACGTTTTTTTGAGGCCTGTAGTAAGCCCATATTCATGGGTAAGGGCTTATGGAAAAAATTGTAGTACTCATGGATATCTTTCTGAGGATATATCGTACACGCCAAAACGAATATAATATGACAAAGTTACAACCCTCGGAAGTTGGCTGCCCAAGCAACCCCAACGACGCCCACAAAATCTTGTGTTTGATCTTTTGGGGTTAGGGTTTTCCTATGTTTTCCAATAATAAAAAGGGCCTTGAGCCTCATTGTAACATAGTTCAAAGGCCTGTAGCCACCACATATTTTCTCATAGATAAGCTACCAATGCCCTAGCTAGTTTATTTCCATTCTGTTTGTAAACATATTTCAGTTATTCGATATTAATGAAATGAAGTGTTATTTCTTATGTATCTCTGCATTTATGTGTATTTATGTATTTTATTGAGTTCCTGCATAATTCCAGATCATTTTGGTAGTTGTTTTATGATAAAACACAATAATAATCAAGTTAAGTAAAAAGACATCTCAAACAATTATCAAAGTAAGAGAAATTTTTAATCTAGTTGCCCTAGATTTCTCAACAAACACTTTGTTTATTCCGACATGTTGTTCTCCATCCTCACCCTCATTTTTCATGAACACATTATGATTTGTGGAATTTTTCGTTAGTTGATTTTTGCAAAGGATCTCTTAGCCTTGTTTTAAGGATTTCTCCATCTATGTTTACATAGGTAAATGATGGTTTATTTTTAAGAAGTTGTGAGGATTATACTTATACTGGAGGAATATTGTTATTGTTGATTATTGGAGCAAGACCTTTGACATGCCCCTTCAAAGGACAACTTTAGGAGAAAAATGGCTTGGATGTTCCTATGTGATACAATCGCAAAGGAAACAAGACAAAGAGCGACTAATCGTAAGAGAACGAAGGCTATCTGTGACTTAATTAGGCTAATAGTGACAAAAGCGAAATTGTTAAGCAAAATGCACTCAATTGCGAAGAAAGGAGTCAAAATGTGATACAATCACAATCTAGAGAATCTAAATGTGACTTGATCACATTCTAAAGAGGCTAACAATGCTCAATAAAGAGGCAAGTCATGAAAAATTGTTTACTAAGGAGTCAAAATGCGACCATAGTGCAAGGAACAAACTAAATATTGGTTTCTTGCAAACATGAGATGCTTGAGGTGACTCATTGTAAGAAATAGAGAAATAATGTGGTAATAATGGAAAACAAGGAAATACATTTGTGCTATAATGCATGGAACAAATATTTTTAGAGATACAACCACAAGAGCTTGGACAAAAATGTGATAAATTGCAAACAAATAGCCTAATTTGCGATTCAATCACAAGAAGGGAGCCATGATATGGCTCATTGGACTAGTGATGTCATGCCCCTACACTAGTGGAGTCTTCCAACCACACATAGGTGGGGTGAAACACCACCAAACTATTTTGTTTCCCACTACTTAAGCTTACAGACTATGCATATTCAACACTTATCCAATTTTCTCCTAAGTGTTATCATGCAACGGAAATTACTTTGATTATATTCAATTACTTAATGCTTAAGCCTCACCCTTCCTATCAGTTCACTTCCTTCTTCCTGTTTTCTTAATGCATTCGTTCTGCATTGAACTTGTGTGTTGATCTGATGATGTCTCTCCAACAAATGCTCCATGCCATATATATATGCTTGCCACTAGTTGGAATTTCTCACCCAAACATCGCATCCTTTGGGTTGTCCATGGGTCGGCCCACCCATGTGCACTCGAATGACCTATGCACAACTCCAACACGTGCTCCTTCACAATTTTATTCAGCTGAGCTGAATTTTCCGTCGATATGATGTCCACCAGGTCGACTCCACAGACTCGCCTACCTGGTCACTTGTTCACTTGGGCACCCAACTCATGTTGGCCTACTCGTTCGCTATCTAGTGACTCACCCATCTCATCTCACCCATGTCGCCTGCTACCTTGGTGACTTGTCACAATGGACAGGCAACCACCCAACATGGCGCGCCCGCTACAAGGCACCTGCCCACCTGTCGCCTTTAACCGGCTACTATACATTTGTGCACTTTTAACCGACGATAGGGTTGCATATAACTCAATCCATCCATGTTATCCTCCACTGCATATTTTTAAACTTAGCATGTGTGTGGATCCTCTTCTTCCAACCTCTTCATGTATGCTTCCCAACTCTCTTCCTGTTGATGAGTCTCCGACTTCACATCCATGTTACCCTCCACTGCCTCTAGTGTGCCTGTCAAATCTAGAACACTATCAGACAATGCTCTCACAATATTTGCATGCTCTATGAGTTTTTTCTCTGCACGATTCAAATCTCTCATAGACTCCTTCATCTCGCTTGATGTCCTCCACATCCATCAATGTCAACTTACACCCAGCTGTCGTGGTTGCCATGGTAGGAACACCCAATGGCTCATCCTCCTGTCCATCATAAATAAATAACTTCTTCATATGTGGCGCCCTTATTGCTTCATAAATTCTATCCCCATAATTTCTTCATAATCATCCATCCGCACAACTATGAAGTCGACTTTCCCAAGACACTCACCAATGCACACCTCCACATTATCTGCTATGCCAATAACTTGATTTGTTGGAGAGCTCACTCCTTTAAGGAGAGCTTGACTTAGCATAAATTTCAAAACAAATTTCCTTGCTTTCTCCTCTCTATTGAAGTCATGAGTTACACTGCTATCCACCATGGCGAGCAATGTGCCTTGCCAAATCTTCATGTCCACATATTCCAACTTATTCCTCTCATGATCATGCCTTGGGATAGCCTCTGTTGTTGCTCCATCACCTAATATTTTCATCATCCCAACCACAGGTTCTTCCTTCTTCTTCCCATCAAATTGTACCAAAGTTGTCACTGCTGGTCTTGAAGGGAAATTATTCATCATGTGATCCTCCTCACACAACCAACATTTCAGAGGTTTCTTCTTCTACGGTTTGCCACCTAATTTCATATGATCCTACTTTATAGTCTTCTCTTTCAGTTTATTAGACTTCTTTTTCTCCTCTTCAATTCCTTCATCATAATTGTACACCAGTATTTCAACTGCAACAAATTCCTCCTCAAGTGTCTTAATATTTTTCCTCTTTACCTCATTGTGTGCCCAAAGATTTAATCCAATGATGACGTTGAAGAACTTGTCTTTCTCCGCCATGTTAGGTAGTTCCAAGATTGCACTTGAAAATTTCCGTTGATATGCCTGCAAAAATTTTGTTTGTTTAATGAACTTGATCTTCGTTCTCACATCCCAAGTCTCATCTAGTGGGATAAAGTGAGTTTGTAGCACTTCCTTCATTTCCTCCCAAGTAGAGATGTCCTCAGCATCACCATGAGAAATCTAGTCTGCTTTCCTTCTCCACCACATCTTGGAATCCTTTGTAAGGAATTGAGCAACTACCTTCACCTTGAATTCTTTATTAGAAATCCACAAGTGCACAAATTATTGCTCCATATCCCATAAAACATTTCCAAGTGTCTTCGCACTCCTCACCCCATCATAAGAATCAGGTTCCTTGATTTTAATATGGGAAATTATCCTATCAGTCCACTCCCTTAAGCTTACAGACTACTCCTATTCAACACTTATCCAATTTTCTCCTAAGAGTCATCATGCAATAGAAATTACTTCAATTACTTATATTCTCTATGCAGTAGAATAAATCGTAAATAAAAAATGTACACAAATAAAAAATGGGAGGGGCAACTTCCAAATTAAGTCTACCCACTCTATAACAATTTTGTAATTAAAATTTTACAAAATTATATAATTTGCAAAGTCATGCATGCTTTAAAAAAATTAAAATGCAAAAGGCAAAAAACAAAGAACTCATAATCTCATAGACTATTTTTAGTCTGGTTAAAATTTTATTTCATTTCATAAACAAATTGCACACTTCTACCAAACTCGTACACCCACCTTGCACCCTTCAACCAAAATTGTTACCTTCGTGCCTATCAATAGCCTGTAGTGGCCTGTCATGCCACCGTGCCTGTAGTGACATGTCGTGCCACAGTTAAGCATGTAGCGGCCTATCATGCCACTTTCGAGCAACGCCTATTCGTACCATCGTTCAGTGCATAGCGACCTATCGTTCCACCATTGAACCTGTAGCGGCCAGTCGTGCAACTATTTAGCCCATAGCGGCTAGTCATGCCACTGTTCAGCCGGTAGTGTCAAATCATGCAACGTTCAGATTGTGGCCTGCACAGCAGCGGCCCGCACACACTACCAACTCTGCCAAGATATTGTTTGTCACCCTATGGAACTTGACCCGTCTCTCGTGCAATTATTGCCCTGCGGGAACCCTGAATTTTTTGCCAGCGAGATTTCCCTTAGTCCTATGGCCTACCATCGAGCATCACCCTGCCCCGTCAGTTCGCTGCTTTCTTCGCCTTTGCTCGTACTTGTTCTGCACTAAATTTGTTTGTTTATCCGATGATGCCTCTCCAACGAATGCTCCACATAATATATATATATATATATATATATATATATATCCACCCGTTGGCATTTGTCACCCAAACATCACGTCCTTTGGGTTGGCCATGGAATAAGGTAGCAGTTTGGAGCAAGGTAGCAGAAAATGGCAAAGGGTATGGGGAATATTGGTTTTAGTGAAAGAAAAAGAAGTTCATCACATTCAGTTGATGAAAGAAGATGAAAAAAAACAATATTTATGGTTCAAAATATCAGAGAATGAGAATCACATAGGAATTGCAACATGCTATTTTCCCCCTCAAGTTTCAAAAACTTACAAAGATAAGGGAGATAGACAGCGAGGATCCGTATGCAGCTTTAAAGCAAGATATTGTTGTGTACTATCAACAGGGAGAAGTTCTTTTAGTGGGTGATTTTAATGCTAGAACAAAAAATCAGCAAGCTAGTATTCTTTGTTGCAAAGAGGATCATAATCTTATTTTGCTCACTGAAGAGAAGAATCCCCAATGGGTGATATGTTCAGAATATGACAAAGTTAGAAACTATTTTGGAGAGGAATTGCTTACACTGTATGGGGCTTTCAATTTAATTATTTGCAATGGTTTGGACAGATGGAAAAGTTCTGGGAACTTCACCTGCAACACATACCATGGGGCAAGTGTAGTTGATTATGTGATTTATTCACAAAACTTGATAGAAACGATAGATGAAGTTAAGATTGGAGAACATAATTGGGACTTAAAATCAGACCATAACCCAATTTATATGAAGTTATCATGGGTAGAAGAAAGGCAACATAAGATAAAAACCCAATGCTTTTGGAAATCACTACCAAGGGGCAAAATTTTTCTAACACAAGAAAATTGTACTATCTTCAACACAATGCTGGAGAGATTAATTCAGAAAGAGAAGACGAGCTTCCAAAGCTTCAACAGTCATGAGTTAACAAATATAATTCAAAGGGAACTTGAGAAGTGCAAAAGAGAAAAAAAATAGGAAATCAGAATCAAATTGTTTTCCTGTAAATGCTTGGTTTGATGAAGAATGCAAAACGGAAAGGAGAACCTTGAAAAAGACAGGAAATGAGAAGTTATATAGGTAGATATTTAAAAGGAAAAAAGATGAGTTCATGCAAACAAGGAAAGAAGAGTTAATATATCTAGGCAAGAATAACCCAAAACTTTTGTGGCAAGAACTTCAACTAAGGAAGAAGCAAACCGAAATAATATTACAGCTAATCAATGGTTTGAATATGTAAGACAACTCTATGAGCAAGAATCAGAGGTTGAGCCTCCCTCGGGGCTCAACACAACTACAAATCTCTTCACATTGCAGGAGGTGGAGATTGGAATTACAAAGATGAAAATAGGAAAGGCAAAAGACTTGGTCAAACTTCAAGCAGAGTATCTAAAATGGGGAAGGAATTCTCTTGCACCGCACATCATGGAAATATTTAACAACATCATTCAACAAGGGTTCCCAAGAGACTGAAAAACTAGTCTAGAAATACCCCTTTTTAAAAGTGGAGACATTAATAATCCATCCAATTATAGAACCATTATGGTCAACCATTTGTTTGCAAAGCTTTTCGGCAGCATGGTAGAAAATAGAATCAGTAAGTGGGCAGAAGTGAAGGAAAAAAGGGTAAAATGACAGGCGGGTTTTAGGCTGAAGCATTCTACAGTGGATCACAACATCACGTTGAGACACATTATTGAAAAGGTTTGGGGGGATAAAGAAGAAGTATTTTGATGTTTCGTTGAATTCAAAAAGGCATTTGACACAGTCCCTGGAGATAAGTTGTGGCGTAGAATGGAAGAAATTGAAATTCCTTTGCATTATAGAGTTGTTGTCCATAGACTTTATGAAGAGGTGAAAGTCAAAATTATAACCTCAGTCGATATTTCAAAAAGCTTTAGAAGTGACATTGGATTCAAGCAAGGTTATCTGCTATCCCCTACTCTTTTTGGTTTATATATTGATAAACTGGAAGAGTGGCTAAATTTGCAAGGTGGGGATGGTGTTCGATTGGGGGGGTTTGTGATAAAGCTTCTTTTATATGCTGATGATCTTGTTTTGATTTCTAAATTGGCCCATGGATTGTAGATGCACTTATATGCCCTTGAGCATTTTTGTAGAGCAGTGGGGATGCAAGTCAATATTAGCAAGACCAAAATAATGATTTTCTCTAATAAAAAGAAGAAAATTCAGCATACGTTCTTCTTTGAAGGCAACACTCTTGAAGAAGTAAATGAGTACAAATACCTTATGATCGATTTCAACAACAAAATTAATTGGGAGGATTGTAGAAAGAAGAGAATCTTAGGAGGGCGGAAAGCATTGTATGCTCTTCAAAAAAGATGCAGAGAAGCAGAGTTATGGGATTGGAAAATGATTAAAGTGCTTTTTGGACTCCTAGTTTGTCCAATGACGCTATATGGGTGTGAATTGTGGGCTAGCAGCACCCCTATCTCAAAATGGAAGCAAATTGATAAAATCCAAAAATGTTTGATCATGAGCAAGTTCAAAATAAAAATTTCAGTACCTTATGAGATCATGTTGAGTGAAACAGGAGCAATTCCTATCGAAGCAATTGCTATGGTGCAACTCGTAAGATATCTAAAAAGAATTGAGCAAATGGGAGTAGGTAGATGACCTAATGTTATCTTCAAGGAAGGCATGAGTGAAAGAAATAAAACATGGATGAGACAAAACTACATATGGATGCAAAAATGGAATATATACCTCAATGCTTGTCCCACAAATAGCAAAGAGCTAAAGAATTTTGTTATGGATAAATTTCGTAAACAGGTATGGGGAAAAGAGTTGGGTAGAAAGAACAAGTACTACATCGAAGAATTCAACCCTATGTATGATATCCAACAAAAAGAGTAAATTGGAGCTACCATTCCGTGGAGAGCAAAGGTTCTTATTGTTCAATTAAGAACCAACTTGCATCATCTTCGGTGTGAAATAGGGTGGTGGAAAAGGTCTAAAGAAGCTTGGGAAGAATGAGTATGTACATTTTGCACGTCTGGAGCAGTGGAATTAGAAAAAAACATTTCATTTTGGAATGCGATGCGTTCAAAGACATAAGAGAAAGTTATGGGAATATATTAGCATCGTTTTCTTGGCATTGTCTTTTTAGCGATGAGATAGTTGGAAGGTTGGGCCAGCTCATCATCAATTTGAACAAGAAGAGAACTGAAATGCAAAAGATGAAAAATAAGGAGCCCATAGTCTCATAGGCTATTTTTAGTCTCGTGGACGTTAAAATTTCTTTCATTCATTCATTCATGAGTCAACAAGCCCATGTGCACCGATAGACCTGTGCACAACGCAAACCCATGCTCCTTCACAATTTTATTCAACTAAGCCAAATTGTCTGTCTATATGTTGTCAACCTAGTCGACCTGACCGATTTGTCCATCAACCTGAGCACTTGTCTACTCGGTTGCTCTTCCATGTGGCACCTGAATCATATCACCCAATTCGTCCGACGCCTGGTGACTCACCCAGCTCCTCGCACCAGTGTCGCCTACTACCTTGGCCCCTTGTCACAATGGGAAGGCGCCCACCCAACACGGTGTGCCCCCTACAACTCTCTCGCCCACCCACCACCTTTAACTGACTACTATACATGTGCACAAATTTAACCGGCGATGGGGTCGCACATAACCGAACACCTCCACCTGAGTCGCCTTTAACTGAACCAAGTCACCTTTAACTGAACACGGGCGCCTGACGCACACCATGGGTGCAACCACATCACAACTTCGTTTTTTCGACTCTCCTTGGGTGCTCCCAAGTCGAAGTCCTGACAAGCGAAGTCTTTTACAGTATACATATTTCCCTTGCAACTAATTTTTCCACCGTCGATTATGCTCAATCACAAGAAATGGGGTAAAGATGCAATACATAATGCATAGATTTTGAGGAAGATGTGATTCGTCACAAGTGAATTGAGAAAATGAATTGCTACAACGCAAGGTGTCCAACCAAAGAAAATTCAAGAACTGTATATATTTGACGTTCATCTACAAATTATTGTTGGTCCCGACGTTTACCAACAACAATTTGGGAAACATTTTTCAAGTTCAAATCAACTATCTCCTGAAACTAAGCATAACCTTCGCACAATCATAGATCTCTATATCAGATCTATGTATGGAGATGATCACAAGGAAGTAGTTTCCCAATAATGCATGTGCACAGTATACGACATAACATTATTTGGTTACAGTTCAATTGAACCCTACTTAATAGAATCTGAAACAAAATTAAAGTTACTATGTCGAGAAACTTGTTGTCAACAAATTTATGTGGGTAATGAAGACTATAAATGTGCCGAAGTTTTAATGGTTGTCGTCATCGATCTTCTTCCAGCAGTTGCGAAGTGCACGAGTTCTCAATTTAAGATCTGGTCTGGAATCTTTTACTTGAATCATTGGTGGAATTCCCCCGAAGATTGAACCATGTTTGTCACTCTCCTTGCGGAGATCCATTAAGAGATGGTTCTCCAATCAATTGCATATATAATATAATTCTATTGGTGTTAAAGAAATAACTCCATCTGAGGCTACAAATTGACGCAATACAACTTTTTGTGTTGGAGAACTATGTAAGATGGTGAATAGGCATCCTCGGTACTTCCCCAAAGATATGTTGTAAGAGTAAGAGGTTGATATGGTGAACATGGTCGACGAAGGGAGCCCAACATGAGTATCTTGGTTCGTGATATTCCCTGAAATTGTAAGCCAAATGAACTACACATGCCTTTGAGCATTGTGGATCATTAAAGGACGTGTATTTTCCAAAGGACTACTATACGGGGAAGACTCATTTATTATTATTATTATTATATTGGTTTTATGCAGTTTATGGATCTTCAAGATGTCGCAGAAGCTCAATATCATATGGATGACTAGTTTATTAGTGGAATTGGGATCAATGTTGTTATCGTTGAATAAAATAGGAAAAGTCCTGATGAAATGAGCGTCATAACCAGAGCTAGGGGCGTTTATCATGATATAAGAAGGGAACCTCATCTTAAAGAAGAAACTAGTCACAATTTTGATGCATGGGAGACTTGAATTTGAGGAGGCTCAACATTGGAAGAATGTAGGCCAATAAATGGTGGAATTCCCATGGTGGTAGTGGGTGTGTCTATTAAGATCTTGATTGTTGTAAGCATGATTATACATAACTAGTGTTAAAATTATGAAATGATATGGCAATGATTAAAACTTCCACTGTTCCAAAACTAAAGTTCTTTGCAATAAGAAAAAAATATTTAATGCAACTCAAAGATGGTAACATCATTGAGAATGTACATATTGAAAAAATGGAGCAACAAATCAAAATACCAACATTGACTTTCTTACAATAAGCTTTGCACCTAATGGTAAGGTTGATTCAGAGATTTAGTCTTTGTTGGTCTAAGAAATTTGATTGACAAGCAAGCCCTCAAACTTTCCTAGTATTTTAACTCCGCAATTAATAATTCCTACAACATTAACATCGATAAACCCTGATACCCAAGAATTTGAGATTTTTGAACTAGGAATCCCCTCCTATAGTTCACTTTCCATTATTAAGAATAGATTTATTGTATTCCTTATTGAAAGTGTACCTTTCAATTTGAAATGGACATATCTTGCTTCTCTTCATTCATATAGAAACAATTTAAAGGAGGGATTAAAATGAATTAATAGTCATCAATGATAGGAAGGCATTGGGTAGCATTGTAACACTAAGAAGAAGTTTTAGTAGGTTATGGAATGGCCTATAAAACATGCCACTACATTTGCAAGACTTGAGATTTCCCTTGCTCCTAGAGTGCTCTTACATAGTCCACCATGTTTCTCTTAAACTAATATTGTTAATACTATATCTCATTCTTCCCAAAAAATATGTTTCCATCATACAGGGCTGATCAGATTTGGATCAAGGATCTAAGTGATAGCTCAAAATTAAAAGTGTTAGGAAATGTGCCAAACCTGAGTGTCTGGATAGATCTCTTCTTCCTGATTCCGGCGCCGCGAACGGTTCGAAAAACCGACACCGTATGAACAAGTTATCGTAGTTTGAAAAGTCCAGTAAACTGCAATTTTTGGACTTTGACCAAATTTGACTGGAATTTGGGAAATTTAAAACGAGAATATTTCAGGGAATATTCCTGGAATATTCTTGGGATATTCCTTGAAATATTCCCCAGAATATTCCTTCTGGGCCAGTCAGGTCATGCCAAGTGGCATATCGTCATTCGACAAGGGGCTGTACGTTTGAAATTTTGGCCAATGAGAGGGCGACACGTGGCCAGCCCTGAGGTCGGCACGTATCCCCGGGACTGTGTAATAAAATTTGTTAGACTCGCCGAGATCATTCCGGTGAACTCTCGCCTGCAACGCCCACATCTTACAGTCAGTCTATACGATGGTTCTTAACACTATACATTGGCACATTTAATTTATTGTTATAACCGCTTTGCGTTTGGGGGTCTGGAGGGGCCAGCCACGAGGGGCAACCCCTCCCCCATAGGCCCTTAGCCCAGGACCCAAGGGCTTAAACTGGCGTGTTAACTTTTAACTCTCCGCAAACGTGGACTAGTCACATGAATCGTGGTCAGGTGCGGTGGTTACGGCTACTCCAGCGGCTTAGACTCCACGACATTTAAACTCCATTGCAGTCACATGCCACGAGGTAAGGTTTGACCGTTAGCAGTTATTAAACCTAGACGGTTCCGCTTGACATTAAATGCGCAGTTATGAGTTTTAACATGTGCATAGCACCCCGACGGCTACATTCATGCTAACGGTTTGTATGGCCAAAATTTGAAGGAGTGCGCCTTTAATGGCAGATTTTCCATTTTAAACTGGAGTTAAGTCCAGTTCCTCCACTTTTAGTGGAGCTTTTTAGGGGCCACTAGACAAATTGAGTTTAGGCCCTATCTTGAGGTAGATTCAACCAATTTTAGAGTGCCAATAGTAAATTTCGACTATCTCAGACATTCCAAACTCATTGGTGAGGTTCACAGAGACATCATAGGACTTTTGAGCAGATTTTTTCTTCAGAGAAGTTCTAGGGGCCACCATGGGCCAACAGTAGTTTGAGGCCTAGCCAGTGCATCTTGAGGCCTTATTCAGTAATCCAATAGTCAATTTTAGATGTTTCAGACATTATGGAACTAATGATGTGGTTTTCAGAGCCTGTAGATGACTTTTGAAAGTCGAGATGCTTCAGAGAAGTTCCAGAGGCCACTAGGGCCAGCAAGTGCCAGCAACAGTTTGAGGCCTCGCCAGGGTAGCTAGAGCCTTTCAGCAGACCAATAGTCATTTGTGACTGTAATGAGAATTTTGAATCCAATGAAGGAGTTTATAGAAGCTTTTGAGGACTTCTAGAGCTCGAGAAGCCACATAGAATTTTTCTTTGACCTCAAAGCCAAGGGGTGCCACCAGGTGTTGGAGGCGAAACCGGAGCAGCCAGAGGCCAACTTTAGTGAACTAGTAGTCTATTCTGCCTATTTTTGGAATTCTGAATCCATTGAAGGAATTTTTAGAGCCATTTGAAGACTTTTGAAGGTCTAGAACCTACATGGAAGTTTTGGGCAGCCCAGGGCCAATAGTGGATGGAGGCCTAGATTGGGAAGCCAGTGCTCATTTTGAGAAAACAATAAGTTTATTTTGGAGGTCTGATATGTGCTGGAGACAATAGGTGAGGTTTTAGGGACATAAAAGGAATTTTGAGGGAGTTAGTGCCATAGAGAATCTCAGTGTAGCTCAAGAGCACCAACAGAAGGAATCAAGTCTAAGGAAGCCTAGATCTATTTTCAGAGTGATGACAACCATAACAGGGATATAATGGTATTATAAACCCATTGGTTTAGTTCAGTTAACCATTGGAGTTGAGTTTGTAACTTGTAAAAGAAATTTTTCCATAATCCCAAATACCCAAGTCAAGATGACAAAAGCTAAAGGAGATGTAGCCCACGATATTCGGGTGAACTCCTAGATTAAATTTGTTGTTATGTGTTGTTGTTTATTTTCTGCATTATATGGTTGTTTCACATGTTTAATTTAAGAAAAAACAAATGGACTTAAATCACTTAAACAGTTAAAAAAAATACACCTGTTTCAAGTATAAAATTCTGCAAAATTCAAGTATAAGCTAGATATTTTATTTGTTTAACTGAGTTGGAGGTTCTTGAAAATAATAACAAGTTATCCAACCCATTTTCAGATCAGGGGTAAATCTTTACTCAATACATGTTTGAAAATCTATAACTGTTTGCAAAATTGAGGGAGTAGCTTGTAGAAGGTGATTACTTATTCGATGATTGAGACTACAATTAAGAAGAAAGAACCACTACCTTTGTCAGTGCAGCTAAAATACTTGAAAATACATCTTAACATAATAGTACCACAAAATAAACAAATGATATCCATCATTTAAAAGTATTGTAGACAGAATGCGAGGATTTTGGATTGATTACCTAATAGTCTCAATGCATCTTAATTAAAAGGGAAAGGTCCATCTTCAATTCTTATTGGAAGATACCACCCAATCTACGAGGAAGAATCATCATAGCTATTTCATCCTAAAGAAATTTGTTATCACCATAAAAAAAATTTCTAAACTTGGACAGTTTACACCATTTCTAGTTATGGTCTTAGATAGGTGTTATGGTCATTTTATGTTTTAGAGGGTAGGTGATAGAGTTAGAGTCTCAAAGTCTCATTTTTATGTCCAAATAAATCTTAAACAACTTCATTCACGTTTCAAAGGTCATACAACCCTTTTTAGAAGTCAAATTTCAAACCATTTTTTTTTAAGCCATGAAACCACGTTTTCATAGCGCAGACAGTGTAAAAAGTCTGTTTTACGCTATGAAAACGCTGCTATTTTCGTAGCACAAAACCCTAAAATTGAACTAAACACGCTACGAAATCGCGGATTCGTAGCAAGTCTTGTCAAATCACCAATTCAGTCAGATTCCGTTAATTTGTCATCATTAGGTGTCAGTTAGGAGTCATTTCTAAGGCATGCAACCATTCAATTTCATCATTTCGAATATAGGGGTCATCATGATATGTAATTTCAAATTCGAAAGGATTGGTGGGTTTCTTATTGCAGTTTGCATGCAAACACTCAAGAAAATTGTCTTTGAATGCTAAGCTCATGGTAATCTCTTACCATGGCTTCTCTCATCGATTTTGCAAGCGAGGATGACTACTATTAGCAAGCGAGGCTGATCAACAGAAATTCAAGCGAGGCTGATTTGTTATAGGAATTCAGAGTCAAAGATGACAAAAGAAAGGAAAAATCACAGGTCTGGTCATTTTTTAAGAACAAAGCCTGAAAGCACAGAGGCTCTAGTCAAAGATAAGTCAGTGATGGAAGCTTTCAAGAAAACAGGGTGTTGGAGATTTTGTGAAAAATTGCAGGGAGGACACAGTCAAGTGTCAAAGGAATTTTCTCTTCATTTCACTGGTTCAAATACAAAAGTTGGAATTCTAAATTTGGCAGTAACCACTGAGATCATAGCTTTGGTGACAGAGATTCCTAGGGGGCAAGATAGATGGTTCAAAATTTTCAAATTTGATATGGAACCATGTAAGGTATTTCTGAAGCTAGAGTTTGCAGAAACAGATTTAACCAAGGCAAATCCAAGGAATTACATCAAAGACATCTATGCCAACTTACTCTTCAGCATTCAAAGGTATTTTACATGTGAGGGAAGATATCATAAAGTGCATTCATATCATTTTAAACTCCTATTTCATTTTACTGGCATGATTTCTTTAGATTTTCCTTTCTTCTGGTATCAAATTATAGCTAAGATGGCAGATAAAGTGCAATTGAAAACTCAAGGATGTGAAACTTCCCTTTTCCATCATGGCCTAATTAAACTGATAGTTTTACATGAACTTCAAAATATCAACAGAGAATGGTCTTCATTTTTGTTTTTATGTGGTTTTGGAGTGGAAAACGAAGGTGCAGGCATTAGCTCCAAGGCTAAAGAAACCCCACCAGCAGAAACCAGTAAGCCTGTAGTGACCAGGTCAAAAATATTTGTCAAGCTGAAGCCAATAAAGCAAGTGAAAGAGCAAGTGAGTAAATCATCAGTGGTTAGTCTTGAGACTCTTCAACCTACAAAAGAGAAGATAGTTGAAGTTAGAGAAATGACACAAGAACAGTTAGCCGATAAATCAGTTCAAAGAAGATTGAGTAGAAGTAAAATTACAAAGGAGAAAGGTAAATCAATGATATTAGAAGAAAGTCCAAGCTTAAAGGGTAATTTAAATGATATTTTAGAAGCCATTGATATTGAAGAATCCCCTTTGGTACAAGCAAATTTCATAAAATTTGATGAAGGAAAACCTAAGAAGATGAAATATTTTAAGAAGCTGGAATTTGAGGATGAGGTTGCAGCATTTGTGTTTAAGCCAGGAAATCCTTTAACTAGGAAATCTAAAAAGATGCAAGAGTTCAATGTTGAATTAGGAGAAACAAAGGAAGCTTCCACTGTTCAGGAAGAATTCATAGACCTTTCATCACCAATACCTGAAGAAGACAAAGATAGAGTATTTTCCACTCAGATAGAAAAAACTAGCTATGAAGAAATAGAACAAAAGCTGAAATCAGAAAATTATGAAATTTCTAGACTAAGGAAGAGGGCAAGAAGGCATGCTGCTGAAAAGACAAATTTTAAGAGGACAAAGGCTCTATGGGAACATGAGAAGGTTTCCAAACCAGAAACAATAACTAGTGAAGCTCAATACTTTACTTGGATTGTTCCTGCAATTAAAGAGGCTAGATATGTGAGAATGATGAATGCTCAGTTAAGGGCCACCAACAGGAAATTGAGGAGGCAGATTGAAGACTTAGAAATACAGTTGCAGCAAAAATGAAACAGGACAAAAATGGTAAATCATTGAACCAGTTTTGTCATGAAGATAAAGATCTTTTTGAAGAAGAACATCTCCATTAAAGCTTTTGTGGTTGATATAAATCTTTAAAAATATCTTAAATATCTCCAAAACTTTTCATTTTTGAAAAAACTGTGTTAAAGGAGTACACACAGCAGTTTCGTAGCGCGCTACGAAACTACTGAAGGTGAAGTTTTGGTGTTTTTGCATGAAATTGGGAGGTAAGAACTGCTAGTCTTCAGAGTTTAGTATTTTAAATGGAAAGAGCAAGGTCATAAATGAAGTTCCAGGTTGAAAAGCAAGAAAAAGAATGGTCAAAGGAATGTTTTTTACAGTGGTGTAAAAAGCTGCGCTACAAAAATAGGTTGTTTTCGTAGTGTAATCATATTCCCTCTACTTTTCATTTTTTCGAAGGCTTCCTTTTGCACAAGTGGAAATATTGAAGAGTTTATGGAATGTTAACACATGTTACATATACAATATAGTCATCAAGGCTAGCAAATATGTTCGAAGACAAGCATGGAGGTAAGGGCTAAAATTCAGGAAACTTTGTCTCCTGGTTTCTAGGGCAGTTAAGTCATGAATCAGCAGGGTTCACCACAAAGCTAGAGGCATCATAAAGGTCAAAGACATGGATTAGCAGCTGTCAAAGAGGGTATTTAAATTTTGGATAAGGTTGTTTGAGACATGTTAAGGAGTTTCACTCCTATTTGTATTAGAACTCCTAGAAGACAGTTAGCTGTCAGTTTGTAATTAAGAGTTTGTTTTAGGAGTAGATAGGTGTCAATTTTAGAAATTTGAATTCTCCCAATTATGGATCATGGAATCCAAGAAATGTAAAGACTCTATATGAAGCATGAGGTTGAATTCCTCAGGGTTGGAATTTTCATTAGCAAAGCAGTTGTGTTATTGTATGTTACTGGATATTTTTCAACTTAATACAGAGATCAATTTTACTAGTCAAGATTCACAAGGGGTTTATGTGTTTGATGCTACTATGGCCTTTTTAAAATATCTATTTGTAGTGGTATGAGCATGTGTTACTTAGAATTCATTGAATAATTCTCTAACTTGCTTCACATGCTTGTAAACTGTGCTTATTCACTGTGTTACTGTTTCCACTTATAAACCTAGACTCCAAGTGCCTTGATTTCCATGCTTGACAGATCATGATGTTTTGTTGAAGACTACTCTAACTCCATAGCCCAATAGATGTTTGCTAATATTTGATTCAACTAGTTATACATTTTATCCTTTTATTCCTAGAGTTAGTCATCTAATCATTAATCAAAAATCTTAAACCTATTGAGAGAACCCTCTCAGGTTGAGGAGGCTAAGCCTCAACCAAAAGATTGGTTTGAAAGAGTTACTCAGAGTCTACTTGATCAGCAGCCTATCAGGGTTAGATTTTGTGATAACATTTTGGTGCGTCTGCCGGGAGCCTAAAGATTATTCATTACCGAAATCAAGAAGCTGAACTTCTGAAGGTAGCAGGAGCTCAGAAATTTTTTCGAGACTGCATCTACCTTGATGACTCCATAGATTTTCAAAAGTTTTAAGGTGGCTTCGAGAAAGAGATACACACGGAGCAATCCTGATCCCCATCCACCTACCATTGTGGACAATCCAAACACTATTTCAAGAGTCAGTCAAAGAATTTAAGAAATATCAGGTACTCCATCTCATTTGAAATCTTTCTCCTCTGAAATATTAAGAAGTCCTGAAGACAAAAGAGTTGATGATAAAATTCATGAGGTGTTGTTTATCAGAAAGTGAAAAGGAATTCATTGTTATTATCTTAGACTTGCAAAAGAGAGGAATTGACACTTCAGCCCTAGTAACACAAGAAGACAAAGAGGAATTTTGGGAAGTTGTTACCTCTGAGCCGTTGTTAGAAAAAGAGTCTCTAGATAAACTGAAAGAACTTGACCCTTTCTAAGTCTTGCTAAAATCCAAAGTTGGTTTACCCCTTCCAAATTGGAGCTCAATTGTTAGTGGCTTGTAGAAACCAAATAGTCCTCCTCATATCAGTTCTTCATCTTCTGTTTCTGTCATTCCTAAAACTACTGTTCATCTTTTAAGCATGGCTGCTCCTACTAGGTATGCACCACTTGTACTTCATGTTGTTTTGCATGACCTTCCTAGTAAATATGCTGCTAAGATCCCTACTTGGGGTAGTGATGAAGAAATCACAGCAGAGGAATATGTAGATAGATTTAATGATTTTATAGACAGAGAAGAATTTGATGATGAAGATGTGAAATTAAGGTTGTTTGCACAAAGTTTTATTGGTGAAGTTAGAAAATGGTTTAAAGCTCTTGCACCAGGAAGCATTCGAAATTGGGATGAGTTTGAAGATAAATTTTTAAAGAAATGGGGAAACAGAACCAATCCAATTCAAGAACTTACTGAATATAATAGCCTTAGAAGGGCAGTTGATGAATCTGTCCAAAAATTTTCAAAGAGATTTAGTAAAGTTTTTGACTCAATTCCAACTCATTTGAAACCTCCGGAAGCCTTAGCACAAATGAGATATGCTGAAGCATTTGATTATGAATTTTCTATCTTATTGAGAGAAAGAGAATCACCTACACTTGTTGAAATGCAAAGTGATGTAGTAAAGGTAGAGGTAAACATGATAGCTGCTAAAAAGTCAAAAATGGGAAAAACTAAATTGAAAGAAGAAGAGAAACCTTCCACTTCAACTTCTGAAGATAAATTTGACTCAATGATGAAAACCATGGAGAAGTTTATGGACAGGTTAGCTCTTGGAAACACCTCTGCTCCTCCTGTGCAACATGAACCTCAATTTAGAAATAATCAATTCAGGAGACCTCAAAACCAACAAAGGCCAACAGAAAATAGAAATCAGCAGCTTGATCCTCCAGTGAGACCTCCTTTTCAGCAGAATTTGGTAGATGAAGAAGATGAGCCTGAAATTCCAAAAGAATCCATCCATTTTCTTGATGAAGAGATGTCAGGAATTTTCTTGACTAAGGAAGAGCATGATGAGTCAGTTTTGGCTAATCAAGGAGGAGAATCATCAGATTATTTAAGGGGTATCAGCATGCCATTTTTGAGATGCAAAAACAATATAATCTCAGAAACAGAAATGTGCCTATCATTGCAAATAAAAAATAGCCTAAGAAAGATGCTCCAAAGTTTGCTGAAGCTAAAAATGATACCCCAAAGATTTCTGAAGGTAAGAAAGACACTCTTCTTGGTAAAAAAGATACTCAACTTCCCCCTCTTATCAAAGAAGTTGAAAAATTTGTTTCTTTTTTTAACCTTGAGAATGAGATTTCAAAGATTAAGATATCAGTCCCATTTAGCAAGATTCTCAAGGTAAATGAATATATAAGCAAGATTGTTGAGTTGTTAAACTCACAACCAGGAGCTGCTGATATTTTGAATGTTCAAGAAGATAATCCTAATATATATTTGGGTCTAAGGATAGAAGATGAACAAAATGAAGAGTTTCCTCCTTTTTATGTAAGCATTAGTATTCATGATATGAGTTTACATAATGCTATGTTGGATTCAGGGGCTTCTCATAACCTTATGCCCAAAGTAATCATCGAAAGGATGGGATTACAAATCACAAGACCATATAAGGATTTATTTTCTTTTGATTTAAAAATATTTCAATGTATTGGTTTAATCAAGGATGTTGTTGTTGGTCTAACACAAATCCCAGCAAAGACATTTGTTATGGACATTTTTGTGGCTGATGTTCTGCCAAATTTTGGTATGCTATTGTCAAGATCATGGGCAGCAAAAATCAAAGGCACAATGCAGATGGACCTTACCTATGCCACTATTCTAGTTTTTGGCGAACAAAGGAGATTGTATCAGGAGACTAGAATGGCTTACATGGTAAGTAGAAAAGATAAACCTTAGAATTTTCCTATATATGCCTTTGATACTGAACTTGGATCTGCCATTCTTTTCAATGAGTCAGCTGATAGTGTTGATGAAGAAATAAGAGCAGAAAATCAGCAAACAGAAAATCAACAAGTAAATGACAAACGGAGGGAAGAATGGTGGTCATTGTACTTTGACGGATCAGCAGGAAAAGAGGGGGCAGGAGCAGGGATTTGGATTACAAGTCCAATTGATGAGAGTAAGTTTTACTCTTACAAACTGAATTTTGATTGCACAAACAACATGGCTGAATATGAATCTTTGATTTTGGGTCTAGATTTAAAAAAAAAATGAAGGCCCAAAATATTTCTGTTTTTGGAGATTATGAATTGGTTATTAGACAAGTTGAAGGTGTTTATCAAACAAAGGATGTAAGAATAAGAGCTTACAAAAATTTAGTTTTAGACATGTTGGAGAATTTTCAAGCCTATTCCTTCATAGTCAAAACTAGAGATCAAAATTCCATTGGTGATTCTCTTGTTGTCTCTGCAAGTCTCTTCATCATTCCTATGCATTCTACTGAAAAATATGAAATTGAAGTTTTCCATAGATCAGCCATACCAGATAATATCACCAATTTTGAAGATGATCAACAGGTAAGGAATTTTATTGAGTTGAAAGAAGAATTTGAAAGTATACAAGTTGATCAACAAAACATGCTTGTTGAATCAAAAGGAAATTCTAAAGTTCTGCAACTAAAGAATAATTCAATACCAAAGGGTCTTATTCCTCTTGAGAAGCTTTTCACCAGAATGATGTTTTCAAAACACCAAAGATACAAGCTGATGAAGAGGAAGTAGAAAGCTATAATCTTGGTACATTAGCTTTGCCTAAAATGATCAAAATTTCAAAGTTTCTTTCAGCTGATATGAAATTCAAATATATTGAGATGATGAAGAGGTTTATTGATGTTTTTTCTTGGAGTTATGCAGATTTAAAAAAGTATGATCCTTCCATTATTCAGCATACTATTCCTATCAAAGAAAATGAGAAACCATTGAAACAGAAGTTGAGGAGAATTAATCCCCTTCTCATGCCATTGATTGAAAGGGAGATTAAGAAGCTCTTTGATGCTAAAATCATTGTCCCAATCAGATTCTCTAATTGGCTTGAAAATTTGGTGCTGGTTAGAAAGAAGAATGGAGAAATCAGAATTTGTATTGACTTCATAAATTTGAACAAAGCTTCACTAAAGGAAAACTATCCTCTTCCCAAGATGGATTCAATTCTGCAAAATATTGTTGGTTCTCAAAGAATGTCTATGCTTGATGGTTTTTCAGGTTACAATCATATTTTTGTGCATCCGGATGATCAGGAAAAAACAGCCTTCACAACACCATGGGGCACATTCATGTATGCTAAGATGCCTTTTGGTCTCATGAATGCAGGAGCTACTTTTCAAAGTGCAATGGACATTTCTTTTTCTGAAGAAAAGGATAAGACAGTGGTTGTTTATCTTGATGATATAACAGTCTTTTCAAAGAAAGAAGAAGATCATTTGAAATATTTAGAAAATGTTATGCTGAAATGTAGAAGGTTTGATATCCCTCTTAATCCTACTAAAAGCATCTTTGCTTTAACTACAGGCAAATTACTTGGTCATATTATTTCTGAAGATGGAATTAGGATTGATCCTAATAGAGTTAATGCAATTCAAAAGGTAGATTTTCCAAGAAGTAGGAAAGAGATTCAACCATTTCTTGGAAAAGTGAATTTTGTTAGGCGCTTCATTCCTAACTTTGCTGAGATTGTCAAAGATATAACAAGGATGTTAAAGAAAGGAATTGATATTAAATGGACAGTTAGAGCTAAAAAATATTTTGAGAAAATCAAGAAGGAACTCACACAAGCACCGGTACTCACCAGCCCAGATTTTTCCAAAGAATTTCTGGTTTTTACATTTGCTTCCGAAAACACAATTGCTGGAGTTTTGCTACAAAAAGGAAGGCAAGGTACTGAACAACCTATTTATTTCTTTAGTAAAACATTAGCAAATGCTGAGCTGAAGTATAATATTCTAGAAAAATAGGCCTATGCTTTGGTGAAAGCTATTAAAGATTTCAGAATTTACATTCTGCATTCTCATATTGTGGCATTTGTTCCAAGTGTTGTGGTAAAAGGCATTCTAACTCAGGCAGATCCTGATGGTAAGAGGGGAAAATGGATTGCGAAATTGCTGCAATATGATATAGACATCAAACCGACAAAGTTGGTGAAGGGACAAGGTTTGGCAAAGATGATGACTCAATCAAACTTGGACTGTCTTGATATAAATCTGAATGCAGAAATATCAGAAATTTCTAATGATGAGGAAGATTTGGTTCAAATTGATGAGAAATACATTACTTTAGAGTAGTATAAGGATGTAGTTTTTGTTCTACAACATCACAAATCTCCCGCTGATCTAACAAAGTCCAAAGCAAGGTTTGTTAAGCTGAACTCTTTAAGGTATTTTGTATTTGACATAAATCTGTTTTGGAAAGATACAGGTGGAATATTGCTGAATTGTTTACTTGAAGAAGAGGCTGATAAAGTCATTGAAGAATTCCATAAAGGTGATTGTGGAGGACACCATTATTGGAAGGCTACAACAAATAATATTCTAAGAGTGATATATTTTTGGCCAATAATGTTTAAAGACATTTATAAAAGAATTGTTGCATGTCATGAATGCCAAATTTTTGAAGGAAGAAGAAAGCTTGTACCTCTACCTTTGGTTCCTATCTATGTAGAAGCACCATTTCAGCAATGGAGTTTAGAATTTATTGGAGAGATACATCCATCATCATCAGGACAACATCGCTGGATTCTCACAGCAACAGATTACTTCACCAAATGGATAGAGGTGATCCCAACAAGGCAAGCTAATGACTCTGTAATTATTTCTTTTCTAGAGAATAATATATTGTCTATATTTGGTTGTCCTATGAAGATTATAACAGATAATGCTCAAGCATTTAAGTCTAAGAAAATGATCAATTTTTGTCATCAATACCATATCACTCTTGGACACTCTACAGCATACTATCCGCAAGGGAATGGTCTTGCTGAATCATAAAATAAGAGCATTGTAAGAATCATCAAAAAGGTATTGGAGGAGAACAAAAAAGTTTGGCATCTAAAGCTGAAGTATGCCTTATGGGCTGATAGGATATGTACAAAGAGATCAATTGGGACTTCACCATATGAACTAGTTTATGGTGCTAAAGCTGTTTTTCCGACATCACTTGGGGTACCGGTCATGAAATTAATTCAAGGACTTGAAGAGGAACCAAATGCCATTCAGAGGAGGATCAACCAGCTGATAGCTTTGCAGGAAAAGAGAAATGAAGTCTATGACAACCATCAGCATTCTCAGAATAGAATTAAAAATACATTTGATAAGAAGATTAAAGAAGACAGTTTCCAAATACAAGAAAAAGTGCTAAAATGGGAAGCAAAAATTGAGGAAAAGGGCAAGCATGTTAAGTTTGAGAATTTATGGAAGGGTCCTTTTCAGATTGTTGGTTTTCATGGGAACAACACTTATATTTTGCAGGAAATTGATGGAGGATCATATGTTGGAGGGCCTGTTAATGGCAGGTTCCTAAAACATTATGTTTGCTGAAGTGTTATCAACCACTCATGACATTGTACATATTCCATCTTTGTCAGTTTTATTGCTAATAATGACAAGCTGAAACAGAGAGCTTAAGCTCGAGATGAAGGCCCAAACAGTTTGAAGAAGATGCTTGTCAAATCAAATAAAAATTTTCTGTTTTATCAAAATGGATAGCACTGGAGCTGCGGGTTCTTAGTGTACCACAGGGGCACACTATCCCAAGTGGAGCCACTATTATCACCATAAACGTTTTTTCTAAAATTGGACAGTTTACATCATTTCTAGTTATGGTCTTAGATAGGTGTTATGGTCATTTTATGTTTTAGAGGGTAGGTGATAGAGTTAGAGTCTCAAAGTCTCATTTTTATGTCCAAATAAATCTTAAACAACTTCAATTCATGTTTCAAAGGTCATACAACCCTTTTTAGAAGTCAAATTTCAAACCATTTAAATTTTTTTTTTTAAGCCACAAAACCACGTTTTTTTAGCGCAGACAGTGTAAAAAGTCTGTTTTGCGCTACGAAAACGTTGTTATTTTCGTAGTGCAAAACCCTGAAATTGAACTAAATGCACTACGAAATTGCGAATTCGTAGCAAGTCTTGTCAAATCACCAATTCAGTCAGATTCCGTTAATTTGTCATCATTAGGTGTCATTTAGGAGTCATTTCTAAGGCATGCAACCATTCAATTTCATCATTTCGAATTTAGGGGTCATCATGATAGGTAATTTCAAATTCGAAAGGATTGGTGGGTTTCTTATTGCAGTTTGCATGAAAACACTCAAGAAAATTGTCTTTGAATGCTAAGCTCATGGTAATCTCTTACCATGGCTTCTCTCATCGATTTTACAAGCGAGGCTGACTACTATTAGCAAGCGAGGCTGATCAACAGAAATTCAAGCGAGGCTGATCAACAGAAATTCAAGCGAGGCTGATTTGTTACAGGAATTCAGAGTCAAAGATGACAAAAGAAAGGAAAAATCACATGTCTGGTCATTGTTTAAGAACATAGCCTGAAAGCACAGAGGCTCTAGTCAAAGATAAGTCAGTGATGGAAGCTTTCAAGAAAATAGGGTGTTGGAGATTTTTTGAAAAATTGCAGGGAGGACACAGTCAAGTGTCAAAGGAATTTTCTCTTCATTTCACTGGTTCAAATACAAAAGTTGGAATTCTAAATTTGGCAGTAACCCCGGAGATCATATCTTTGGTGACAGAGATTCCTAGGGGGCAAGATAGATGGTTCAAAAATTTCAAATTTGATATGGAACCATGTAAGGTATTTCTGAAGCCAGACTTTGCAGAAACAGATTTAACCGAGGAAACTCCAAGGAATTACATCAAAGACATCTATGCCAACTTACTCTTCAGCATTCAAAGGTATTTTACCTGTGAGGGAAGATATCATAAAGTGTATTCATATCATTTTAAACTCCTATTGCATTTTACTGGCATGATTTCTTTAGATTTGCCTTTCTTCCTGTATCGAAGTATAGCTAAGATGGCAGATAAAGTGCAATTGAAAACTCAAGGATGTGAAACTTCCCTTTTCCATCATGGCCTAATTAAGCTGATAGTTTTACATGAACTTCAAAATATCAACAGAGAATGGTATTCATTTTTGTTTTTATGTGGTTTTGGAGTTGAAAACCAAGGTGCAGGCATTAGCCCCAATGCTAAAGAAACCCGACCAACAGAAACCAGTAAGCCTGTAGTGATCATGTCAAAAATATTTATCAAGCTGAAGCCAAGAAAGCAAGTGAAAGAGCAAGTGAGTAAAGCATCAGTGGTCAGTCTTGAGACTCCTCAACCTACAAAAGAGAAGATAGTTGAAGTTAGAGAAATGACACAAGAACAGTCAGCTGATAAATCAGTTCAAAGGAGATTGACTAGAAGTAAAATTGCAAAGGAGAAAGGTAAATCAATGATCTCAAAAGAAAGTCCAAGCTTAAAGGGTAATTTAAATGATATTTTAGAAGCCATTGATATTGAAGAATCTCCTTTGGCACAGGCAAATTTCATAAAATTTGATGAAGGAAAACCTAAGAAGATGAAATCTTCTAAGAAGCTGGAATTTGATGATGAGGTTGCAGCATTTGTGTTTAAGCCAAGAAAGCCTTTAACTAGGAAATCTAAAAAGATGCAAGAGTTCAATGTTGAATTAGGAGAAACAGAGGAAGCTTCCACTGTTCAGGAAGAATTCATAGACCTTTCATCACCAATACCTGAAGGAGACAAAGACAGAGTACTTTCCACTCAGACAGAAAAACCAGCTATGAAGAAATAGAACAAAAGTTGAAATCAGCAAATTATGAAATTGCTAGACTAAGGAAGAGGAAAGAAGGCATGCTGCTGAAAAGACAAATTTTAAGAGGACAAAGGCTCTATGGGAACATGAGAAGGTTTCCAAACCAGAAACAATAACTAGTGAAGTTCAATACTTTACTTGGATTGTTCCTGCAATTAAAGAGGCTAGATATGTGAGAATGATGAATGCTCAGTTAAGGGCCACCAACAGGAAATTGAGGACGCAGATTGAAGACTTAGAAATACAGTTGCAGCAAAAATGAAACAGGGAAAAAATGGTAAATACTTGAATCAGTTTTGTCATGAAGATAAAGATTTTTTTGAAGAAGAACATATCCATTAAAGATTTTTGTGGTTGATATAAATCTTTAAAAATATCTTAAATATCTCCAAAAATTTTCATTTTTGAAAAAACTGTGTTAAAGGAGTACACATAGCAGTTTCGTAGCGCGCTACGAAACTGCTGAAGGTGAAGTTTTGGCGTTTTTGCATGAAATTGGGAGGTAAGAATTGCTAGTATTTAGAGTTTAGTATTGTAAATGGAAAGAGCAAGGTCATAAATGAAGTTCCAGGTTGAAAAGAAAGAAAAAGAATGGTTAAAGGATTTTTTTTTTTACAGTGGTGTAAAAAGCTGCGCTACGAAAACAGGCTGTTTTCGTAGCGCAATCATATTCTCTCTACTTTTCATTTTTTCGAAGGCTTCCTTTTGCACAGGTGGAAAGATTGAAGAGTTTATGGAATGTTAACACATGTTACATATACAAGATATTCATCAAGGCTAGCAAAGATGTTCGAAGACAAGCATGGAGGTAAGGGCTAAAATTCAGGAAACTCTATCTCCTGGTTTCTAGGGCAGTTAAGTCATGAATCAGCAGGGTTCACCACAAAGCTAGAGGCATCATAAAGGTCGAAGACATGGATTAGCAGCTGTCAAAGAGGGTATTTAAATTTTGGATAAGGTTGTTTGAGACATGTTAAGGAGTTTCACTCCTATTTGTATTAGAACTCCTAGAAGACAGTTAGCTGTCAATTTGTAATTAAGAGTTTGTTTTAGGAGTAGATAGGTGTCAATTTTAGAAATTCAAACTCTCCCAATGATGGATCATGGAATCCAAGAAATGTAAAGACTCTATCTGAAGCATGAGGTCAAATTCCTCAGGGTTGGCATTTTCATTAGTAAAGCAGTTGTGTTATTGTATGTTATTGGACATTTTTCAACTTAATATAGAGATCAGTTTTACTACTCAAGATTCACAAGGGGTTTATGTGTTTGATGTTACTATGGCCTTTTTCAAATATCTATTTGCAGTGGTATGAGCATGTGTTACTTAGAATTAATTGAATAATGCTCTAACTTCCTTCACATGCTTTTAAACTGTGCTTATTCACTGTGTTATTGTTTCCACTTATAAACCTAGACTCCAAGTGCCTTGATTTCCATGTTTGATAGATCATGATGTTTTGTTGAAGACTACTCTGACTCCATAGCCCAATAGATGTTTGCTAATATTTGATTCAACCAGTTATACATTTTATCCTTTTATTCCTAGAGTTAGCCATCTAATCATTAATCAAAAATCTTAAACCTATTGAGAGAGCCCTCTCAGGTTGAGGAGGCTAAGCCTCAACCAAAAGATTGGTTTGAAAGAGTTACTCACAGTCTAATTGATTAGAAACCTATCAGGGTTAGATTTTGTGATAAAAAAATCAACATTTTTAAAAAACATAGATGATTGGAGGTTCTCATATATTCACCATTTAAACTCCATGCATTTCAAAGTGAAGCTAGTACTCGAATAAACTCTGCATTTTTTTTTTATTCTACTCGTCTCTTACATGATTGAAGTTAAAAAAGTGGTTGGGAAAGGTATTACAAGGTAGTTCCACATGGTTGGCCATCATGTGGGAAATTAGGTTATGTATATCACCATCTCGGCACAAATGCGGGGTGCTAGTGTTGATCAAGGAACAAGTGCAACTACAAGCAAAATGAGCTTCATACAAGCACTTATGACTTTGTAACAACACTGATGAAAATCATCTTAGATTTTCCAACAACAATGGGCATTTGGACTAAGCACACTAAAAGGCATCATGATTTTCTTTTGTCATATTGAAATTATTATTATTGCATGTTTATGTAAATAATGAATATCAAAATCATGTAAAAGTCAATAAGAATATCAATGGCCATGAGGAAATTGAATAAGTCATGGAAATTTGAAGAGTCATAAGGGAGGTGGGAGGTCACCCCCCCCCCCCCCCCCCCCCACCATTTCTATAATGATAACCTCATGCCTCTAAAGGTTGGTGGGGGGATTTTTGGCACTTGAGTTATGCTAGAATTTAGATAGTTGTTTGTACTTAGGTGGTTAGGAGCACTCTAGATCTTGGCAACTTTTAAGCTAAGTGGTAGTGATGATAAGGTTTATGTTGGAGATGATATGAGCTTCCTACATTCCACTATTGGATTTTGATGGCTTTACTAGACATTTACTTCAGTTTACAACATTATTAATGAGAATATATTCACTTTCAACATCAATTTTTGTGCACTTTCATGGTGGTTGTAATGGCTATCTGGTATTTCCATTGTGTGTGCATTTGTGCTTCATATCAATGATAAGTTGATGAACTAATATATAGCTATTGTGTGTATGTTTTATTTTGAATTGTTTCTCTTTATTTCATGATAATGCTAGTAACCTAATGTGAACTAATTTGTAGTTAACCTATATCATTTTCTTACTTTTATGTCTCGGATGGTTTTGGAAAACTAGGTCATCTTTGTGATGTACTTCTTCTTGTTTCTCTGCTGCTATATTCTTGTGCTTTGGCTTGTGATTTTTTCAATTGTGGGTTGATTTCATCCTCGTTCTCTGGGCATTTCACACTTGTTCTCACACTAACTTTGCTTCACTTGATATCTAAGAGAAAACAAACATGGTTGCAGCCGAACCTACATACCGAATGGGGCTCCTATCCCAAACAGTGTGAGGTGTAATTGAGACTTCACACTGGGGAAACCCCCTTACTGTTGGCGGTACATTTTTACCCATCAACAATGACATTACCAAAGTCAATGCTAAAAAACTAGATTCAACCATAAACAACCATATACAACTATTATTAACCATGGCCAACCAAAGGAAACCATAGTGAACCATAGTCATTCGTAGTCAACCATGGTCAACACAAGTCAAGCATCATCAACCATTAAGGAACATTGCATTGAAACTTCTTAGATAATGTTTCAAGGTGACATAACCCTAATTATACATTGCAATGTGACATAACTCTAACTGAATATCACAATGTGACATAACCACTCAGTAGGTACTGACTAATATTAGGGTTTCCCATGGTTGAATTTAACTACTCACCTTAAGAGAAAAGAGGTTTCACCTCTAACCGGCTCATGACTATACATTCCCAAGTCCAAAAGACAAGATAACACTCTTGAGACTCAAAGTCAATGAAGATGTACATCTCAATGTGGAATAATCATTGGGAAGATAAAATCCAAGATATCCCTTGAGTAACATCACAATGTGACATAACATTGCATGGACATCACAATGGGACACAACCATTTAGGAACATAACAATCCGACATAATTTGACCAAAATTAATGTTGCAATGTGACATTACCATCGTAAATCATGGTTTACATAATCAACATGGTCAACCATAACAAACCATAGTGAACCATGGGCAACTAAATACAAAAATGGTTCACATATGTCAACCATGATAATCATTGCAATATGAAATAACCATTGAGGAACATCATGATCTAACCTAATTCTTGTGGAACATCACATTATGCCCCAATAATTGAGGGACATAGAAATTTGACATAAGATAACTAGGGTAAGTGCCACATGCTACATAACAATTGAGGAACATCACCTTGTGACACAAATATTAAGGAACATAGAAATTTGACATTAGACAACTAAGATAAATGTTTCAATTCTACATAACCATTGAGGAACATTTAATCCAACATATTCTTTTGTGAACATCACAATGTGACATAGCCTTTCAAAAACACTACAATTCAACATGAGTTCACTAAGAAGAATGTCACATGCGACACAAACATTAAGGAACATCACAAATGTGATACTTGAATATTATTACACCAACAAATAATTGAGAAATTGTAATAATTTAGAAATAATAAGACAAGGTCAAACATTTCCATTAAGAAATAAAATATTTATACATGCCTAGGAGAAAATGCTCGATTCAAGAATCTCCTACAATCTCTCAACAATCTATCCACAAATATCTCAACTAATAATTATCTATCTAAAAGAAACCTTCCACACATAAAAAATAGATAACAATAACAATTTTAGACATATGGAAAATGGCCATTAGTCTGAAATTTCTACCCCATAATGATGATTTGGAGTGATAACAATATCTTCCATTAACTTGTATAATTTTTCCGTTAGTGGTGCTTTGGTGAAGATATACACAACTTGATATTTTGTTTTTCAATACATGATCTTGATCACAACTTGTTGAACCAAGTCCCGCATAAAATGATATTTAATATCAGTATGTTTGGTCTTATTGTGAAAATTTGGATTCTTAGTCATTTTAATAGCACTTTGATTGTCACAAATTAACCAATTAGGTTTCTTGTGTTGCTCAAAGTTCACTTTTTTTCATCCATGCAACCTACCCAATCAAAATATGTATAACCAATTTGCATCGTGGGTGAAAGGTTCCATGTGCATCAAAGTTCCCAAAGCTGTAATATTTTATATGGGTGGCATTGAAAACATGTTTACCAACCTATTTGTTTTGTCATTTTTGTAATTGATGACTAGATGAAACTAGTGTAAGACCCCCATCCACTTGTAACGTATGTTTTTCTTTAGATTACTGTACTTTTGTATAAACTATAGCAATTGGCGATCTGTGTGGATGATGGTCTCCTTTCCCATCATAAGTGTTTCCACTTTTTGACTATTTGAACTAGGGAATACAACTCTTTATTGAAAGTAGGTAGTTTAGAATTACCCCATGAAATACTTTAGAATGAAAACATACAAACCTGAGTCCTTACATAAGGATTGTGCTCAAGGAATACCCACTTGCATATCTTTATACTTTGAAGGGATTCTACAAGTTTGGTAATAGACGAACTAATGATTGACTAATTTTCTCTTTCAACTCATCAAAGAATTTTTTTTTCTTCCACCACTAAAATATCTTACCACTCGCTATCATGGTGTGGAGTGGTGCATCTATTGTTGAAAATGAATCCATGAAATTCTGCAAGTATTGTGCCCAAGGAAACTCCTAAATTGGGAATTGTAGGAAGCAACCACTTCATAATGGCATGCATCTTCTTGGGATATATCTTAAGCTTCCCTCCACCAATAACCTACCCCAAATACACCAAAGACTAATGGTAAAAATTACATTTCTTATGGTTTCTTGTAGCTAGTGCTTCTTCAAAGTCTTTGGCACCTACAAAAAGTGTGAGATGTGCTCCTCTTAGGGAACACCTTAACCAGTATATCATCTAAATAAACTATAACAAATTAATCTAAATTAGGTAGTAGTACACCATTCATTAGTCTCATAAATATACATAGTGCATTACATAAACCAAATGGAGTGACCAACCATTTGTACAAACCTTGCATGTTTTTGTAGGTAGTATTTTAGGTTTATTCTTTGAATCAAACTTGGTGGTATCTTGATTTTAGATCCAGGAAGTAATTTGTGTGTTGCAATTGATCTAATAGATCACCAATTCTAGGAAGGGGGTACATGCTATTTAGTGTAAGTTTATTTAATTCTTTTTAATTGATATACATTTTCTATGTCTTTTCCTTCTTTAGTAAAATTATGATCGATGACCTACACAGTGAGGTACTTGGTCAAATAACACTCTTTTATATCAGTTATTGCAACTATTTCTTCACTTTGTTTGCTTCCAAAATGGATTATGTATACATCCCAATATTTAGAAATGGAGAGTCTGACAATAATTGGATTTTTTGATCCACTTCCCTCTTGGGTGGTAGCCCCTTAGGCTCTTGGAACACTTGCTTGTATGCCTATAGAAACCCTTCTATTTGATGTTTCTATTATTTAGTACACCCCTACAAGGTTGCCCTTATTCAATCATCTCTAGACTGATTTTGTCTTAAGAAAAGTAAAACATATTTCTTGATGGAACCAATCATATTTTTCGCTTGGTTGGCACTAAACAATGAAATCTTGAAATTTCCCTTGTGCATGTTGATGAGGAAGGATTTCCATCCTTGATGAGATATTACTTGTTGGTTATATGCATGAATATTTTATCCCTCATACACATGTAGGGACTCCCAAACACAACTCCACATACATAAAGTGGTGATACATCCAATTATACTTCATCAATATAAACATCACTTAAAACAAATTTTATCATTCATTATTTTGTTACCTTGATCCCTGCATCCTTGTTTACCCTTCCCAATTGATGTGGGATAGGACGATCTCAAACCTATAATGCAAGTTTTTTTATCTAATTCGGTGTTATGAGATTAGTTTGTGAGCCTAAGTCATATAGAGCATCTATCTTGGTCTTCTGAACTTGAATATTAATGCTCTTCCTAATTATGAAGGCTACTCAGTTCAACCTCCTTCCACACTAATGTATAAACAATATCCCCTTCCACATTAGATTTTCTTTCGACTTGATTTTGAATTCAAATTTGGTTGTAATTTACAACACTCTTCCTTAGTGTAATCATCAATGTTGTAATGGTTACAATAGTTGTTGGGAGCCTTGCACTGATGTGTAGTGGTTGTTGTCTTCTTATCCTTCCCCTCTTTCAACTTATTCTTCCCCTCCTCGTAAGCTTCATGGTGATCTTTATGCTTAAAACCACTAGGTTGCTCTTTCTTTTGGCCTATGATTTCTAGATATTATGCATATACACATGCCTTGTCCATCATCCTTGGTTTAAAAAGCATCGGCTTCTTTTGTAAGTGGTCATGTAGACCCCCCTAGATACCTAAGTACCTCTAGGTTCTTGGGAGAAAAACCCAACATGATGGGAATCTTCCTGAACTCAATAGTGTACTCTTGTAAATGTTTCCCCTACCTTTTCCTGAAATAGTGCCATCAGATCCATCAGTCCTCTACATACCCAATAAGGTGGACTTGGGACTTAATGAGGGTTTTGAATTCCTTCAACCTAGTTAATGGTAGATAAACTTCCATATTAAGTGTTTTCATCTGGATTTCCCACCAATTTAGAGCATGCACTACAAGGAAAATACCTTCTAGCGGAGGTTTTTGTGGAAGCTCCTATAAAAATAGCCCAAAAATCCATTTGTAGCAGAGGTGGGCAAGCGGATGTTTTTTTAACGATGTGTCTATAATATATAAACGCACTGGTGCTTTACTATACATTTAAGCATCGATTCCTAATAGAACATGGTGCACCATGGTAGATTTATTTATTTTTAAATAAAAAAATGGTGTGTTAAATAAAAAAATGCACCGGTGTTTATACTAATCGATAACACCAAGAAAAGGGTTCAATATTAAAAAATGCAGGTCGTAAAATTCATTTTTCTTTGTCCAGTGCTATTATGTGACGACGCCCCAGTGCTAAACCAGTACGATAATGCCCCGGTGCATACATTATTGATAACACCAAAACAAGGTTAAATTTTAAAAATGTTGATCCTAAAATTATTCTCACAGTATTAGCATTATATCCACTAAAAGAACCAGTGTTGTTCTTGTATTTAAACACCCCGATGCGTACTTAAAAAGAGCACTTATTTTGGGTTTTTAATTTTAAAAAATGTGGTGCTATATTCCCACGAAGCACCGGTGCATTTAATGTATTAGAGCATCTCGATGTGTCTTATTAAGAACACAATTATAGGGTTTTTAATTTTTAAAAAATACAGTGCTATATTCCCACGAAGCACCGGTGTTGTTCATGTATTAAAATGCCCTGGTGCATCCTATAAATAGCACCACTAGGGGGTTTTTAATTTTAAAATAACACGGTGCTATATTTCCACAAAGGACCAGTGCGGTTCACGACTGAAATTCCCTAGTGAGTTTTAGCAAGAGCACCGCTATAGATTTTTTAATTAAAAAAAAAAATGGTGCTCTCGGAGATGGGGCGCACTGGTGTTGTTGTAATAACATACCGAAACGGGGTTAAATAAAAAATATATATATCAGTCGTAAATTCCATTTTTACCATTTGCAGTGTTGTAGAGCTATGAAGCACTGGTGCCACTCTTACCTCATGAAAGCACCCTAACATCAGTGCTTCTCTTGCTCACCATCCTTTTGTACCATGCTCAATGTGTGGCTTTCCAATTTTCTCAAACGATGGTGAATTTTTGTTTTCTCATTTACGTCTCAGTTATGCCTCCCTGAAGACCAAATGTCCAGGTAATGTTTACATTTCTCCCTAATTTAAATTTTTAGTGGATTAGAATTACAAAATAACTCCAAATCCACAGTTTTTTTTTCTTGTGCGATGTGTTTGATAGGTTTGGCTCTCAACGATAGCGGTGCACACTGTAAATTTATAGGGTGCATCACAATTAAGTAAGTGAACCTAACGCACCACAGTGTTTTCGGTGTATATTTTAAATTAAAATTCATCAGGAAAAGCTATAAATTGTACGTTGGTGCATACATTTTTAATTTAATCTCATGCGTTTATATTTACCAAACACACCACAAACATAATATTAAAAAAATATAGCTTGGTGCGTTCTATAACCTGAACGTTCCGTATTGGTACAAAAGGTTATATGTATGCACTAGTGCGTAAGGTTGTTGACACGCCGTGTTGAAAATGTATTTATGTGGACCAAAAGTGATATGTCATATGTATGTATGCATTGATGTCGATGCTCTTATGTTTAGAGGTGCACCAGAGCCGATGCAGAACTGTTTTTGGGGCTCATTGGGGACGATTTTTTCTTTCTTTTTAATTGAAAGTTATGTGTCCATGTTTATCAATAAATTTTCCATTTAACAAAAAAATTATGTTTTATGTATGAGGTTGATGTTTTTTATATGTCAATAATGTTGCAGAGACATCAATAGAGGGAGCAAGAGCAAATGGAAGATCAATACAATATGATCCGACCATGGGAGAGAGGGAGATGGATTTATACCTTCTCTAAGCAGTCTTGAGGAATGTATACCTCCTTAAGTACTATGATGAGGCTACATACTTGAAGGCACACTCTGGCTTGCTGGAATAGCTGATTTGTAAGTGGGATTTCCACCAACAGTTTTTTTGTGTCGATCCTAACTCCTAGTATAGGACCTCTAAGGAGGATATATATTTTATCACTAGCCTATCCAGTAGAGGGGAGGATTTTCCTGAGTTCCCTAATGTCCCCGATGGAGTTGTAGTAGATATTCAACTTCTCTACTCTTAGAAATATGTTGGGGGTCATGTAGTGCGTCCAACATATTTTCAAGCGCGTGGCAGACAACTACAAATTTCTTCTTTTGTTGAATAGAAGATTAGGTGCCTCTCATTATAAGTGATCGCCATTGCACACTATACTATTGATGGGAAGTGCATCAGTTGCCCTCTTTTGTTTTATGTCAATTATTTGATGTAGTTGCCATGATGTATCAAGTTGTCTTCCATTTTTTAGGCAATTTTGTAGGACTTTAGATAGATGTCGTGTGATGATACATGGGAGGACGAACTTCCCTTTCGCTTTAGAGATTTTTTGTTTATTTTTGAAAGGTTTCCAAAGACGAGGACTAAATTTTACCATCTCCCTCCTAGGCCGATGACTGAGGTGCAAATGCGCATGTGGGGCCATATGATGTCCAAGAGGGGATTTCTAGAGTATCTGGCTAGGATTTCCTCCCAGGAACTAATGCTACTGGCCAGTGAGGATGACCACACGTTTATCTTGTTGTCATTTTCTTATGTGAGTATTGATTGGAGACAATGTCCCAACATCATCTTCACACTAGATGAGCCTGAAAATGATAGAGGTAATATTAGTGTTTTCTTTAAATTAATCTAGTTTCATTTTATTTTCTTAATTAATTAGAATCAAATTTATTCTATCACATTTTTTAACTTGTTTTATTGAATTGTTTACTGAAATTTTCTAACTATTTTTGTGTACTGTATATTTTTTATACATCGACACATTCCTTGGGGACGTGCCTCCTCCCCCATCAAAGGGAGTAGATGAGGTGATGGGTAAGGCCCAAGAGGGTAAGGCGCATCCTCAAGTGAAAAGGGGTGTGGTTATCCGGGTTCGTAGGCATTAGGGGAATTTTGAGGTCTAAAATGAGCCTCCTAAAGAAATTATAAAATAATATTCGAAATAATAAAATAAAATTAGATTACATCATCACATTTTAGAGGGAAAAAAGAAAAAACTATTTTTTCAACTTGTATTTTCTACTTATCTTCCTATGGGTTTACTCAAATTTTGAGTAGGAACACTCGTTGGATGCATAATTTGATTCCCCATCCAAGGATTACCCATGTTGCATACTTTTGATGGACTCTTATACAAGAAAAATGAGAAATACATGAAAAACATGATTGCAATCACATTTTCTCATGTATTCCTCATTTTTCATGTAGCAGGTTCCATCAAAAGTATGCAACATGGGTACTCCTTGGATGAGGAATTAAATTTTACATCTAACGAGTACTCACATTCGAAATTTGAGTAAAATATTAGGGAGATAAGTTGAAAATACAATTTGAAAAAGTAGTTTTATTATTTTATTATTTTTTAATATTTTTACCTTTTTACTCCAAAAATGGTGAATCATCCCCCTCGGTTGAGATCAACATATTGAATCTTTTTGGTTCTTATAAAGTTTATTTTGGTTGTACATTTTTCTTAGGGGGGCCATTTTAGACCTCTAAATTCCCCTAATGGCTGGTATGAGATTTAGGATGGACTACTGTGACCGATTGTCTAGATTTTTGGTTGATGAGGGAGTCTAGTCTGCGAGAGATCGAGACATAAGTTTAGATCCTAAGTTCATGGATCTCTTGAGGGACTGTTTTCATGATATGATGAATCATATGCGTCATATCGTATGAGCTAGCAGGCTACTAGCAGCGAGGAGGGATGCAAGGAATGCATCACTAGATACGTCACATGAGTCTTCACGCAGTGCTACCCCCTCGGATCATGATGATGAGGGTGATGATCATGCTTCTGGTAGTACTGCCCCATCATATCATGGTAAGGATGTTGGTGATCCTTCTAGTAGTACTGCCCCATTGGATCATGGTCAGGGTGTTAGTGATCCTTCTAGTAGTATTGCCCCATTGGATCATGGTCAGGGTGTCAATGATCCTTCTGGTATTACACCTCCTCATCATTCAGCTGATGATCACATCCCAGAGCTATAGGAGGTGCCTCATGTTTCTATTGAGAGAGTAGACCAACCACATTCTCCTCCACTTGATCATAGTTCGATAGTTGATGCAGTACTTGACTATCCATCGTCTTCTGCTGCAAACCAATCTACCACTACTATGTTTGTTGTATCACAGATTTGATAGCAGTTATTTGACTTGTATATATATATATATATATATATATATCATGCATTTTTTTTTCATGTTTATGTACTTAATTTATATGTTTGTGTTGATGTGTATATTGTTAGGTCATGTTATATATGTTCATTTAATGCACATGCAGATAGATGTGTATGTGATAGTAGTTGTTTGACATGAGATGTATATTAATTTGAGGATGTATGTGGTGATGATGTTAGATTACAATGCTTTTGTTTTGTTAGATGTAATCACAATGATGATTCCCTATTATATTATTACATTTGTGTGCTAGCTAATGACATTTATATATGGTAGAGGTGTATATAATTAGATGATGGTAGTGAATTTTAATGTGTATCTTAGATTATTTTTATGTTTATTAGATGGTTATTGATCCAGGTGGATATTGGTTTTCACCCACTTATTCCACTTGGACCCCCACTATCGTTTCTTTTGGTTTCCTTAATTGTAGAATAGCTTATTGTTTTTGGTAGTTTTTCAGGTCCTGAACTTCCGGATCCATTTTGAGGCCTTAAATGATGTTCTTTTGGAAAACGGGAAAATATGAATCTTTAACAAATTTCACAATTGAAATTTGTAGACCACAGATAGATATTTCTAACAAGGTATCGTGCATGTCAAACGAAGATAGTATGCCAAAGTTACAACCCTGGAAAGTTGATGTACCAATTTACCCCAACGGGGCCCACAAAATTGGAGCTTCATCTCCTAGGGTTAGGTTTTTGGATGTTTATGGATCTCCATTATTTCTCAATAATAAAAAGGCCTTGGAGCCTCATTGTAACAAATTTCAAAGGCATGTAGTTGCCTCATCTATTTTCAAAGATAAGCTACCATCGTCTGAGCTAGTTTATTTCCATTATGTATGTAAGCATCTTAAAGTTATTTGATATTAATGAAATGAATATTTATTTATGTTGCATATATGTGTTTATGTTTATATACGTATTTTTTTTCATTCATACATAAGTGTGGATTAGTGGTATCAGACTGATTTGCTCTTTCTCTATCTTTCTATGCATGTCCCCGACGAGGTCTAGGTATAAGGAGTTAGGGATCGAACTGGCTGAACCTTTGCAAGACCAGCCTCGCTGACCTCAATGACCTCCCATGGAGGAATAAAATAAAGATGAGGGAGTAAGAGATCCTTTAAAAATATTGTTCAAAGAATCCCTCAAGTGAAAAAGGAATGTGATGACAGACAACTTTTCCCAAAGCCTTCGGCAGATGCCCACAAGAAACACATCCTCATCCGGGAGCCACTCTGGAGGTACCTCTCCCTTTAAGGGATAAGTCAACTTTGAAATTTCCATATTTGAAGGCCAGATAAATGAAGATGTTGTAGATAAATGGAATCTGTTGGAAGGATATGTTTTGGTTCATTATTTTTCCAATAGGGAAAATATTAATTTTTCACTCCTCAAATCCACCCCCTACGTCAAGGACTGGTGGGAAACCTATTCTGAGTAGAGGGACGAGAGGGAACCCTCACTTTTTTCATCTGTACCCACTTGGAATTATTTCTGAGATGCCATTAAGGAATAATATTACCTTTTCAAGAGCTATGACGACAAACACATACAATGGAATACGATGTGGAAACAAAGGGATCAAGATGTGCATGAGCTGATGAATATTTTCCATACCCTGTGCACAAATTTGGGTATCAAAGATTCCAAGAAACATATAGTACTAAAGTATCATAATTGTTTGCATAAATAAATTTAGGATGAAGTGGAGTTCCTAGACATCTCCTCACTTGGTGCAACATACTGATATGCTGCCAATATTGAACAAAAATTCAAGCAGAAGAAGTAAGACTTTCGATTTGTGAACCCAAAGCAGAGAAAAGGTGCCCCCAAGCCATAGAGAAAATGGAAAATCCACACTACGACCCCCCATGAAAACTCCTCAAAGTCACAAGCCAAAAATAATGGGAAGGCGAAGAAGGACACTTACAAGTGGTGTGAGTTCCATAAAAATCCCATTCATAACATAAATGAATGTTGCGCAAAGCAGGTGCTAGTGACCAAGATAAAAGACTCAGAGACAGATGTATGCTATGATTATGAGCCAGAACCCGATAAGGGAAAGTGAATCATTCACGCGGAACCCACTGTGACGGTAGCCGCCACCGAGCTCTAAATGGCAGAACATGAGGATCAATAGGAGGGTGAGTACCTCTTCCACTCACAAATGTGGGTAAATGGTTTACCAATGCAATTCATTATTGACAATGGTAGCTAGAAGAACCTAATCTCAACCGAGGTCATTAAGAGATTGAAGTTGCCAACAACACCGCACCCACAGTCGTACACCATTGGGTGGCTACACCAAGGGCGAGATCTCCATGTCAGCCAACAGTATCTCCTTCCTTAGCATCAAGCCCTTCGCAGATGAGGTATTGTGTGATGTTTCCCATATGGAGGTATGTAATTTTTTATTAGGTCATCCATACCTATTGAAGCTTCATGTTGTATATGAATCCATACCTCATTCTGTTATTATTACTTTGGGTCTGAAATTTGGTAGGATACCCGAAGTAGCACTACCCACCACCTTTTATTCGATCTCTGCTAAGTAATGCAGTAATATCATTTCCCAGACTGGGAAATTTGTCTTCCTTATGATTCACCCTCAGAGCAATAGCAATATTTTTTCCATGTCCACAGCCTCCAAATAGGGCTCCTCTGCATGACAATAGTAGATGGACAAGGTCATGGAGGAATACAGGGACATCTTCACCTCACCCACAGGGGCACACATACACTGTTAGGTCAAGCACTCCATTGATCTGGCCCAGGCGCGCTGTTATCTAATGGATTGATCAAATGACACTATGTTCTGGAGAATGATGAAATCAAGAGGAAGATTCAAGTGATGTCATAGAAAGGGAACATTAGGCCAAGTTCATCACCCCGTGGGAGCTCGATCGTGTTGGTACAAAATAAGGAAAGAACCTAGAGGCTTTCTATTGACTATCGGACGTTGAATAAGATCATTGTCCATAATAGGTATCCAATCACATATATTGATGAACTTCTAGACTAGCTCAAGGGGGCCAAATATTTCAGTAATATTTACTTGAATTCTGGTTATCACCAAGTATCAATCGAACCCTTCGATGCGTGTAATATTGCCTTCAAATCCAAGGAGGGCCTTTTTGAATGGTTGGTCATGCATTTTAGGTTAATTAATGCCCCCAAAACCTTCATGAGGTTGATGGACGACATCTTGTAGCCCTTCACCAACTTGTTCATTGTAGTGTATTTGGACGACATCATGATCTTTAGCTAGAGTTGGGAAGAGCACCTACACCATATTCGAAAGGTCCTAAAAACCCTAGGACAACACACATTACGTGCCAATTTAAAGAAATGCACTTTTGCTAAGACTTGGGTTCAAAATCTAGGGTAAATTATTGATTAGCGGGGTGTGCATGTGGACCCAACCAAGATACAAGTTAGTCAGTATTTGACAGCCCCAACCACTTTAATAGGGCTTTGCAAATTTCTTCGTCTTGCTAATTTCTATCGCAGGTTCATGTTGGGATTCTCTCATATCACTTGGCCTTTGAGTCAAGTCATGAAGGGAGGAGCGAAATCAAAGTACCTTTGGTATGAATCCCAACAAAAGGCATTTTCTGAGTTGAAGCATTGCCTCTGCTCTACACGAGTTCTCACATTACTAAACTTGAAAAAACCATTTGAAATTGAGACAGATGCCTTCGAATATGATATTGGTGTAGTTCTTACCTAGAAGGGGCATCCTATGGCATATAATAGTTAGAAAATTTTATATATAGTCCAAAAGTATCCCACCTATGACAAAGAGATGTATTCCATTGTGTAGACCTGCCAACAATGGAAGCATTACATTCTGGGGAAGGAAACAATCATCCACACAGACCACCAACCCCTGCAATTCATACAGACACAAGGAAAGTTGCAGAACGATCAGCATTAGAAATGGTCCATATATCTACAACAGTTCTGTTTGAACATTAAGTACAAGAAGGGTGGGACCAATAATGTTAAATATTGCCTCAGCCGGCGGTCGGTTATGTCAATAACCATTGTGCTCAACTCTTTTGTGGAAACTATAATTCGGGATGGTCACATATTTATAAGAGTGATCCATAATTCGACATCACATACTAGATGCTTCTAGAAGGCAAGAAAGTTCCAAACTTTCACATCTAGGATGCACTGTTATGCCACGTGGGACACCTATGTGTTCCTTCAAGTGAGAATGCCAAGATGATTTAGGAGGCTCACTACAGTCGGGTCGCTGGACATTTTTGGGTAGAAAAAAATTGTAGTGTTGCAGAAGTATTTTTATTGGTCGAACAGTCGACAAGATGTTGGGAAGTACATCATATCCTACACTGCCTGCACCATTTCCAAACCTACAATCAAGAATCAAGACCTGTATACTTCTCTACCTACTCCTAGTTGGCCCTAGGAATCCATATCCATGGATTACATGTCAGGCCTTCTTTTACCAAGCATGGCAATGACTGACTTTTCATGGTCGTCGATAGATTCTCTAAATATGGTCATTCTAGTGGCATGCAAGAAGAGTATCACAACAGAAGCCACTTCCAAACTCTTCTTTAAATGAGTGTTGGTACATTTTGGGACCCCATGGTCCATTACCTTAGATTGGGATAACAGGTTCCTAATTACATTATGGTCAACCCTATGGTCATTTTTGGATACCAAGCTCACTATGTCCACGACCTTCCACCCCAAAATTGATGGATAAACAAAGGTCATCAATAGGATGATCGTGCACATCATGCGCATGTACAACTCACATCATCCACGCAGATGGGATGAAATCCTCCCCTATGTCCAAAACAACTACAATAGATATCTCCACATCTCAATTGGACACAACCCCTTTCAGGTGGGGTTGGGATTCCAGCCATTAAGTCCCATTGATTTTTCCATACCACTTGCAGCTACTCAGGAAAATTTGGCTCATGTCCAGTTTGAAGATGAAAGAGCTACCATCTTCATTGAACGCATTCAACACATCCACTAATAGGTTTATGACATATTGGATAGAGAAAATTCCAATTACAAGCAACGACATGATCAACATCGTGTGCCACATAAGTTTTAGGTGTGCGACAAAGCTTTGTTACATTGGTAGAAAGAACGCTTTTCCGAAGCCCATCAGAAGCTCTAACCACTTTGATATAGGCCTTACACCATCACTAAGATTGTGGGAGATAATTATTTTTAGCTCATCATTTCCCCATTCCTTGACTAGCACCCACTATTCAATGTGGACTGCCTTCGGCCATACTTTACACCATTATTGGACACGTTAGACATTGCAAAACAAGTCACACCAACAAAGCTAAACCCAAACTACATGGAATAAGAAAAAATTGATCAGATCATGGACACATAGATCAAGAACACTCTCTAGCATAAGATCCAACTGTATCAGGTTGTCAAAGTTGGCCAACTCCTGCACCAAGGCAAGTGGCTCACTAGGGACTAAGTTCAACAGAATTTTCCCCATCTCATGGAGACACTCAACGCAATGGGGACCATTGCTTCCTAAGGGCGGAGGATTGATACAGGTGGATATTGGTGTCCACACACCTATTCCACTTGGATCCCCACCATTTTGTCTTTCAATTTCCTTCATTGTAGCACAATTTACTATTTTGGAAGTTTTCAGGGCTTGAACTTCCAACATCGTTTTGAGGCCCTAAAAAAATTTTTTTGGGGAAAAAGGGCAAACATGAGTCTTTAACTAGTGTTTGCAGTCAAAAGTTGTAGTATGTGGATAGATATTTCTAATGAGGTATCATACGCATCAAATGGAGATCATATGCCAAAGTTATGACCTCGGGAAGTTGATGTACCAATTTACCCTAATGGGGCCCACAGATTGGTGCTTCATCTCCCAGGGGTTATGTTTTTGGATGTTTATGGTTTTCCATTGTTTCTCAATAATAAATAGGCCTTGGAGCCTCATTGTAACACAGTTCAGAGGCATGCATCTGCCACATATATTCTCAAAGACAAGTTACCATCGCCCGAGCTACTTTATTTTCATTCCTTATGTAAGCATCTTTCAATTCTTTGATATTAATGAATTTAAAATTTATTTTTGTTGCATCTCTGTGTTTATGTTTATATATGTATTATGTTTCATTCCTGCATAAGTCTGCATCAGTTATCAACATGATGTTTATTTTTATGAAATAATATTTACTATAGATTATGTATTGGTGAACTTATATCAAAATTTTATATATGAAATTGCATGAAAAATGACTTTAAAAAAAATGCAAAGATATTTTTATAAGTTACAAAGTTTAGTATGGTTGAAACTATGATTTTAAAATTACGATAAATAATTTTCTATCACTTAGGTAGTTCATTCATATTCATTCTAACCTAATTAGAAAAATATTTCAATACTCACAAGGAAAAAATAATTAAAGAAAAAATAATTAAGTTAAATCTTAATAAGACGAAAATTTGTATCTCATTCAATTTTTAATATAAAATATTAATAATAATAAATTATTCAAAAATACAATTTAACCAACGAAAAATTACACTATGTCGATCTATATATATAGAGATAGAAAACTAGTACTATAGATCCATCTTAATCACATATTTATCAATCAGTAAAGGAGATTAAATCTTTTGACATGTAAATCTTTTTTCAAGTTTTACATTCTAAAAAGAGATTTTCATATAATGAGATTCAATCCATCTCGGCTCTTGGTAGATTTTTTGTTAAGATGGATTTATATTGATTTATAAAATTCAATCTATTGTTAAATTTAAAAACTTAAGTCAAAATATTTTATAATTAATTTAGATTTAATATAACTTAAAAAATTATATTTTAAACCAATTTAATTTATGATGAAAGTTATGAGATTTTCAAGGAGTTTAAATTTAAATATTTATAGCAACTCTTACCAATTTATATTAGAAATTTCTCTCTCTAAATATGAGGATCAAGAAATGTAAAATAAGGCTTGTGAATTTACTTGTAGTTGGGGATTTTCTCTATTAGAAGTTCTCCCTTAAAAAGGCAAGTGAACTTTTTTCTAGTAATAAAGATATAACATTTTGGTGCTTTTTTGGTTCTTTATTTTCTATTGTACTGGTTTAAATTTAAATTTTTTTAATAATAGACATGAGTTAAATAATACAAAAATCATACTATATTAGATTTAACTTTTTGACAAATAATATATTTGATTATTTCTTAATGAACAACTCAAGAAATATTATTTTTTCCACATACTTATTACGAGATAGTCACTAAAATTCATGTTTTCACATTTCTCCTAACTAATTTACATCATGTTCACAATGATTAAGACATGTCTACTTTAAATAATTTACTTATAAATACATAAAAATAGATATTTATTTTACATAATCTAAACATGAAAGAAAAATGCATTACCAAGTCTATTAGAAAGTCAAACAAATGTCTCTTAATCACCATCACATTATTTATCATTTAATTTTTATCCATAAAATATTTATTAGTTCAATTTTTATTAATAATTACCATTGAAAAGAAAAATCAAGACTCTTCCATTATGCATGAAGAAAAAAATTAAAATATCTCATGCATCCATGTAAGCCCATTTGTTTCTCTTATGGTCCATAAAAAGATGTAATCAAGATTTTATACATGCATAAGACCTCCTTTTAGTTTACATAATGTTGCAAGAACTAGAATTTATAAAATATAGTAAACATGACTTTACCTCTCATGTGAAGAATTTAATCTTACATATTAATACACAATTTTTTCATTGTTAAAGTCCTCATAGATGTATCACTACATTATTTATATTGCTTTTGAAATGAATCTGAAAATAAAATGTGTGAATTATTTTTTATCACTTTATGAGTTATTTTATCACTTTTTATCCATTTTCTATCAATTTGTGAGTTATTAATTAATTAGATTGATACTCACAATATCATTTGAGAAAGGAGATAATATGAGTATATTTAGATTGATATATTAATAAAATATAGTTATAAATTGATAACTCATGCTTAGAATTACAATCTTTTGATCCATCCCGATGTCTATCCAAAGCCTATAGAAGAAGTCTAATGTAAATTAGATTTAAGAACATTAAAAAAAATGTTAAAATTTTAATTTTGAAATTATAAATTACACAATTGGAAATACTTAGTTTTAAGTGTAAAAATGTTTCCACTGCCAAAAAAAGGTGTAAAAATGTTTGTGAATCTTACCAATTATATAAAATTCCAACAATATGAATAAAAGAACAATATAATTAGTGAAATAAAGAAAATAAAAACATACAACAACAGTATAAATGATGAAATAACACAAGTACATATCACTCTTCGTGGTCATCACCTTGATTATCTTCCTTGGTTGGCATGATAACATTTTTGTTCTCAAAAATATGTTTTGATCTAGGGTCGTGTCTTAATATGAACCACCAATCCTTATCCAACACATCTAGGTAAAAAAACACCAGGTTGCAGTGTTTGGGGAAAACATGAGTCTCCCTAGCTTCATGCCACATCTTTCTAGAGTTGATAGATATCATACCACTATCATGATATTCATTTACATTATTCTGATCAAAGGTGTCCGACCACTTGCACCTAAAAATAGCACATTGGAACGAAGATAAGTCCACTTGAATGATCTCTTGTATCTTTTCGACGTAACCTAACATCCCATGTATTAGGTTTTGATTGCGGTGGCTAGCATGACTAGATTGGTCGAAGTCGACTACTACTCCACATTCTTGTGTCATGCATCCATCATCGGCATCCTCCGTGTGAAAATGATGTCGATATGTCGACATAGATGGGAACAAATGCACCGATAAAAAAAGTGAAAAAATCATAGTGTCATTTGTCTAATAACTTGAACATAATTAAAAATATAAAATATAAATGTTACGATTCAAAGGTGCATTATGAAGTTAAAAATGTGCAGAAAGAGATTATTACGGAGTTGTTGCACCCGATCCCTATGTTTAGCGCATCCTCCTTAGCATGTGGGTAATGACCAGATGCACCATATTTATTTCTGACTTGATTAACAACCCAACCGTTAGGGCATGTCATTGGCATATTTTCTTTTAAATGACTAGGATAAGGCATGCTCCTACCATTCAACTGTTTGAATTCTTTCCTATCACTATCCCATTTCCTCCTCTTCTTCTCATACAATGCGACCCACAATTGTGTTTCTTCCATATTGTAAAGAATGAATTTGTTGATGGCTTCAATTTTTGAATTTTCTAATGAAATCAAACAAACATATATAATAGTACGTATCAGATCAAAATATACATTAATATGAAGTTCATTGTGCATAGTTACTGAGTAGAAATTTGACAAATGAAAAGTCACTTACTCTCTATCATGCTCCTATTTCCATACGTTTGGAGAATCTCCCCTTCTGTTTTGTCTTCATCCCTTTTGTCCTCCCAAATCGCCGCACCTGGTTTGTTGTCAATTTTCTTGATGTAATCACTGACATAATAGAAATGCTCATACGATATATACCCCTCTTTCATTGACCCCTCGGGTTTTGCCCTTTTTTGAACAAAACCTTTCAATTTCTTCATGTACTTCTCTAAGAAGAACATCCAAAGATAAGGAGCCACCCCAACTAATTAAACATCATATACTAGGTGAATTAGAAGATGAACCTACAAGTCCATGAAACTCGTCGACATTTCCTTTAACCATCTCTTGATGCCATCGTGGAATGCTAGCCATATGAATCTCCTTTGATGTGATCCAATGTACAAATGTATATAATTTATATATGGCACATTGTAGGTCTTGGGGGAACTCATGGTTCACACACCCACACACGATCAAATGATAATGACACTACAAATTAAATAGTACATTATACAAAAATTAATTATAAAACATCTCATTGCATAAAAATAATAAAAAATAATAAAATCATATTTTTTACATACTTACTCTTAGAAGGTTCAAATGGTCATGTGATTTCAACACCGAAAAATGGTCTTCCACTATGAAGCAACGTCGTAGTGAATACCCATATAACGAAGACACCCAGACACCCATTATAACTTCATTTTCCAAAGAAAGATCATCTTTCTTTAAAATCCATGGGACATCACCTTCTTTAAAATACTAAGAGGGACCAACCTCTCCTCTAGTTTATTGTCTTGGCCAATGTTTATTTTTAGTGTTTGAAGAAATAATATCTCTCCTAATAGCCAATGTGTCACTTTCTTTCAATGATACATGCCTCCATAAATAATATGAAACATTTTTGAATATATACATGGGATATATTAAGTGGGTAATCTTAAGATGCTCCCAATATGGGAGCTCATAAAAGATATATTTCCTTTTCATCCCAATGGGAAATTTCTGAACATACGTGTCGAATAATTCTGGATCATTGAACATAGGCCCCCCATTTGAATCGAACATTTTTTCAAACTCGTTCTCCTTCTCTCTCTCATATTCTCTAAGCCATTCAATTGGTGTCATTATTGCAGGCCTTTGGGTTCTATTTGGTTTACCATTGAAAGCAAGTGTTGCTCTTTTGTAAGGGTGTTCTTCTAGGAGGAATACCCTGGAGCATTCATACACTGCCTTTCATAGGTGGTCAAACCACTTAGCCTTTAGAGAAGGTACACACCATTTACATCCATGATACCCTTTTGTTACAAGAACTACGAAATTATTGTATACAGGGCATGTTAGCGATCATGAAGATCATAATAATTGCAACGAATTAAATTAATATGTGAAACAATATTATTATGTATATAAAAAAATCAATAAAAATGTAATTTACCACAGCAAACTCCTAATCCTAGATAATAATGTATGGTGTAAGCACATATTCCATACAACATAAAACTCCTCTCTATTGCGATGGGTCTTGATACATCGTACACATGTATCCCATCCCATAATTCCTTTAATTCATCTACCAATGGTTGTAAGTAGACATCCATGTTCTTCACCTTTATTATACTAAGGACTATGAGAGCCAACATAAGATGTTCATTCTTCATGGAAAATCAAGGGGGGATATTATTATTGATCACTAGTATAGGCCAAACTGAATAGTTGGTGTTTTGTAGGGAATATGGGTTGACACCATCCATGGCTATGCTAAGTCATAGAATTCATAATTCAACCTTGAATTTTTTAGGCCATGTATCCTTTATATGCTTCATCGCTATTGAATTTATCGGGATTCGCATAACTCCCGACTCACTTCTCTGTGAGGCATGTAATCCCTGCAACATAGATAATTCTTTGCAATGAAATAACCTTTGAATCCTCTTTGCAACAAAAGAAACTTGGAATCCTTGGCATTATAAAGATGTTCCTCAACATCATATGAGGAGGACCATGTGATTTACCCATTTTTTTATTTACAGTACCTTTCATGCCCACATTTCATACATATCCCTTTGTTTGCATATTCTCCTCTATATAGAATACAATCATTTAGACATGCATGATATGATATGTACTCAACACCCAACATTTTCAACAATTATGTTTCCTCTTCACAGCTACCTATCAATACATTATCATTCGAAAGAAAATTGTATTTGAATAACCTACAGTTGGTGGGAAATATAACTGTACAATTTCAATATTTAACAATCATAAAATCAACCATTTTTAATGTTGATTGTGTGAAAAAATATAAGGAAATTGATTGATCATGCAGGTCAATTACCTCAATATTATCGAGAAACATGCATTCGACATGCCAAAATTTGCTTTCAAGTTGTACAGTAACATTGTTGTCCCCAAATAAGTAGAATTGGACTTGCCACTAGGTGCAAAGAGAGAGGTGGTGGAAGCAGATGTCAGGCTTTCGAATAAAGTATCAATGATATGAGCATCACCCCCTAGCTCATTGTTCTGAAATGCATCTAACAAAATTTCCTCCATGGCAGTGGTATCCTGTAAGTAATCATCCATACCAACCTATATTTGATTGCCTCCATTTCCAACATGTGATGAAGAATTACTATTGTTGTAGTCATTCCTAATTGATGAATCTAGACGTAGTGGGAATTGAATAGGTGGTTGGTTCAACCATTCTTTGTATGCTTCCTCTCTGATTCTTGCTCTTAATTCAATGTTCCCTTGATTTTACATTGTAGTGGGGTGCACCGGAAGATGGTAGGTGGGTCACTCATCATTATTAGAATCCTAATTTCAAAATATATTTTACATTAGTACATAATTGATATCAATAAGCACTTTAATGAAATTGGTTTGTTGAAATTACATTATACCAAACAATTATTACCATCATTGGTCCAAGACTGTCGTTGCAATATTCCATGTTCCAATTGGCAAGGTGAAGTGGTTGTCCATTGTCATCTACTAACTTCTTTGATATGTTGCTTCTGATAAGAGAATCCGATGTTGTTAAAATGGAGGAATATTTTCTGCATCTGAATTTGATTATGAATCAGGATCCTGCAAATTTGGATACATTTTTATTAAAATTGACATGGAATAAATAAATAAAAATCAATTAGATAATTGAAATATAAATAAAATACAAACTTACTGGAGATGGAAAGGGAGAAACCCATGAAGGAATTTGATCATCAATATAGAACGAGCTGAAATTTGAAGAATTGACCATTTGATAATATGAGATTTTCTCCCAGCATTTGAAAAAAATCAGAAATAAAATTTTGTGCACATACCTAAAATTAATTGTGAGAACCATATAACCACAATCTGAATTCAATATAGTTTTCAAACCATTTTTCAATAATAATGAGACTTTAAGCTAAAAATTTATACTATGAACTATTGTAACTCATGTGGATGTATCCTAAAGGATAATTTGAGATGAATATGTCATTTTATGTGAAAACAAAATTTCAGATAGCTTTTAAATCCTACTGGTGTTCTTATTAGGACTAGCTGCACCAATGTGCTTCAATAATGACCTAACTGGTGCATTAAAATAATAATCGCACCAAGGTGTTCAATTAATAACCACATTGGTTTTCGATATTTCGAAAAACAAAAATATATTCTATCATATTGGTGCTCCTGTAAAAGACAACATCGATGCGTTTAAATAAAAAGATCACCAATCCGCACCTGTTTCCAAGATTTTGAAACTAAAAATGAACTCTACCAAGTCGTTGTTCTTGTAAAAATTACAACACCAATGCATTTAAATACAAACCACACCATTGCATTAAAATATTAACCACGCCGTTTTGGGATTTTGAAAAAATAAAAGGTTCTATCATGTCGGTGCGTTTAGAAAATTTGGCGTCCCAACAATTTTGGTGCACTTTCTATGGAAACGAACTAGTGCTCTTTACTATCAAACACACTGATGTTCGTATTAAGTGGAAAAAAAACACGATTTTTTTTCTTTTCTTTTCTTTTATTTTAAATTGAAAAATGGGCGGCAATTGATTTTTTGAAATCTAATTTCATAGTATTCTAAATAGTAAAAAGTTATTCACTATTTCATTATTTTTCACAAAATTTCAAGGGAGTGATTTGCAAGAGATACATACAAGGAGCATTGTGCAACAACAAAATACTTTGGAGAGAAATATTCAGAAATTAAGGTGCTGAAAGGTATGGTGATTCACTTTAAACCGTTTATAGTACAATTTTAAAATTTTATTTTTGATTTTCCTAATAATATATTTTACAATTTTTTGTTAGGGTTTAATTAAAAGAGAGATCATTTGCAAGAGACACATACTAGGAGAAATGTGGAGAAAAAAAATATTTTGGAACCACAGAAAGATCAGAAATTGAAAGGTATGGTGATTCACTCAAAACCTTGCATAGAAAATTTTTTAAATTTTACTGTTAAATTTTTTAACAATTTCTATTATATTTATTCAAAACTCAGGAGAAAAAAAACGCCGCATAATATAAAAATTACTGTTGATTTTACTAGTAAATTTTCTTACGATCTATATTCTTGTTTATATTTAAAATTAGAATTAAAATATATATATATATATATATATATATCAATAATTACCTTAAACCCTTTCTTGTTCTTCCTTATGTGACTGCAAATTTTCACCTTAGGGTTTAACTCCCTCTACCACTTAAAAAATAGATTTTTTCATTTTAGGCATTTTAGATTTAATGGTTTTGTGTACTAACTATATATAGGTTGTTTAACATGTATATTAGGGGGATCACTTATTGAATTAGATCCAAACCCTATTGGCCCTGTCCGTTTTTTTAAAACAATGTATGTTTCATGGTGTGCTCTGTGTAACATAACACACCATTGTTGGCAATGCTTCTATCGTTACATATCAGACTGAATCTTTTCATCCTTGTCCATTTTGTTTCTTAGTGCACTCAGTGTAATATAACGCACCAGCATGCCTCTGCCAAATAGCATTGTCATAATATAAAATTATTTAAAAATAAAAAATTGTTGTCGATGTTGAACAATTAAATGCCTGGTGCGTTCAGTATATTAAACGCACCGAGACATTTATTCAAATAACCACACTGGTTACTAGAACTCTTTTTGGATGAAAATTATTCGATTTATGTATAAAATATATGGATTTTGTACTAAATGGTACAGATTGAATAATGATAAAAAATGTCTGAGAAGTTATCAAGTATCAAAAATACTAATTGGCACAATGATAACACATCCAAAAAAGCAGAGAAGGCAAGTTATTTGTAAATTATTTACAAAATTAATATGTTTGAACTATATGTAAGTTTAAATAATATGTATTGGTTAGTGTGTGTCATGCAAAGCCACAAAATGAAGAAGGTCGATAAGATTATTTCTAATCTAGTGCAGAAGAGCATAAAATTGTGATAGAAATATTACAGGAGGCCGATGAATTAGGTGAATGAAAAAATATTATTCAATATTGAGTTTTTTTTTTAATTTTCATTAATAATATACTTAATAATATTAGATAATGTGTTTCATACAATCTATAAATTCATATATGTTTAATGTTATACATAGATTAAAAACGAAGGAAAAGATCGATGTCATTCTAAGAAAATAAAAATTATAGAAATATAATGATTATGAATTGGTCCTTAGCTCATCTGGAGTGGTTTTGGAGATTAATGAAAGGGGGAATTTTTTTTACAAAACTATGATTAATATAGTGGAATGAACATATAGACGTACTTTCCACCTACAATATAAAAATCAATCCTATGATTCCAAGAACCAAATTATATCTAAACTACAGGAAGTGTTTCCAAAGCAATGGTTAATGCGACCTGTCAAACTTGTAATAGCAAAAACATACAACAACAACAAAAATATCGTTCAAAAGGTAATATTTATAATTAAAATGATTTTCTAGAATTATATGTATATATTACTACAAACCATTCATTTATTAGTATAAATTTTGTTATATTTAGTTTTCATATATCAATACAAAAATAGTTTATTACTTTTTTCAGGAAGATTATGAAAATCCCAATGGATCAACTTACTGATATGCGATACATGCTAGTAGGAATGTCTAAAAAAGTATACAAGGAGATGGTCAAAGAAATTGACATAATTACATCATAGGATGAGCCATCTCAATAACAAGGTGCTTCAAATGTTTGTAATCATGATTGATTTTGTACATATAAACAAATAATTTAGCATTAAATATTAATTTTCAAGTATTTTCTTGTAGAAAAGAAAACAAAATGGAACTCATTCAACACATAAAACATGACAACAGGGAAGAAAAGGGTTGGTATCAAATTTTGTGAGTAAGTGTTAATATTTCCTTATAACAACCCAATGTTTCATTTTTGTATACTTTAATTTGTTTTACAACAACGATCCTTGAATGTCTTCAAATAGGTGTTAACATACAAATAAGAGCCATCAAAAGAATTGATTGACATTGGGTTAAATATGCGTTGTGAGTATATATTGCGGTATCAAAAATTAAATATGTAATTTGTAAGTATCTATGTTCTTTCCTTCTCTCACTTTATAATTAATAGAACAAAAAAACCTTTATATTAAATCTATGATTTATAATAGGGTATAAAACTTGCAGGAAAAAAGTATGGAACTACACCAACAAAAGAGTTGTTGCAACAAGGCATGAGACTTGGTTTTGAAATCATGTGTATAGTTCATGAATCACTTCTTGCTATGGTACATTTCTATTTGATTTACATTGATGTATATTGTTTATTTCAATTTTCATTATTCTAACCAATGTAGATACACTTATTGCATTGTATTTTTATGTGTGTGGATGGGATAAGATCATGAAGGCGAAAACAGTCGATGCAATCAAAAATTTATTTTTCCAAATAACATAAGTCATGGAATTAGCTTGAGAATTGACAACAGTTCTAGCAAAGAATGATGATCTATTTGGATATTAATGTAAGATGTTGTATTTTTTGAAATAATTATTTGTGAAAATCAGACATTTTGTTTAATGTAATGGACATAGTGTTCCAATTGAAATAAAAGGGGTTACCAATAACAATCCCATTTTGTATGACAAAGATCCTCTTATTAATATATAATAAAATATAACTTAAGTTATTCTATTGCATTATCCAATGTCACTATGAAATGTTACACCATTGATTAAATATAGGATGATTAAATATTCTAATGAAGAGATGCAAAATATGATAATATAATAAATTAATTCAAACATCATATACAAGTGCACTAGTCAAAATTTAATTTATATGAATACTTGTATAAGATATATGTTGATTTTTCGATGAATAACATATTTAAAAGATCACAATAATTACACTGTCATAGGTCGACGTTTATAAAAAAGAGAAAAATCTCATACAAAAAACTAGTGCATCGATAACATAAACAACCATTGATGTGTTGTGTTACCTTAGAGCACTGTTACGACATTTATTTGCATGGTCGATGCCTTTTTTGAAAACCATAGCACCGATGTGTTTAATTCTTCAAGCATCGATATTCTTTGCAATTAACACCCCGATGCATTGTAATTCTTAAATCATTGGTGCTTTCATAGAGCTAACGTCCTGGTGCTACATAATATAATTTTCAGCCTGATGCATTATGCAAATTAAAAACATTGGCTCATTTATATCATTATCACACCAATTATTTTATACAAACTATACGAATTGGAGTTGTGAGTTTAAATAAAAACATTGGGTTTTCAATATTTTTTGCCTACCCCAGTGTCATCCTTGAAAAGAATGCCCTAGGGCATTTTGTTAATATATAAACATAGGGGCAGTATGCATTTCATGCACTAGTGTTCTTTGCACTCAACACCTCGGTGCTTTTAGTTATGTATGTAGCCCCAACGATTTTATATATGTAGCGCACTAGTATTAATTTTCCATGAAGCGCACCGCTAAAAAGAAATCCGCTAAAACCTCTAACCCCCCATATTTTTTCAGTTGTGATAAAGTTCCATTATAAGCTCTGCTAAAACATTTGCTACCACAAAAAAATGTTTTATGGTTGTTTTTTTCACAATTTTTACCAATTTTATAACACTAAAAACCTCGGTTATAACCTCCACTAGAAGGTATTTTCCTTATACTGATGGCTCTTCAAATTATATCTAATAAATGATATATTATGCTCCTCATATATATGGTGAACACTAAAATAAAATTATAATTGTTTCAACCAATGATTATGTTTTAATGCATTGATCTCACCTTCACATGGATTTATGTCCACTTTTGCTTCCATGTTGAATAAAGACTCTCAATGCTTAATGAGGTTCAAACTTGGTTGCTCTTTTTTGGGTTCCTTCCTTGACTCCTTTTCTGGGTATTCATGATCTCATGATTTACTTCCAATATAAGCTATGAGTTAGAGACTTTGTATTATCCCATTCAAAGCTTATCTTCTAGAGTTTCCATGAGAATATTCATTTGATGTCATCCACTTGTGCTTTTAGCCTTACAAAACTATCTTCTGCCGAATCATGAGGGTTATTTGAATGGAGTTGTTTTCCAACACTAGGGTTCTGTGAATTCCTACTTAAAATTCTCTTTAGATCCATATGTCTTCCCACAAATACACTAAAGAAACCTACTTTGATACCAATATGATTTGTATTTTTTTGTGGATATTCCATTGGAATATTTTGCCACACTAGATTTGGTAAAGCTATTGAAATATTTGTTGTTAATTTTTTATTTATATTTCAGAGTCTTTAGTAGATGTTTTTTTTGCTTAATTTAATGAAATAACTGAAATACAAGAAATATAAAACAAAAAGAAATGCACATACCATCCACAATAGACACACAATTTTCCTTGGGAAACCCTTATGGGAGAAAACATAGCTAGAAGGTGAGGTTGCTATGTTTTCTTGTCTTTGGTATGGATAATGTGCATGTAAAAAGAAAGAGGTACGCTTTATGCAGTTACCTAGGGTTTGTTGCTTGTATGGCTACTACAAAAATGATTAACCCCCTCTATTTTTCTCTCTCACTTCCCACTCCCAGTAACAAAATATAAAATGGAACCCCTAATCCTCCTAGTGGCTTGATGTCTAGCATAGCTTGATATTGAAATAGGGATAAGATTTAATTATCTCAACCCTAAATAGAGTTATGGGTTTGAACCTTATATATTTTTATTAAATTTCAACATGTGGCAAGCCCTATATGTATGAATAACAGGGGTTGACATGGAATCCACTCGTTCCATGGTGGTTAATATGGTAGGTCAACATGTAGGAGGCATAACTCTTGCATACAAACTTTATTTGACCTTATTATTATATCGTTGGAAAGGAATTTGAATGTAGAGAAATGCTAGGGGTTATAGCACAAGTGAGAGTTTTTGGATCCTCTAAAAGTTTGTTTAATGCCTCAAAATTTCTATAGAGGTTTCAGACCCTAATTCTCCAAATTGGGGCTTTAATGCCCTACCTAATCCTATTATCTTACATTATTTTATTAGCATGCATGTTGATTGATTGAATATTTGTGTGTGATTCCAATAAGTATTATTAGTATACGTACGAGGTATGTGTATTCTATCCACATACCCACTTTTATCACAATCTTAGTTAATAGTTTTAAGGCGCTGACAATTTTAGTGTCGGCGCCAATTTGTAAAAAATAGTATAAAAGTGTTGACAAATAAAATATCAGCACTATTATGAATTTGTAAAATAAAAATGGACTGATAACCAAAGTAGCAGTGCAAATATGTAAATTTAAAAAAAAAAACCAGCGACATGGCACATGTCAATAGAGGAGCGGGTACTTGATCAAGTGAGCACTAACACTTATATTATCATCACAACCTATCCTCAAACGACATGTGGAATTTTTGTTAGTGTGTTTGGTGCACGTATGTACGAAATCACACCAACTTAAGGGGTGTGGTATTCCCTCTTAAGTTATTGGTCACAAGTAGAAAATATATCGAGTCAAGCAAGTTAGTGGAACATGCTAGAACATAAACATACTAGATAGAGAAATATCATGCATATTCAAACATAAAAATTAAACTAAAAATAAAACAAATAACACAAAAGCTCTAAATAGATTCAAACAACTTCAATAATCCAAATGACGGTGCTTACGTCCCCTCTTATTGAGTGCTAGTAGGAAATGAGGATGAAACTTTAACCCACTTGCCAAGGGGCCCTTAGAACTTGGGGTTCTAAGTCCCGATGCAAGGATGTCTTTACTTCCGAGCTGCCTTGGCGCAAAGTCTCCCTCTCTCTACTATGGTGGACTGGAGTTGTTGGATGACCAACAACTGAGTCCCCTCTATCTCTGCGCTGAATCACACACTGCTGGTATTACTTGGGGCAATTCTGGATAGCATAACAATGTGCTCTCAAGTTGCTCATCTCTTGGTGGCCTTTTATAGGAGAATTCAAATCCTCTTTCCCTCTCTTGGTACATTGTGGATGGTGACCCAAGAGAGGAGGGCGATTCCATTGTGTGCTCCCTTGATGTCATACGGAGGCTTAGCTGGTTGTCCTTAGGTGGCTTCAAGTGTGGAATAAATGTCCTGGAGTGTGCTTCTGCGGTCCCAGAAAGTGACTTCCGCCACTCCTAGGATTTCGTGCTTTTTGGGTCAAAAGACGCGCACGAGCGCGCTTATCGAAGGATTTTGAGCGAAAAAGAATTTTTGACTAGTTCAAATTTGATTTTTCGTCAAACCTTAGAGATTTTTTCAATACTTTCAGATTCTCTAATGTCTCTCAGCCCTGTAAATCGTTCTTCCTAAAATTAAATAATGTCATCTTTGCTTGTATGATTTTCCAGTGATAATGGTTTCCCCCTAATGTGTGAGGTCTAGGAAGAATTGTATAGCCGAAATACATTATAGTTTCTTTTCTGTATATTGTGCGTAGAGAGAGAGAGAGACTTGCGCGTAGCTCGGAATCTGAGACACCCTGTACCAGTTCGAAGAACGACCATGTCCTGTGGGAACCCTGTAAGCAAATATAATACAATATATACAAATTTTCTATGAGGCGGGCATGTCCCATGCTCATAATGTTGTGGCTAGTTAAACAAATATATTTAACATATCCATGTTTTGTCTGTGTTTCTAATATGGTAGTGATCTGTCGGTTGACGACAAAGACTGTTGATGCCCTCAGGGGCATTTTTTCTTTGAAAATAGGTAGAATGTGGTACCCATATGCATAAACTTGGTATGGCATATAATTGTGCATTGTACGCATAGGAGTTGGCTGGGACCTTCTAGTGTAAGAATTGTTGAAAGAGACGCTTATGAAGGCACAAGTCTTCGATGAATTTTATCAAAGTGCAATGGTTGTAAGGTACGATACCATATTGACATGAGAGCTTGTATTGTAGTCGAATGTTAGGAGGATGGAAATGACATGCAGCAGAAATGATGTCTCTAGGTATCACGAAGATAACGCACCTTGGAGAGGGTGATCCAAGGTGCCACTTTGCACGGAAAGAGATGTTGAAGTGGAAGAAGCAAAAGGCCTCAGCGTGACGAGGGGGGGTCATTGATGCAAGAGATCAGGATCCTGGATGTGATGGGTTTAACATAGGCATGATGTCAAGGGGTGACTGAAAACTGATGATGGGGATTCAGTGGCCCAAATTCGGAGTATAAAAAGCAGCTTGGCGGCAGTCATAACTATTTCTGATGGGGAAATCCTTGGAGTCGGTAGGACTTCCAGGGTGGGTATAAATTGGTTATGAATGTCATAGTGGCTTTTGTGTGAGGATGGTATACTCTGACCAAGGGTGGTCAGGGACTGCTATCATGGGAGAAAAAATGAATGAGTGGGTGGGGGACACAATGCATCGTTTGCAGCCTTTGTACACTTACCAAAAGAATAAAATAATGGGGTCTGGTTTGTATAAAACACAGAGATGGGTGCCCCAAAACATGAAAGTGCTAGCTCACTGATGATGTGAGGAAGGTGTTTTGCTAAGGGTAGGGGCCCCATTGGTTGGTCTCATCTGTGAGGTTGATGAAGCAGATGAAAAAGCACTGCAGATGGGATTATGTTGACGGAGGTATAGTGGGCCAAATGCGAGGCGCGGTGGTGCACTTTCGATCTGCTTGTACAACCTGGTTATCTGGGAAAGGGGTTTTATTTCATATGGTAAAACTTGACCTTATGCATGGTGAGTGAATGGGCATGAGGTGCTTCCCGAACTATAGTGGTATGGCCATGGCGTCACTATTTTTGTGATATATGGTCTACTTTGGGTGACGAGCGCCATGGAGGGGAGGCTCTACCAACCAACGAGAATTCTTATCATGTGAAAGGCGAGGTGATAATAAACATGGTCGGATGTGTGGAACCTATGGTTAATTTCTGATGGAGAAATGATGTCAGGATATGCAGAGTTTTCTGGGACTCTATCATGCTGGGGGTAGAATGATACCTGTTCTGGAACTTTCAGTGGATGGAGTTGTGGATGGTTTTTCATACTGCCTGCAAAAACAAATACCCAAAGTGAAAGAATCTTCTTTATTCAAATATTATTGAAATACATGTGCTTTAAAAAGAAGATGAGAGAGGGCATACCTGCCGGCGCTGAAAAAAATTATTTTTTCAAAGGTGTAAATGTGTGGTACCTCATTTGGGCATTATGAAGTGTTGATCATAGTGTTACTTTGGGTTTTGTGATCAGATACTCTAAGCTCTAGTTTTCCCTTGGGATTTGTTACTTGGCTCCTATTTTTTATTTCGGTTGGGGTTGCCCCCAGACTGAGATCACAGGGGGCGTTGCTGGTTACTACCCCCTGTCCAGGATCTCCCTTTTGTTTGTTCCTCTGCTTCTTTTTGCAGAATTTGGAGGATTGTCATAATTCTCCTAGTTTTATGGTTGTTGATGAGCCTGGGGAGAGTTGCACTAGATTGAATGACATATTACGTTGTGCCAGTGGTCCATTCTATGTGGGGAATGGGGGATATCGGTTCCCTTGTCCCTGGTTGGTATATGAGTGCTAGGGTGACTTTTATGATAGCCAGGTTGTAATACGTTCTAAGTAGAATCATATGAGTATACAGGGTATTGATTACTGTTGCCTAGGTGTCCTTGGGTCAAAGACCCATATCAAACCGTCTGCAGTAGTCGACGCACTTGGTAACTCCCCAAATACAGATTATTGCTGCCTAAGTGACCTTGGGTCAAAGACCCGATCAAGCCGTCTGCAATAATCGATGTCCCTGATAACTCAAGAGGATGAGGCAACCAAGTTCTCCTATCCATGGTTGGTGTATGGTGGCTTGGGGGGAATTTCTGTGATGGGAGCATGTGTGGGTGTGAGGCTGGGTCCCTCATTAGGATGGTCAATTTTATGTTGGTGAAAATTGTGCCTGGTGCAAAGGTGCCTGAATGTTTCCATTAACGGGCATGCCTCTGGTTCGTGGTTCTGGCCAGTGCAGATGGTGCATGGTACCATTGTGCCAAATGAGTAGATTGTGTGGGAACCAACACTACTCTTTGTCCCAGATGTGGACGCTTGGAAAGGATCTGTAGTAGAAGATGAGGTCTTTTGCTTCCATTTCTGTGTTGTTGGCTTGGGTGTGTCTAACTCTTTTGGGGAGTGTAGACTTAATGTTGCTCTTTCCACTCCGAGCTTGGGGAGATGCTCACATTTAATTTTATGATGAAAGTGTGAAAAAATCCGGCAATAAGTATGTGTGATTTTCTCTTGGTTGGAGAGAATTTTCTGTGGTAGAGAAGAGACTGTGTGAAAATTGTTTGTGAGGGGCTTCAGTTCTTTGTACTGATTGATCTGGTGGTCATTCAGGTCACATAGTCCACATGTTATCCTAGGTTTGGCTTGGGTCATTCTTGGTTGGTGCGTCGTCCTAGTTTTCCCATCACACTGATGTGGGTGTGGGGTTATTGGCCTAGGGGTGATGTACTTTTTATATCGTTTGAGGAGGTTGTCCCGTTTTTTCTCTATTGTATAAATTATATAAATGAGAGGACGAACTCGCAGGATATAGGTACAGCGTTGTCCACAGTGATTTCTCTGACATATTGGGAAAAATAGCATAGATATGGGGGTGTCGTCGTGCTTAGTTTGTGGTCTGGCAGGGTACCAGTGTCGTAACGCTGCTAAATCAGGGCAAGTGGCGACCACATGATTGGGCATTTTACATAACACACGTATTGGTCTTCTCTGTGGAGAGCGGTTGGGAGTCACTATGGGTTCCCTGATTGGTCATTTTTCAGCTAACAAGAAGAGGATGGATCTGCTCGTCACATCTTCTTGGGTTGTCGAGTTGTTCATGGATTCTAGGTTTGTGTCATCTTCTTGGGAGAGGTGGACTATAGTTGAGCGCAAAATAGCCAGTGCTAATCGGAATCGAGGGATATAGTGGTAATTTTCCAGAGGGTGATTCTCGGCACATAAAGGGCATGTGAATTGTGTTTCTCGCAAACTGACGTAATAAACTCGTTCTATGGGATACCATCTGTGGATGATTTCCAGGGCTGTGCATTCTTCGATGAAGTGACCACGTTCATCGCACAGTGTGCAACATATGATAGGAGGGGGAAATATGAACGGGAGTCTTTTTGGTGACTATCGTTCCTCCTGTAGGTACAGGATGGTACGAGGTTCGTCTCCAGATGACTGGGTGGAGGGATCCTCTTGATAGGATTGCTCGATGGCGTGTAAGGCGTCCCTATATCGCAGGATCTCTAGGCAATGATGGGTATAGTGCCCATAATTGTTGCAGATAGCGCATGCGTGATTGGTACGCACTGCTTTTCCTTTACCTTGGGTGCCAAGTTCCTTTTTTGGGACCGTGGCATTGCGATTTCTACCTCAGAGCCAAGGAGTGGTTTTAGTTCGTCCAGCTCTGGGAAGATATGGGTAGGGTGACTTACTATGTCACATATGGCACAACCTGTTGATTCCCGTTGTATGGCGGGAGTCTCCACCCTCTTTCCTCTCTCGGTTTTCTTAGCCATAATCATCGGTTTTTCAATGGGAACTTCCTTTGCAGGGATGTTTTCGACAGTTTCCTGTATGGGTGGGGCCTCCTCGGGACTGAGGGGCTTTAACCCTGTGGCAGTGATGTGTGTGGCTCCTGTCCCAGTAGGGGGAATGAGATACCAAACTGGTATTTCGAAAGAGATGTTTGGTAACACCTTTGTTTCCAAAACCTGTTGTGATAAGAAACCAGCTGGGGGTAGAGGAAAGGGGTTTGGGAAGCGACGTAGGCTAGGGAGGCTGACGTGGCTGAGGAATCAGTGTCATTACTTCTTGTGTCTGTGTCCTGACTAGCTTCGATGCTTGATATGGACATCATGCACACTGGAGCTCCTATGACATCAGGTGATGACTCAGGTATGATGGGGGGATCTCCTAGGAATGATCTTAGGATGGACGACGATTTGAACTAGCCAAGGCTAAATTCTTAGTTCCGTGAAAGCATGTCCATGGATGTATCTACGTAGGGTAGAATTAAATCGGTGCTTGTTAGGGGTCATTTTTCACTATGCGTCAATTGGTCGACAGTAATGATGCGGTCCTCATTGGGGAACATCATAGTTTGGAAGACGAAGGAGGCTATAGCTAGCATGGTGTACATATAACTTCGACAAAGGAGTATATTATAGTCCAAGTGGGCATCCAAGACTTCAATGTCTATAAGGACTGTCTTTTCGGCTAAGCAGACATAAATGTTTTGGTAGAGGCCAACGAGGGTCGAAGGGCGACCGTCGTATGCTCTAAGCATGATGTTTGATGGCTTTAGCTCGGGAGACCCTAACTTCTGCCAAACATTCTTTTACATGATGCATGTGGATGCACCCTCGTCGATGACACATCGGTGAATGGTAATATTTTGGACCGATACTAATATCTGAAAGGTGACCATCGAAGGAAGCCTTGGGGTGGCTTTGTCTAAATCAAATAATTATTAGGCGTGTATCGGCAGGGTCGATAGCACCTAACGTAGAAATAAAGGCTTTCCATTGCTTTGGGCATGACTGTAATACTTCCAAAGCTGACATAGCAGCGGGATATTGAGCTAGATCATCCACAATGCTATAATTATGGGTTGCTTTGGAATAGTTTGTTGCTCGCCTAGTTGGTCCCTTAGCCAGCTTCGGCAAAGGTTCAATAGGCATCTTTGATATGGTCAAAGGTGCAGTTGGTGAACTAGTACTAGCCCCTGACGCATTGGTGTCTGGTGGGGTATTGTAATTTTGATTCCATTTTTGAAAAAACATTTCCTCGCCAGTCATATAGATTTCGTGGTTGTTCTTTCCGGAGTCATCGGGAGTTTTTTGTTGCGTGCTAACTGTCCCTTGATGGGGGAAGGGATCCTGCATGACTATTGGTTGTTGGGTTGATCCCCCCTGTCCACGTTTACTCTGCAGCTTCTTCAGCTCAGGGAGGTCAGGACAATGGTGAGTGTAATGGTCATACTCACCACAGATTGAACAATATTGTTTTGTTCGAAGAGGTGGCCTTTTTTTCTATCGTTGGGCATTGCTTGGCTCCTGGTTTTGATTTTGGTTGGGGTTGCCTCTAGCCTGAGATCGCGAAGGGAACTGCTAGATGTTTCCCCCCTGTCCAAGATTTCCTTTAGGCTTGTCTTTCCCTTTTTTCTTGACCATGTTAGGAGGATAGTTCTCCTGGTTATATGGTTGGCGCGGTTGGTTTTGGGAGGGCTGAACAAAGTTCACCTGTGCATTATTCTGCATAGGCAGGTCTTGTGCTGGGGACTGAGCATAATGCGGTCCATGGTTTGTGAATGGTTGTTGGGGGGGAGCTCTTCCGTCAGCATGTCTATCTACGTACTGGGTCCCCTGAGCCGGAGGATAGGGTCCTCCTGTTGATGGTGATACGATGATGCCCTACTGGTCAAATTTTGCAGAGGCATGTGATGACTTTGGTAGCCGGGTTGTGGTACGTTCTGGGTAGAATCATATGTGTAACTGGGGTTCTGAATGTTGCTGCTTGGGTAACTTTGGGTCAACAAACCAATTAAACCGTCTGCGGAGTTCAACGCGCCTAGAAATTCTTTGTAAGTTTGCAGGTGCGGGGCGTTCAGCAAGATATTGTAAATATACCCTGACTGCGTATAGATCAGCTCGAGATGTTGGGCCTTACTGATGGCGTCCTCTTCGAATATAGGCCTTTGTTGTGCCACATCCTTCAATTGAGAGTTTTCAAGAACAGGTCTAACAGTACTCGATCGTTGAGTTTGGCTTTACACAAACTATGACACCGCCACCATTCGTGGAGATGGTCAGAGATATGGACGGCGGGTATTTGCCTAAAGTGTGTCAGTAATTCCATTTCAGAATCATGGTGGATGGGTAACTGAAAATAGGTCAGGAATGAAGTAGCGAGGGTGCTAAAGGTTCCATTTGTATTATAGGGTTGCTCCACATACCATTTCGCTACTACTCCTGTCAGAGTGCGTTGAAACAGTCTTAGTCGAATAGTATCATCAACGATGTTGTTCAACGACCACCATAGGTGGAAAGTCATAACATGATTTCCTTGGTATTCCGCTTACTTTCCCTCGAACTTTGGAATGTCTGAAGGGAGCTTCGTGGGTATGGGAGGCCATATGGGGTTGTGCACAATGGGGTCGTTCGTCAACTTGGTTAAATCTGGTAAATTCAACGAAGCTAGAAAAGGTGACTGTGAGGTTGTAGCCATTGCGACTTGTGAAAACACAATGTTCTGGTTAGGAAGAGGGTTTATCTGTGACGTACCCTATTTTGTATTCGACTGGCTTCCCGAATGGGCAGCACTACTCTGCCCTCTAGGGGTTGTGGGAGGAGTGGTATGTGGTGTGGCATTGGGAGACCGACCAGGGTTCCCAACTAAAGATGCCCCAATAAAGGATGAACCAATAATGGTGGTAGTGTTCTGTCTTTGACACCTGAATGGTGAAAGACCTGGAACCCCTCCCGGTAATGGGGGGAGGTCCAAAAGACATCTAGATCGACGAGGTCCATTGGGTCTGTTCTGGCGTCAACTAGGTATGGCTTTGGAAATATTTGAGAGGATAGAGATTATAATCAAAGAAAAATTTCGATCGCATACATAAAACAAAGTGAAAATAAAATAATTTTCCCTTTAGATTAATCCTATGTGATCAGTCAATCAAAAAATATGGTTTTTGTTTGTTTGCGTATGATACTCAAATCCTAGAAGACCTAATCATCCTCACACACCCAAATGTAATTGGGCCTTGAGAAGATATCTTGCAAGTGTTGGCACAACGTTTTGTAAGAATTTTCAGCGCCCCCAGTCAGCCAAAGAAAATCCACCAAGGTAAGGGTAGAGGATTTAGTGCTTGCCTGCACCATCACCTATAGGTAAAGGATGCCCTAATTTTGGCCACTAAGTACCACCGTCCCACGTGAGAATTCGAGTCTTGGGCTTCTTGGTAGTTCAACTAACAGTACTGAGTATCATCCCGGTCAGGTAGCCCCAACTAATACCACACACACTGCGCCTAAGCCTAACCCCCTCTGAATTGGGTCTCTACCGCGCCCGAGTTTTATTTTTTGTGGGCTGATAGGTGGATTTGAAAGCTCCCTAAATAGCCAACTTCTATGTTTCAAGATGAAGAGTGATCAAGGTGGCTTATTGGATGCCTACCCTCTTGATCCTAACTTAGACTATAAATTATTTTGTGGCCCCTGTGGGGAGAATTTAGAGAGTTTTGTTAACTTAGTTTTAGGTGTCTTTTCTTTGCTTAGTGTGTGGATGTGTGTGAGAAAAAATTGAACAAGCACATAGTTTGAACGTGTGGATATGCGATGATCCTTTTCAAAATCCACTATTAAATTATGTTCTATTGTTCCTTGCTCAAAAGAAAAACATGTGTGGATATGAACCTCTTTCTATTTTTCCTAGTTAATCTATGTGATCAACTATAGGGAGATGGTGAATTTTGAATAGAGAGTGTTCATATGCTCTCCTAGGATCACTGGAGGGTGCAAAGGCGACAAAGATTACTTTCTCTTCTATCGACAATTCGATCCTGGTCCCGAAATCATAGTGCAAAAATTGAACTAAACTAATGACTTTTACACTATAAAAAGGAACTAGCTAAGCATGTGTGGACTTGGGTCACTTACTTTGGCTAATTATCTAGGTGTTTTGGTACCTAAATTTTCAAGACATAATTTTTTTTGGAATGCAAGTTAAGTTGCCCTCCTACTTAAACTATGTGTGAAATTTTCAAAAATCAACTTGAAATAAAACTAACACCAAACCTACCAAAAGCAGCTAAGAGTGAGCTTTAGCAAGCTACGGGGCACCTTAACCAGTGTTGGCAGATGTATTATGGGCTGCCAGGCACTCTTACAAGTAGGAAAAGATGGAAATACTAGAGAAATTTCTCATACTGTTTTTTGCGTGCAAAAGGCTGAAACAGGCACGATGTCTGCGCGCAGGTTAGCTCTGAACATGTGCCTTGGAAGTGCCTATCTGTGGGAAATGCACGCAAATTCCTGCAATGTAATTTTTTGGAGTTGTTCTGCTTCATTTTGTCACTTGGGATTAACTAGGAACTGAAGGAGAGAAATGGGGCAATTCCAACCCAACTCCACAGCAAAGACGGAGGTCTCTGCAAATAGGCACTACCACATAAACTTGGAAATAAAAATTAGTGGAGTCACCAGTCCTGTGTTAGTGTGTTTGGTGCACGTATGTACAAAATCACACCAACTTAAGGGGTGTGGTATTCCCTCTTAAGTTATTGGTCACAGGCAGAAAATATATGGAGTCAAGCAAGTTAGTGGAACATGCTAGAACATAAACATACTAGATAGAGAAATAACATGCATATTCAAACACAAAAATTAAACTAAAACTAAAACAAATAACACAAAAGCTCTAAATAGAGTCAAACAACTTCAATAATCAAAACAGTGGCGCTTACGTCCCCTCTTATTGAGTGCTAGTATGAAATGAGGATGAAACTTTAACCCACTTGCCAAGGGGCCCTTAGATATTTGGGTTCTAAGTGCCGATGCAAGGATGTCTTTACTTCTGAGATGCCTTGGCTCAAAGTCTCCCTCTCTCTACTATGGTGGACTAGAGTTGTTGGATGGCCAACAACTGAGTCCCCTCTATCTCTACTCTAGATCACACACTGCTGGTATTTCTTGGGGAAATTCTGGCCAGCATAACAATGTGCTCTAAAGTTTCTCATCTCTTGGTGGCCTTTTATAGGAGAATTCAAATCCTCCTTCCCTCTCTTGGTACATTGTGGATGGTGACCCAAGAGAGGAGGGTGATTCCATTGTGTGCCACATTTATTCCATTGTGTGCTCCCTTGATGTCCTAAGGAGGCTTGGGTGGTTGTCCTTAGGCAGATTCAAGTGTGGAATAAATGTCCTGGAGTCTACTTTTGTGGTCCTGGAAAGTGAATTTCGCCATTCCCAGGATTGCGCGCTTTTTGGGTCAAAAGGCACGCAAGGGCGCGCTTATCGAAGGATTTTGCGCGCAAAAGCATTTTTTACTAGTTCAAATTTGATTTTTCCTCAGACCTTGGAGATTTTTTCAATACTTTCAGATTCTCTAATGTCTCTCAACCCTGTAAATCCTTTTGCCTGACATTAAATAATGTCGTCTTTGCTTGTACAATTTTCCAGTGATAATAGCATTGATGAATTAGTTGACTCCTATCTTAGTGAATTTGGCCTCGGATTCACGAAAATGTTATTGTTTAAAACATAATGATACAAAATAAACATACAAAGGGAAAGGGTGGCAAAGAATGTTTTTTTTTTACTTGAAAATTTTTATTTTTTTATTTATTTTTTATTTTTTAACTCTGCTTTTTCCTGTAAAAAACAGTAACTTTGGGCGCAGATTCTGAACATATGGAAATGTTTTTTCTTTTAAAGTGTTTTTTGTTGGTAAATGACTCATTTAAAAAAACCTCTTTTGTTTTTTACACAGGTTTAATGGTTTGAGATATTCGATGGAATATTTGAGGCTTATTTTTCTAGATTTTGCAAATCATTTTTTTCTTGTTTTAGTCATTGTTTTAAAAAATGGTTTCCAAACAAATGGGAACAATTTTTTGAAAACAAAAAGAGGTTTTTGTTAGTAACAGATACATTAACATAAAACTCTCTCAGTTTTCACACAAGTGTCATGGTTTCAGAGATTTGGATCTTTGAAGCCTGTTTTTCAGGAATTCGCCAAAATTATTTTTTTTCTATTTTTAGAAAAAACACCCAATCAGTTGGAGAGCCACCTCTTTAATTCAACTTGGGGTCAGATCTTAGCTCCTTGATTATTTTATTTATTAAGATATATATAGATGAATAGGTTTTAGATCCATTATTTTTGGATCTTGAACAGGCTATAAGTAGTCTATAAAGTCTATCATTTCTTTAATGTACAGGATTGGAAATTTTTGAAGAAGAAGATTGTTTGTTTAGCTCTGATATCAATATATTTCTATATACAATGTTATGTATACATTTTTGTAGAGATTCATGTGAATATAACTTATTTTCTGTCTTTCCTTATTTTTTTTATTTCTCCTCATATTACATCTCTGAATCATTACGTCTTTTGCGTTTGGATAAATCGTTATGAACTAGAATTCTTCATGTATGCTCTAATTCAATTTATCTAAATACTTTCAATGTTTTTCACTTAAATATTTATAACATAATTCCTCTAGATTTGTTGTGATATTTATTTTTGATATTATATCTCCACATGTTGATGGTTATTTTTCTAAGAAGTTGTTTCCTACCTTGCGTCTATTAAGAATTGTTTATGTACCCTATGGTTAGCAGTGTTTTGCACCAGACTCCATGCCCAATGGTCGTTGCTCTCTTCTTTCCCAAAAAATTTCATCCTACAAACTAAATCCGGACAATAAGCTTACAAGCCTACTACTAAGGTGACAATGATTGGTAGAGTTTTAAAGAGAGATCCCTCTCTAGCCCGGAAGGGTTAGCTTCCAGGTCTAAACATGTTAGAGATTACTGTAGTATTTTCCCTTCACAACCGAGGTTTTTTTCTAAGTGATAACACCCACACCCCACACAAATTTGCTAGTATTCTAAAGCTTAAAATGTTACAAGATTAATTAAATGTATAATATTTATTAGTATTTAATTAACCTTAAAATATTGACTTATAATTATTAAGTTATATTTGAGTGTCCTTATTAGCATTAAATTGATTATATTCTTGTAAATCTATAAGATTCATTGATTATTAAGTTATATTTGAGTATCGTTATTAACATTAAATTGATTATATTCTTGTAAATTTGTAAGATTCACTGATATGAATTAATATTATTATTTTATTGTTTATTGCCCCTCAACTTGAGTTGTATCCTTAAATTTATTTCAAGATTAATAATAATTATTTTATTTATTATTGTATTTCCCTCCAATGAACAATTCTTGGATGATTCAAATGAAAAAAACCCCTTTCTATATATAGGAGTCTAAGGGGTCACAATATAATCAGAGATGACATAACAATAATAATTTAAGGGCAGAACAATAAGAATAGTGGGATTATATGGGGCATAATAATAACAATATGGGGACTACATGGGAGAAAGAATAACAATAAGGGGCTACACTAACAATAACAATAAGGGGATACACTAGTATTATAGGAACCTAACATGCCCCTCTCCTTAAAAAAAGTGTTTTCATCAACGCTTGAGTAGTTATGGATGCTTCTATATAAAATTATCATCCTCCCGTGTGGAATATTCAGTGGGTAAGTTGTTCCACTTGCTGAGATGCTCTAAAATTGATCGATTTCATAGGCGTTGGGTTCCTGTTTCCGTGACTGCTTCAGGTTCCAATAAGGTTTTTCCTTCCTCATCAAGTTCTGGAAATATTGTTTGACCTAGGAGCTTGTCACCTATAACCTTATTTAAGCATGAAACATGGAAAAATGGGTGAACTCGGGAAGATGCGGGAAGCTCCAATTTTTATGCCATAGTACCAATCTTTTGCAACACCTTGTAAGTATTGTAATACTTTGGTGATAATTATTATCTTTCCTAGCTTTCTTGAGGGCCATTTTTTTGTATGGTTGTATCCGTAAAGATACCCAGTCGCTTACATCAAAACTTCTTTTGTTGCGATGTTGATCTGCCTGTTGTTTCATTCGATTCTGCGCCAAAGTGAGGTTATCCTTTAAGAGTTGTAGAACTTGTTATTGATGCTCGATCTAATCTTCCACTACTTGAAACTTATAATTTTCTCTTAAATATGATGTGATGGGAGGTGGATGATATCCATAAAGTGCCATAAATGGGGTCATTTTTGCTACAGTATGGAAGGAAGTGTTATACCACCATTCAACCAGAGGTAACCAATTGACCCATTGTGTTTGTTTATCAAATACAAAGCAACGAAGATATCCTTCCAAAAAAAATTTCATTTTCTCAGTTTTCCCATCAGGTTGAGGATGATAAGATGAGCTATGAGTTAATCGAGTACCCAGACAAGAAAATAATTCTGTCTAAAAATTTCCAGTGAAATAGGATCTCTGTCGCTTACAATAATCTTTGGGTTTCCATGTAACTTTTGAATTGTTTCCATAAATGCAGTAGCAAGTGTACTAGATTTAAATGGACAAGATGATGCACAAAAGTGTGCATACTTGGTAAGTCTATCAACTACCACCATGATGACACTATTTCCTTCAGACTTGGGTAAATCTGTGATAAAATCCATTGAAACCTCCTCCCAACATTGACTTGGAATGGATAAGGGTTGTAATAGACCCAAGGTCTTAATTGTCTCAAATTTATTTTGTTGGCAAACCAAACATTTTACCAAAAAATTTTGAATATCATATTTAAGGCCATCCCAAAAAAATTCCTTCTTGACCCCACGGTAATTTTTTAAAAACCTTGAGTGGCCTTCGAAGGGTGTAATATTCCTAATTAGCCCAAGCTAATAGGAATATTCAATTTTGTTTTGTTTTTCATGCTTATGAATAAAATTGTAAAGGAGGACCAATAATAACTCCTAAACATCAAAATAAATCAATGCTCAATGTGAAACAAGCTAAATCTAAGCTACTTTTGTAAACACACTTAAGTGTGAACGAGGCTGGGCCAATTGAATAGGTCAACATGAACAAATCCACAGTGTTGTCTACATGCAATGTATCTCCTAAAGGCACAGCGCAGTTCATGTTGGAGGTCACTCATGTGAATGAGGCTAGATCATCAAGGTGGTTTAGGGTTTGACAAGATTTCCAAATTATAAAAGGAGGAGGAGGACACTAAGGAGAGGGTTGATAATTTGATATTTCATAAGGTGATGTCTGTTTAGACAATCCTTATTCTCTGGCTGTTTAGCTGAGAATAGTGTTGTTTAGCACTTGGGTGTTCCTGGTCGGGAATCCCACCTCCTTCCTTGAGCAGCTCTTGGAGGAGACTTGTTCTATCTTGTCCACTATCAGGCTTTGGGCCAAGATTCATCTTCCAACCACAATTTAGATCCTGTTGAGGGTTTGATTTTTTTTGCAAGCTGCAGCAGTGGAAGCTAGATCTACTCAGATCTAGGCAAATCTAGTGCCTCTTCTCAGTGAGTGTGTCTTTTAACCTCCTGGAAGAGTGTATTGGATCATTAGAGTTGCACTTTCATATCTAGGCAGCAGGCCTATTCAGTACTGAAGCTAAAATCGCAGTTTCTCTCCCATAACTGCGTTATCTGCAAGAGGGAAGTTGCAGGGTGTTTGAGAAACGTTTTGGAGGAGTAATCTCTGGTGTTAAGGGGATCTCCTTACACTGTGGTGATCCATGGATTGGCCACCCAATCCATGTTCATTTCAGATATGATTTGCATATGGTTCTATTTACTGCAGAATTCCTGAATATTACTGCAGGACTGCAACTTAGATCTCATATCTACTCACTGTTGTTCATGATTTGCTCAGATCCCCAAGGGGAGTGTATTAAGGAGCCCATCTAGTACACAGATATGTATTGGATCTATCTTTTTTTGTACATATTTGCTCTAGATCTGATTTGTAATATATATCAGCTGTAGCATCAATAAAATAATGCTTTCAAGCTTTGTAGTCCCATTTTGTTGTTGCAACACCTCAATCTTGAAGGTTTCTTCATGTACTTCTTCTGTTTATCTATTGTACATTGTATGAACCATGATATAGATCTGATTTACTGATGTCCATACCATATTGCATCCATCACCTTCAGAAAATCACGTTGCCTGTGCTTCAGTAATTTCTGCAGTAATCAAGTCATGGGGATTGGGCATTTTTAAGCCATACCGAGAGTGGGAGACCTGTTTAACATAGCTAGAGTATTTTTTTTTTGCTGAAATTTGGTATTTGAGTCCCACATGACCTAAGATATGATATCCCACTATCACTTTCCCTTATTTTTATGCTCATCTCTGAAATTACAACACTGTAACATGCCTACTTTCTTGTTGAGAGAAAGAGGAGAAGGAGGAATGACATAAGAGGAGATCTCTCTGCTTCTTTTCCAAACCTTGGAAGGTATTAAAGAAGATCTCAAGGAGATGGAAGGGGAGGAGTGTAGAAGATTTCTGAAAGAGTTTGAAACAAGCCCTAACTATTCTCATGATGGGTGTGAGCATTTAGCCACACATGCAAATCCACAACGCAATCTATTTCCCACATTTACTACAAGGAGGATGGAGGAAGAAGATCCATCTTCACATAGAGGTGAAAGGGGAGCCACTGCTTCCACTAGAGGAGCCCTTGCATCTTTTCAAGGAGTTCCAAATGATTCAACATGTGGGAACCAAAACACAATTCCGGAGCCACATGCAGTAGCATTGGTGGATTATGAGATGGAAGGAGAGGAAGAGGAGGATCGACATCAAGGGATGATGAAAATTCACCCTTATATATTTTAGAAGAATTCTACACAAAGGAAGGAGACTGCACTGCGCAGAGAAGAAAGGGAAAAATCAGTCCACTCATACATGCAATCCACTTCAGATTTTGATGTCTCACTACATGGAGGCATTCCACCTGGGAGGCCACCAGATCTAGAATTGGTGAGAGATATCTTGCCTCTTGGCTCACCATTCTTGGATTCCAGGGAGGTGAGGAGCTTGGAGGATAAATTTTGCATGGGGGATGTCAAAGTAGCAGGCAGCAGCATGAGGAGAGCTTCACATGCTAGATCACTAGCGTTGTCTCTTAGGAGGATTGATCCCTATTGGAGGTCTCAACTTTTGATGGAGTACTCTAACGATCTTGGTGCATGCATGGTTCTTGATGACCCAGATGGAGATGATAGATACATAGTGGATGATGTGGTCATCTATTCCTATGGCAGGATCTTCTTGACTAGATCTTCTAGTCTCAAGGAGAAACTGCTACATACAACACATGCAGACTTCTCTTCTATGCACTTTGATGCATATTTCCAGTTGGTGGAGGAGTTCAATTGGGAGGGCATCCAGCATGACATATTTCAGCATATGGAGAGATGCATAGCTCAGATGGTAATGAAGAGAAGGTCACAACCACTTCCCTACTCTTTGGAGGTGAGGGAGAAATTCCAGTTGAGCCATTTCAGCTCAAGATCTCAAGTGCATGATGGAGGAGGTATAATTTCACATTTTGTATTGTACTTCTTTTCCTTGGTTGAGCAGCATGATGTATCAAGAAGAGTTGTTCCTTCTTGCATATTGTATAATAATGCACTTGCAGCCTTTTGTGGCATTGAGATTGGCTGTCTCATTGGTGGTTTGTGGGGGAAGCCACATGATTTTTGGTGTGCACCATTGACACCACTTGGTACTTTCATGATGCTAACTTGTAAAATTATTGTGGCGGCAAACAAGTGGCTGGGAAAGCACTTGTTATTACTTGTTTTGATGCAGGCCAAGGATGCACTGCGCTGATTCCATGAGAGGAACTATGATCCACTTTCCAATTGTCATGTGACAACTTGTTTTCAATTATTTATGCTTCCATGTATTGCTGATATTTCTATGTACATAGGAAGCTTTGTTTGGAGAGTGGGATATGTGATGGAGATGCCCATTGGGAGTATGATTCTCCCTACTATTCATGTTGTATGTTTCAGGAGGAGTAGTGGGCAAACCATGATTGCCACACCACATCTCTTTTCTTCACATGGGGTGAGCCATTTGAAGAACTTGAGTGCTTGGAGGAGGCACTTCATGGTTGAATTGTTTGATGGGGTAGCTTGTGCCATTCTTGGAGGCCATATCATTTCAGCCCAAGGGCATAAACAGCCCCATACTTACCATAAATGGAGAGAGAAACAATTTGGATGGGAAAATATAAACTCTCCACTCAGCCCCAACACATTGCATAGATCCAGGGTTGAATTTTTCTTTGATGAGCTACCTAGAATGGCTCATTTCATTTGGATGATTGCATGGGTGAGGGAGTCACTCATTGGGAACAAGACTTCCCATGTTTTCATCACTTCTACCTTAAGGAGGCCATTGAGAAACAAGGATATCACCACTTGTACCTTCCATTTTCTCATGATGTACACTCTGTTATCTTACACTTGGAGGGAATCATTGGAGGACAGATTCATTGCCTATCATTTTCAGCCATGGTGGGATCCATTGATGGGGCCACAAGAAGAGGAAGGGAGAAATTTTGCTCTACCTTGCAGTTGCTTGAGGACAAGCAACGTTTTGAAGGGGGAGGACTGTAATATTCCTAATTAGCCCAAGCTAATAGGAATATTCAATTTTGTTTTTTTTTAATGCTTATGAATAAAATTGTAAAGGAGGACCAATAATAACTCCTAAACATCAAAATAAATCAATGCTCAATGTGAAACAAGCTAAATCTGAGCTACTTTCATAAACACACTTAAGTGTGAACGAGGCTGGGCCAATTGACTGGGTCAACAGGACCAAATCCACAACGTTGTCTACATGCAATGTATCTCGTAAAGGCACAGCGCAGTTCATGTTGGAGGTCACTCATGTGAATGAGGCTAAATCATTAAGGTGGTTTAGGGTTTGACAAGATTTCCAAATTATAAAAGGAGGAGGAGGACACCAAGGAGAGGGTTGATTATTTGATATTTCAGAAGGTGTTGTATGTTTAGACAATCCTTATTCTCTGGCTGTTTAGCTGAGAATAGTGTTGTTTAGCACTTGGGTGTTCTTGGTCGGGAATCCCACCTCCTTCCTTGAGCAGCTCTTGGAGGAGACTTGTTCTATCTTGTCCACTATCAAGCTTTGGGCCAAGATTCATCTTCCAACCACAATTTAGATCCTGTTGAGGGTTTGATTTTTTTTGCAAGCTGCAGCAGTGGAAGCTAGATCTACTCAGATCTAGGCAAATCTAGTGCCTCTTCTTAGTGAGTGTCTCTTTTAACCTCTTGGAAGAGTGTATTGGATCATTAGAGCTGCACTTTCAGATCTAGGAATCAGGCCTATTCAGTACTGAAGCTAACAGCACATTTTCTCTCCCATAACTGCGTTATCTGCAAGAGGGAAGTTGCAGGGTGTTTGAGCAACGTTTTAGAGGAGTAATCTCTGGTGTTAAGGGGTTCTCCTTACACTATGGTGATCCATGGATTGGCCACCCAATCCATGTTCATTTCAGATCTGATTTGCATCTGGTTCTATTTACTACAGAATTCCTGAATATTACTGCAGGACTGCAACTTAGATCTCAGATATACTCATTGTTGTTCATGATTTGCTCAGATCCCCAAGGGGAGTGTATTAAGGAGCCCATCTAGTACACAGATCTGTATTGGATCTATCTTTTTGTGTACATATCTTCTCTAGATATGATGTGTAATATATATCATCTATAGCATCAATAAAATAATGCTATCAGGCTTTGCAGTCCCATTTTGTTGTTGCAGCACCTCAATCTTGAAGGTTTCTTCATGTAATTCTTCTGTTCATCTATTGTACATTGTATGAACCATGATATAGATATGATTTACTGATTTCCATACCATATTGCATTCATCAACTTCAGAAATCATTTTGCTTGTGCTTCATTAATTTCTGCGGTAATCAAGTCATGGGGATTGGGCATTTTTAAGCCATACCGGGAGTGGGAGACATGTTTAACATAGCTAGAGTCATTTTTTTTTTCTGAAATTTGGTATTTGAGTCCCACATGACCTAAGCTACGAGATCCCACCATCACTTGCATTTATTTTTATGCTCATCTCTGAAATTAACCTTTTTAGGGCATAAATTGCTGCTTTTCCCCAACCTTTGACTCATATAATGAAGTACAGTTTGTTTTTGTAGTTGGGATTAATGGCTATGTGTTTTTAACACACCCTATGAGATTATTTAATGCTTCATATCCATTACTATGTTTATACATTGCTGCAGTCCCTCATTGGGCATTTATCAAGCCATACTAGGTGTGGGAGGCCTGTTTGCCCCACCTAGAAGGATTTTTCTTTGATATCCTCTTGGATTTAGGACTTAGATACTCAGATCTAAGGGATCCAAGTGCTGGTTTCAAATCCTGTAGCAGCCATTCCTGGAAAATGCATTTTCCAGTCATGCCTTGCTGACAGTTCCCATTTTGGGATATTACAAAGGGAGAGGTGTGCAATTATAAAATAATATTTTGTTTGAGTTGGGAATTATTAAAAATATATAAGCTACCTTTTTACCATAATGAATCATTTTTCCAGATAAATGTATCATATGTACTGGGATCTTGCTGCAATTTTTGAATGAGTGTCCACACCTCTTCATCATTCTTCCATTCATCCCTTGCTTCGGTTATCCACATAGGTTGGATAATAGAAATGGCACAAAGAAATGCTTCCACATCCTCATCCTTTCTTGAGAGTGCATCTGCAACAACATTTTTCTACCCTTTTTTGTAGATGATTTCAAAGTCATAACCCAACATATTTATAACCCATTTTTGCTACTCTTCTGAAGATAATACTTGTTCCAAAAAGCATTTAAGACTATCATTATATTTTTTTACCTTGAACTGTCTTCCCATTAGGTAAGGTAGCCATTACTTTAGTGCATGTAGTATTGCCAACATTTCCTTCTCATAAATAGGTTTATGTAAATACTTTCATTTAATTGGATGACCTTCAAAAGGAATGGGTCTTCCTTATGGCATTAAAACTACAACAATTCCATTTCCTAAGGCATCACATTCCAAAATAATTGTTTTTGTGAAGTCTGGCGTTGCTAAGATCGGTGCTTGGCACATTGCCTCTTTAAGAGGTTCAAAGGCCTTAGTTTTTTTCTGGAGTCCAAGAAAATGCATCTTTCTTCAGTCATGATGTTAGAGGTGTCAATATTCTCCCATAATCCTTAACAAAATTGTGATAATACCCTGTCAACCCGATAAATCCTCGAAGATCCTTTATGGTTGTGAAGATTTTCCATTCCTTAATGGCTTTAATTTTGTTAGGGTCTACCTTAACACCCTCATGAGATACAATATGAACCAAATATTCCACCTCCTGTACTCCAAAGAAAATTTTGGAGGTTTTTTCATATAATTGTTTCTCCTCCAATAGTTTGAGCACCCTGTCAACATGTTGAACATGATCCTTCCATGACTTGTTGGAGATTTGTATATCATCAAAAAATACTAACACAAATTTTCTAATGGTTTGAAAATGGAATTCATCAAACCTTGAAATGTGGAAGGTGCATTAGTAAGGCCAAAAGGCATGCCCAAAAATTCATAAAGACCCTCACGAGTTATAAATGTTGTTTTCGTAATGTCTTCAATCTTCATTCTAATTTGATGTTATCTTGAACGAAGATACAGCTTAGTGAACTAAATTTCTCCATGTAATTCATCCAGCAATTCATCAATGACTTGGATGGGAAATTTATCTATAATAGTGAGGTTGTTTAACTCCCTATAAAGTGGACACATACACCATGATCCATACTTCTTTTTCACCAATACTACAAGAGCAGAGAAAGAACTTTGACTAGGTTGAATTATACCAGCCTCTAGCATTTCTACAACCATGTGTTCTATCTCACTCTTTTAGACATAAGGATATCTGTGAGGCTTGATGTTTGGAAGAACACCTCCTAGAATGAAATGAATAGCATGATCATGATCACAAATAGGTGGTAGGCCTTTGGGAGTCTCAAACACCTTGGAATGATTGTCCAAGAATTTTTGGAGATCTAGAGAAAGAGATGATTTTGATGTTTGAACCTCTAGTGAGCATAATTGTGAAATCACGCCTCGTTGTTCTTTCTTCAGAAGATTTGTCATGACATTAGAGATAATTATCTTTCCTGGTTTCCCTGCGATACACCATAATTCAACTTCCTTTCCTTCCCAAAAATTTCAAGAAAAGTTCTTGAAAATTAAAAGTTATCGTCCCCAAAGATTGTAACCATTGGAATCCTAGTACAACATCAGCACCACCCATTGGAATGGAGAGCATTAGACTTCAATAAATGTTCCTTTTATTGTTCTGTAATTTATGATATTGTGAGAATAAACACAGAGGACAACATCAAAACCACTTTGGAAGCTGGGATCTAGCCTACCAACTTCAGAGAGGAATCTCTCTGTAAAATTTAGTTATGTTTTGTGTGAATTTTAGGCTAGTTATTACTGTGTTGATTGTTTTTTTGTTTATGATTTGATTGGATTGTTTGGTTGATTAAATTGTTATAATTCCATTAGGCTATGGAGTTTAAATATTAACTAGATCTGCATCAAAATTTGAAGGAGTTTCACAAGGAAAGCTAGGTTGCACTAGTTGGATCTTTCTGAATTATAAATGAATTATGAAACAGAAGAAATGTAAAGTTCATTAGAAACTAAGGAGCAAGGAAGTATTCCTTAATTTGACTTCAACAGAAAACATATAAATTACAAACAACCAGAATAGGGTTCTCTTTATAACATATCCTATTCGTCACATTTTTTGTTATGTAATTAAGCTTTTCAGAAATGATAGAGAAAGGAAATAATGGATAAAAACATTAATAGAAGAAAAACATCACCAATTCGTACACCACATGAATCCTGTGAAGAATGTCCTTGTATTATTGATATGTCCAGCAACCAGAAAATTACAATACTTAGAGAAAATTATACTCAACAATCAACTTGTAATATTTCAAATTGTGAAGTATTTATACAATAAGTTACAAAATCGTTGTCTCAACTGACAGTATTGGCACTATCCTAAACAATAAAATCCATCTTTTGTAGAATAATAGGAAAGGTGTACAGCTGCGTGGAGAGGTGGCTTTGCTTTGGAGGGGTCAGTTGCTGAATGGGCCTATTCCTGTGTTGCATTGGCTGATGTGTTGGCTTATGTGTTGCCTTTTGTTCTTACTGCATCCAAATTACTGGTCAGTCCTATAACTCACAATGTTTGTCCCACCTATATTCATCTAGAATGGTTAATTTTATTACCTTCCTCTAAATTTCATCAACCTCATTATATCTGGAAAATGTGGGCCTTACCACAAAAATATGATTTAATCCATGCTAGAAGAATAAATCATTACCCATGTCTTCCAAGAAGGCTCTGCCTATCATGCTGCCTTTGATGTTTGCAAATTTTGAGTTGTCTCTAACTACCTCCTTTAATTTTCTAACATAATATTCATAAGTAATCATCTCTTTATTAATTACAAATAAACTAGGTAGCCCCTTCTGAGTTAGAGGTTCAATCCTGGTAAAAAATATATTTACTACTATCTCCAAATTATGACACTTCTCCTCTAACTGAACAAGCAGATTCTTTTTTTGTGAGAATCTTCTTCACCTCCAAAATTGTTTTTTTTCGATCATCAACTCCCAAATTATCTAATTCATAGTTGTTCTTAGAATTTAGGAATTTAATGATATTTGTTGTTGTAGCATGAATCTCCCCCAAGTGTTGTTTAATCTCTATTATGGCCTTTGTTGCTCTCTTGATAAAATATTTCTGCTCAAAGATAATCTAAATACAAGGCCAGATTTCAGGTATTGAATTCATGATATCTATCCAAATGATTTCCCTGGCTTGGGCCAAGTTATGTCCAATTTATGATTACCTTTCATATTTCTAAAATCTCTCAATCAGCTTATGATCCCTCTAAGATTCAGCAAAGTGTGAAGCTTCACTCCTTGTCCTCTAGCCCTGTAATGCTTTGACCTGGTCTTGAAACTTTTTGATTTCTTTTGTCTGAATCGACAGTTTTTCCACATCTTTGGTCAACTGTTCAGCACCATAAAAAAACTATGTAGTAGGTACAGTGGAGCTGGTATCTGATGTTGTGGGAATGGTTGTAAGAGGTACACCATCCAATGGAATCATAGCTAGCTTGGAATTCTACTCATTTTCTTTTATCATATTCTCTGGCTTAGTTTCCATTTTCCTTATCTGAGAATTCTGCTCCATGATCAGCTTCATCATGTCAGTTTTCTGTGTCTCTGTCTCTTCAATGTCCTTAGTGAGGGGATCTTCAGTAGCTATAAATTTCAATTGCTTCCTTAATGATGCTATGTCAACATTCTTCTTCTTGATTAATTCCTCTACGACTTTCATTTTTGCAGGATTATACCCCATCTTGACTAATAAATCCTCTAAGAATTTAATCCTTGTGTGCTTTGCAAGAAAAGAAATCTTCTCCATCTTTAACTGTGACTGAGTATTAGATAATGAAACCTACATTTTAGAAACAGTCATAGTGGTATTAGTTAAAGTGGAGGAAATCATTTCACCTGTCTGTTTTTGCATCTCCATTTGGTCAATGGGATGAATATCATGTATATAAAACTCGAATGTTGTTTTCTTATAATCTTATGTTGATTTTGGCTGTGGAATTTGGGCCTCAAGGAAGGTCATTTGCATCTTTCCCTTCTTTGAGTCAAAAACTAACAATAGTATACTTTGAGAACTGGAAGTCTACTTCCAAATTTGAGCATAAGTATTGTTCTTAAGAATCTCATTCTTAAGCTTTATTTCTCTAAATCTGTCAAACATTGTCTTCTCCTTCTCTCCTTGGAAAACTTTAGTTGTTTGAATAGTTTCTTGTCGATCTTGTGATACTGAAGATGTTGTGGGAGATGCAGCAAACTGGCCACCTACCTGAGAGGAAGATGGTGTTTCTTTTATCACCATGGCTACTTCTTTCTCTGAATTCTTTTTTGTGTCTACCTTTGGATTCAACTTTGTTCTTTTCATGTACATGATTTTGAACTCTTTTCTTGCATTGTCAGTCACTTAAGTTGACTCTTCTTCCCTTTGTCTTTTAGCTTCATTTCCTATGGAACAGGAGTCTGTGATGTTGATGTAGAAACAAGATGCTTCTCAGCTTTCTATAATGTATTCTCTACCCATACTGGATGGTTCATATATCTCTCTATCTCGGGCCTCTGGATATGAATTTATGGAGTAGTTTTGTTTTCTACTCTTAGCTTGGAAATGATACCTAGAGGGTCATAAGACCATGTTAAACTCAGGCTGAATTTCATCTCCTTAAGAATCTTATCTTCCTCTTCTCCTGCTGACCTGTTGTTACAAATGAAAGACCCAATCTGTGTTTTGATTCTCAACTGTGATTTCTTTTTAGCTGACACAAAATGTATTTCATCAGAATTCGGAATTTTTCTGATGTACTCAAGTGCAAAAATCCTCAGGGGGAGGTATTTTGGAAGCTTGTATGGTGCTAACTCACATCCATACACTCTGATTTCTGTGTAATTCTGGTACAAGTACCAGTCTCTAGATTTTTTCTGATCTGTCAAGTGCATAATTCTCTTAATGTCTTAACTAATCCTGGGTTCTGCTGAACTGTTTAGCACACTCATAGCTGGGTGGACAAACTGTTCAATGAACTGCTTATAAGAGAATTCTTGTTGCTCCTTCATCACTATAGATGTCCAAAATATAACTGACTGCTGGTTGCCCTCTTCATATAGCTTTTGCATGGAAAATTTGAACCTGTTTTCTTGATAATATAAAAACATATAGACCAAAATTAAAGTGTTTTTAAACACTTATTCAGTTTGAAATTTAAGAAACTGCTGATGGATGTTATCAACCAAGAATTTACTGAAATTAAATATAATTGAAGGTTTTCTATCTATGGAAAAAATGGAGAGGAAGCCTAGAATGGGTTCATCTACCCGCTGATCAGAATAATAACCAATAATGTACGAAATTACAGTTATGATCTATTTATCTTGATCTAGGAAGATTGAGGAAGGGTATGGAGGATTTTTCTTTGGCAATTGGGTATTTTATGGTAAGAAAATGTCAAAAATCCTAGCTCTTTTGGAAAAATCAAGTTTTTTATAAAGTTATGTGAGGGCTTCTAAGGAAAATGGTGTGTTTTTTTTCACAGAGGGATCTTGCATCATCTGGTTTATAGATTAGGCAATAATGGTGAAGAGGATTTCACCAATAGGGGTTATAATGTCTCGTTGATTGCGAACATAACAGGCTTGAAATTTTCTGGTGAATTCAGAGGCATGGAAGCTCTAAGGGAAAATGTAGTGCAGGAGATTGGACTCCCAGAGTCCGATTTCATCTGTTTTATCAACATATTTATCCTCGAGCCAACAGTAGAATTCGAATAGTTTGAACTCACATTATGTCTTGCTAATCTTGTAACCCATATCAGCTAATGGAATGTGATTTAAATCTATTTGGGGATGAAATAAAGGATTCATCAGATCCTCCTAGTTCTTCTTCTTCAAAGGCATGATTATCACAATGATTTAATTGGAATTAGGAAGAAAATTTTATTGGGAGTGAGTACCAGATGTATAACTCATTAAGGGATGGAGACAAAATACTAACACTCAATCACAGGTCGTTCAGCTGGTAATAATCATGGGCGCACTGGAAAACATGTAAATAAACTCAATTTGTAGAGAATTTGTGACATAAAATGTCAAAAGAGGATTAGTTTCAGGGTTTTTAAAATTAATTGTATGGTTTTCGTTGCAATTGGCACGGGTCCGTTAGATTAATGGTTATCCAGGCTAATTAAATGTCCAGCGGTTAATCCCATGAAAGGATTTGATTGGCAACAACTTTGATACGTGGCGGAAGGGTAGTGGTGGAGGGATCGGGTAGGGACAGCGGTAATAGAATGAGGGGGGAGCAGTTTTTGGAGGGGATAGGGAGCGTTTAGTTGTTTAGGCAAGGGGGTGCAAAACACCGAGGGGAGGCCACGTAGTAGTGGGACTGGACAGGGAAAACCACTTTTTCAAACCCCTCCCCGATAGTTTAGCGAGGAAGGAGAGGGGGGGCCGAAAGTCGATATCAGTTGTTGATCTGAAGAATGGGAGGATCATATGGCAGGTAGCTGAGAACCTTTTAACCATATGTGAAAAAACAATTTTGTTGGGATGTATGCTTTCATTTTGATCAAAAAGTTAGGATAAAGTGTAATAAAACATACATATCCCTTTTGCGCTTGACTGTATAATGCAAATTAAAACTTAGGGTAAGTGAATTTTTCAATATTTTTCCAAACATAGTACTTCTATCTACCCTTTTAAACTCAAATTATTCTTTGAAGCTAACATTTTTTATTTCTTCTTCAAGGGGTGCATTTAGACTAGCAAACCCATATTTTCCTTTTTTATGAAATATTATAATCTATTCAATCCTATCACTTATTTCTCCTATTGATTCAGATTAAACAATTGAACCAATGTCATTTTCTACCTAACTATTGATTTACCAAGATTAAACTCTTTGGAAAATCTTTATTATCTAATCTAATTTACAAAAATTTAAACATGTTTAACCATGATTAAGATGTATGATTAAACAAATAACTAGTCATTGTGGCATTTTAAACAAGCTTCACACAACCTTACTTTATTTGATAGAAAGAAAACTATCTATCAGTAGTGGCATTTAAATTTGCAGCACTTTTAGTGTTATTTTCTTTTGTTTTTCTTTTGTGGGGTTCTGATTTCATTTTTATTCTTTTTTTTCAATGTTTCTTTCTTTTCTTATTTTTATCTTTGTTCATTTTTTTAAAATACCCTCTTTTAATTTTCTTTTATATGTTTTTTTTTGGAAATCATTTGCAGATTGGAAATTATTTACAATATGAAATTTCTGAAATAAAATACTCAATCACCTTGAGATCCTATAAATTATAGGACCCTAACAGTTCCCCCATGGTTAACTTGATATTATGGCACATTCCAGAGAAATTTATAGTTCCTCCATTTCAACCAACACTTGACACTCTAGTGTTGGATATAGGTAGCAATTGAATTCCTTGCCTATCTTACAATGAATAAATACTAACCTAATCAATAACCACTATTACCTTTATCTTCTTTATATATCCTTATATCTTGAGAGTTTGAGGAGTGGTAATTCCTACCAATGCATTACAAGATATGGTCGGATTCATTTATTCTTTCTCTCAGGTTGGTTCCTGGTGTATATCCTCCTCTTTCGATGTTTCTTGTTCCTTTTCTTCCTCCTCTTCACAATCTATGTAAAATAATTTCTTCTGAGCACACTTATGACCTTTAGTGTATTTTCTAATATGACTATAACAAATCCCTTTTGCTATTTTTTTCTCCAGTTTTTGTGGTGTCAACCTTGTAGGTTGTGGAAGACTAGGAGCAGAAACACTCCCATCTTTATAGTTGTGAGTGGTAGACTTCCTTGTTGTGATAACTTTTCTTTCAACTTTTCTTGCCACCCTGAATGCCTTCTCCAATGAATAAGGTTCCCAAAGAGGAACCCATGTTGGATGTTATCCTTTAAAGTCCCTATAAAGACATCAATCATATGCTCCTTTGAAATATTTGTTAACCTGATATTCAAATTTTGGAAATCCTTAATGTGCTCTACCATTGAACCGTTTTGTTTGAGATTTATCAATTGGATAAAGAAGGTGTTGCTCTTTGTATCCTCATAATGTGCTATCATTTCCTCCATAAAAATTGAACAAGTGACAGGTGTTTTACAAGAAAAAAAACCATCGATACCATACAAATTGTTTGGGTTCTAAATATAGATTTGCAATGTGTACCTTTTGTGATTGTTGCGCATCATGGAGATCAAAATATTGCTCCATTTGTAGTATCCATGTTACTATATCCTTACCATAAAACTTCCTCATATCGATCTTTGTAATGTGGTGGTTATTAAACCAAACATTGTAGTTTCTAAAATCACAATTCATATTCCTTTTGTCCTCATCGTGATTTTCATGGATTACCTTGTCACCACCGGGAAGGCTTTTTTGAAACAACTTTGTCAAACCTTCCTTCAAACCGTTCATGTTTGCTTTCAAACCCTCCATCTTAGCTTCCATGTCATCCTTCAAACCATTCATTTTAGCTTCCATGCCATCCATATTAGCTTCCATGTCTTCTTTTAAATAATCCATGTCATCTTTTAGTTCATATTTGGTTTTTATTTGTGAGAGCAAAATTTGTTGCACTTGGTCCCGTAATTTTGAGATATCATGCTACAATTATTCCTCTTCATGTGTCATAGTATAGCTTTATGAAGGCTTAATGGGTGTGGAATTATTTTTTTTGCGAGGAATTTTATAACCCAATATTGATATATATGCTTCAATATTCCTTTGGAATCACTTCAAACTTATTTTTCAAACAACAGTTATGGAATTAAAAAAACAAAATACACACATTTTTCTTCCTTTTGGGAGCTCGATCTTGAAACAGTTGTAATTATGTAATTTCAGATCTCTAAGGTATAAAATTTGGTCCTATTGTAGCCCTATGAAACTACTTTCCAACCCTACAAGTCAGACCAAGAATGGAGTCTTCAACAAAGAGTTATGCATGATCTCCCACAATGACCTAATTATAGACTAGTTCAATAGATCCAACTTGTATGGAGTGCCACATGTCACTGTTTCTACCTTCGGCCCTAAAATTTCTAAAACAAAAACTAACTTCCATGCAATTTAGCCACTTTTTACAAAATTCAAATTCGATTCCTGAAACCAAAATTTTAGGCACCTGTTTAAGAATGAATTTAGGGGCCTGCAAAAACTCTAAATTCCATAGATCATATCTTTGAAAATATAGCAAATCAATATCTGAAATGTTTACACGATATTTACCAAGATTTTGTCTCTACGTGATAAAACTTTCAACTTTTGAATCCTCGTATAAAAAAAGTTATAGCGAAAATTCCAATATGACTTGTTTGAAGAAGCAAAACCATGGAATCTAAAGCTCTGATACCAAATGTTATGCGACCAACTCACAAAATAGAAGAAAATCTAGATAAATGACTTAAACATCATCCAATTCGAGGGTTGAACCTCCTTTACATTACATAAATGAACAATTATTGGATGATTCAAATGAAAAAACCTTCTTTGAATATGAGAATGCAGGGTCACCTCGTGAGTTTAGGTTTTACAATAATGTAAGGGCACAACAAAAAAAATAGTGGGATTTATGGGGCACAATAATAAAAATATGGGGACTATGAGACAACAATAACAATAATGGGTGTTGAGCTAATTTATTTAATTAAATTGCGTGATATCGACCAGGGAAACTCGTGAGCTTGTGATGGTGCCAGCAATATATATGCGGGAGTAGGCAACTAACTCTATGTCTAACTAAATTGTTTATGATTCAATATATAATATGCAAGGGAAGTTCTCAGATAAGCAGACTCCTAACTTAGGAGGTCCTGGTTGTCCTTCCCTACAGTATCATAGAGAAATCATTCATAAAACCAGAAACTTGAAATAAAGACAAGGCTATTCAAAAGCTGAAAGTAATATATTCTATAACTCTAACTCAATTAGTTTAAAAAGAGGAATAATATTGAAATGGTTCTTGACTCAAAAAATCCACTTTCACCTCAATTACCACTTAATGAATCAGAGATTAAAACCAAGAACTTAAGATGGATAAATTATTAATGAAAGAAGCTCTTAACTTAAGAGACATGTAAAGTATTCCATTATAATTCATTCATCAATCACAAACAAATCCTTAAACATCTAAGCAATGAAATGAAACAAAATCTAATATGAAATAAAATGTTTCTCTCATCCTTTTAGAGTGAGCTCAATTCTCTTAAGAACAAGACAAATTATTCCATATACTACATTAAGGAAACTTATATCTAAAACTACAGAAATTCCATAAACACAATTTACATCTAAAACTACATAATGGAAATATATGAAAAATGAAGCTTTATTCTATTCCATCATCAATTGGATACAATGCTCTAAGAGTCCTCCCCTTGGAATGGAGGAGGTACTACTATTTATACAATGAGAGGAGTAACAAACTCATAATGATCATCCACTAATATCTCTAACCATCTAGACACATAACCCTATCCTCCATGATCTCCTCCATAATCTTTTCCATGAGGTTTATCTTCTTAAATTCGAATTTGATCAGCCAAGGCCACATAAAGGTGTCTTGGAAGCTTCCTTTGTGCCTACACATGTCAACAAACTCATGCTAATTGTTAGGTATAAGTATAAGCATATTATTTTCTAAGTTTTAGCCATAAATTCACTTTAAAATATTAAGAATTAATAAACTTTAGAAAAACATAGTTATGACCCAATAATGAGGTGAATGTAATGATATGGAGGTGGAATGGAGGTGACATGAAGGTAAAATGTGAAGATATTGATGAATAATGGAGTGAAAATAAAGACTATTTTGAGGCCCAACATACCCCCAAACTGAAGGTATTGCATGTCCTCATGCAATCTATTACATTACTTTGTGGTACTTGAGCTTTGGCCTAAACTCTGCATGAGATCATTTACTTAACTTTTGCAAAGCGTTATTTTGATGAACTACAACTTGGTTGGTTCTTGTGTTTCAACCATATTTTGTTTGTTGCGTTCATTGTATGATCTTTGCATAATGATAATGTGCTTTTTATGGCAGATTATTTTTGTTGGAATGCATCATGGTTGGTTCTTGTGTAACAACCATGATTCTATTGGCATCCAATTAACTTTTAAATACTTTAGACAAAGCCATTTGTATGCTCATGTAATAGTAAATATATTTTGAAGGTAAGTGGGTTTAAAATGTGATATATAACTGTGGATATGAATGTGACAAAGCATGTATGTAAATGTATCCTTCCCATTAAACGGATGGCTTTGGCAATGAAAGGAAAGGAAGTGAAGTTTTTTTTTTCCAAAAATTATTATTCTAACATTTCAAGGAATTTAATGGTTAAAAGTTAGAAAATAGCATACCTTAACTTACCCTTCCAAAATAGGTGAGAGTCGTGCATGTGTGACTGCAAACTGTTGTGAAAATGGTGGATGAAAGATGGATCTGTATCGTCGTATCAGCTGCTGGATCCACTGCTACTAGATGAAAAATCTGAGGAGTCTGCTGAACATGGCTGAAAGTTGTATCTGCTGCTGGATGATGAATCCGATGAGTTTGCTGAATATGGCTGAAAATCTATAAGGCTTGGAAGGTATACAAAATATAGAAGTTACATTTTCCTCCCAACCTTATTTATTGACTTGTCCTCAAGTGAAATACAATGAATACCATGAATGGAAATACAATGAATGGAAATTGGCTTCATCTGCTGCAAAATATGGGTCTTCAAGTCTTCAACGCTTGATGGCACAAATATTGCTATGTGATTAAATGTGTCGATGTCGAACATAGCAAGAAGTTGTTGACTTAGTGGCCGTTAATGAATGCCCCTAGCCAACACAAGAGCTCCCACCATTGATTCCAATGGGAGTCAGGATGCCTAACACATCTTTGTAGGTACGAATAATTTTGTCGTGGTCGAGTCACCTACAAGATCCAACGAACAAGGGATATTAATGTACTCCCATTGTTCATTGGCAAGAGTACTTGCCATTAAGGCATGCAAGCCTCTAGGTGTTTTTTCAATGATACTTAGACTCTAGGACTTTGACTCAAGCAGGGTTTTATTGGCGGAAATGAAGGGGAATCGTGATGACAAGGAAAATGGCAATATGATTGTAAAGATGTAAGGAAATGCATGATGTATGAACAAGAACTCTTGCTGTGAAAAATGGATATGGAAATGTCATGCGTTATAGATGTACAATTGATGGGATTCAAAATCTTTTCAGAAAGGGAGGTGGAAGGTAATGGTTGTGGAGATGGATTTGTCTTGAGAAATTTTTTTTTTCATGAATTTTGTCTTTGGAAGACTAATTGTCGTCACAATGTAGTCTCCGTAATGATCGCTTTGTCGTCCTGTAACCTGTAAAAAAAACTTGACAAAAAGAAACATAAGTGTGTTCAAGAAGGAATGCGCATTTCCTTCATGATTCTTACGCAAAAATTTTATACCAAATAAAACAAATTAAGGACAATCAAAGGTGTTGAAATTGACTTAATCATGATATTAAAATCAATCCATTCTTAAAAATAACCATGAAAAATAATACTCCTTGTCAGATAACTCATGAAATGTGCTTCGCAATTCTGTTCTGTAAAGCATACAAGAACCATGTGATGAGTTTATACCATCTTGATGCTATCGAAATAGAATTGAATCCTCCAATTGATTTTTAAAATTTGTTTCCAAGTGTTCCATTATTTATTTTCAAATCTGCGTGAATTTTGTGAAAAGTGTGTTTATTTTTATTTTTTATTTTTCCCTTGTACCAACTGTTGCGGTTTCATCCAATTCCATTATTCTCTCAATATGCATTTCACCAAAGTTTTTTTATGCCAATGTTCTTTACTTTATAAAATGCCAATATTTGCCCCTCAAATCCTTCAAAACAACTACTGTCACAAAACACAATTTTTATTTTTTTATTTTTTTTTATTTTTTATTTTTATTTTTTTTAATAAAAATCATAACCTAACAATATATTAATTCAATCATATAACAACAAACATAACAACAATTATATACAACAAATTAAAAATAATAATAATAACAAACTACAACTATAACAATTAATACAATTATATCAATATATAATATATTAATATAATTAATATATTAATACATTAATATATTAATACAAATATAACAAACCTTAAATAACAAACATAGACATCAACTTATAACAAATTACAATTAACAAAAGAAAAATAAAAATAAAATAAAAATTTACAACTATATTAATATAATTATAACAATATATTAATATATTAATATAATTAATATATTAATATAATTAATATATTAATACAATCATAGCAAATCAAATATTAACTATAAAAAGAAATTATAACAAATACAAATCAAAACAAATCAACATTAACTAAAAATATATAAATATGAATCAAAACAAATAAAAAAAACATAACATATAACATTAAATACAAAACAAATTAAAACTAAAAATTCAAACAAACCAAAAGAAATGGAAAAAAAAACGGATCTGGGCGCAATATGTTAAATTGTGATTGAAAGAACCTCAATTTTCTCCTAAACCGCTGCAAATTTCAGGAAATTTCTCACGAGTCACCTAATTACCCCCGTTCTGGAAAAAACCCATGTCTCAGTTTTTTTTAATTCATCTTAGTTTGCTCAGAAAATCCATTTTAAAATCGCGTTTTGAAACTGATGCGATTTCGTGAAGCTTTTGGCAATAGAAATCAATTGTTGTGCATGGTAATGGAGTCCAGCATACGAAGGTAAAGAATTTAAGGAATGAAATAAAGCTTTTGATCTATATTTGATTGTCATTCACGCCAACAACTTGACAATGTGTTTACAATGAAAGAGCAAATTCAGAGTTGTGTTTTTTTTTTTCTGTGAGAACTAATCAACTCTTAAGGCAATTACCCACTATTTACTGCATCCATTCTACTCCACCCAGCTTTTCTTATTGGAGGATTTCAGTCTCCAGTTAAGGTCGGTACGCAGATCAATTTTTCAGCAAGAGTTTTTTTTTATTTGAATAAATCAATTGATTTTCTGATCTTCCTGATCGCACGAAGCGCGGGAAGAGAGCATACTCATCGCTTGATTTGTTTTTATTTATGCAGGGGGGTGTTTTTGAAATGACGAAATTTAAAACTAGCTAAACATTAAAACATCAGAAAATTCAAACTTAAACTCTTTTGTGAATATCCTGCTGTCACCAGGGTTCACAAATTATTTTGTCTAAAGAAAAATGCTAGTACTAAATTAAATTTCTAATGCCTAATCCCTTAGCACCATCCCCGGCAACGGCGCCAAAATTTTGGGCAATTTATTTGAACAAATTGTTGCATTAAATTATCGACCAGGGAAACTCGTGAGCTTGTGATGGTGCCAGCAATATATATGCAGGAGTAGGCAACTAACTCTATGTCTAACTAAATTGTTTATGATTCAATATAATATGCAAGGGAAGTTCTCAAATAAGCAGGCTCCTAACTTAGGAGGTCCTGGTTGTCCTTCCCTACAGTATCATAGAGAAATCATTCATAAAACCAGAAACTTGAAATAAAGACAAGGCTATTCAAAAGCTGAAAGTAATATATTCTATGACTCTAACTCAATTAGTTTAAAAAGAGGAATAATATTGAAATGGTTCTTGACTCAAGAAATCCACTTTCACCTCAATTACCACTTAATGAATCAGAGATTAAAACCAAGAACTTAAGATGGAAAAATTATTAATGAAAGAAGCTCTTAACTTAAGAGACATGTAAAGTATTCCATTATAATTCATTCATCAATCACACACAAATCCTTAAACATCTAAGCAATGAAATGAAACAAAATCTAATATGAAATAAAATGTTTCCCTCATCCTTTTAGAGTAGCTCAATTCTCTTAAGAACAAGACAAATTATTCCATATACTACATTAAGGAAACTTATATCTAAAACTACAGAAATTCCATAAACACAATTTACATCTAAAACTACATAATGGAAATATATGAAAAATGAAGCTTTATTCTATTCCATCATCAATTGGATACAATGCTCTAAGAGTCCTCCCTTGGAATGGAGGAGGTACTCCTATTTATACAATGAGAGGAGTAACAAACTCATAATGATCATCCACTAATATCTCTAACCATCTAGACACATAACCCTATCCTCCATGATCTCCTCCATAATCTTTTCCATGAGGTTTATCTTCTTAAATTCGAATTGGATCATCCAAGGCCACATAAAGGTGTCTTGGAAGCTTCCTTTGTGCCTACACATGTCAACAAACTCATGCTAATTGTTAGGTATAAGTATAAGCATATTATTTTCTAAGTTTTAGCCATAAATTCACTTTAAAATATTAAGAATTAATAAACTTTGGAAAAACATAGTTATGACCCAATAATGAGGTGAGTGTAATGATATGGAGGTGGAATGGAGGTGACATGAAGGTAAAATGTGAAGATATTGATGAATAATGGAGTGAAAATAGAGACTATTTTGAGGCCCAAGATATGGATGAGGTGGATGAGTGGGGGAGGCATAAGGGAAAGGATTACAAGAGGATAAAGGGGCGTGTTTTTTGTCTTTTTTTTTCTTTGGATTTTGAAGGGAGAGGGTGGAGGACTAAATGGAAGGGAAAGGAAGGAATGAGAACTTAGGATATTGGTTTTGGTTTTGTTAGAGAGTGTTGGAACTCTTTTTTTGGACACACTACGATTTTTTTTGGACTTGGGATCAAAGGGATAGTGAACCTGGGGAGGTTTCCTAGGCTAGGTATTCAGATAGACATTCCTAGTTGGTAGGGTGGAAAATTCAGTCGAGCGGTCCCAGCAGGAACACCCCAACCAAGCGGTTGTAATGTAACCATGTATGTATTTTCTTGTGAATTAATTCATGTCAATGGTTGAGAATCAAATATGTTATTTTCTTATATGCTATTGTCAAAAGAAATTATTGTATTGTGAATATGTTATTTTATTTACTGTGAAATTTTGTGATAAATGTAATTTTTTCAGAAGACCCCAGGTTGGGTCTTCACATGTGGTATTAGAGCCTATATTTAAACCTAGACCCCAAAAACCCACCTATGTTGATTGGCATAGAAAAATAATGGTTATGCTTTCCTAGGTGCCAAGGCTAGCAGAGGGACCCACAATACAACCACTTAGTAGAATATTAATTTATTTAACTATTTACTAAAGTTAGACTTAGGAAAAACTTAAAATCCTATAGTCAACTTATGATTTAATCTCAACCCTTCATCAATATCTAATATTATTTTTTGAGAGTGTTTATGGGGTTTAGGTCAAAATTATAAGAGGATATAAGAAGTGGCTAGTTCAATGGGCACAAGTAGTATCTGTCAGATCAAAAAAAGGAGAGAATAGGGTTTTAGTAGGTCATGGAGTTTCAAGAAGGAGAGATCGAGTAAGGATCAAATTTCTCTAACTCAAGTAGCCTCAGGGAATCCATTTAAATTTCACATGTGCACAAAGAGACAAGGGTTGCACGCAAATAGGTCAAATTGTGTCGCTATATTGCATAACGAGTGTGAATAAGGAGGTTGATTTTCCTTGGGTGAGCTTATCATAACTTTTATCTAGTGAAAGGGAAATTTTCCCTTGATATAAATTTTCTGAAGAATTACCTTTGTCGAAGATAATAAAAGACACACACATTTTGTAGGTTTTCCTTAGAGTTTGGGTTTCCTAGGTATATAGTGTGTTATATGTGTTGAATATCTTTGTCTTATGATTTATATATATAGTGTGCATTCAGACCAATAATTGTTTCTAGTAGCACGTTTAGAAAATTGAAAATGGGTTATTGGGTTTTAAGGAAATCTAACATGGTATCAAAGCATAGCGTTTGATTGAAGATAAAACATATATTTTATCCTTAGGAGGAGGTTTTGTAATTCAGAGGGAGTGAGTCACTAATTTGATTTGACCTTTATAGCTTCTAGGCAGTGAAAATTGACAATATGGAACATCAAGGCCTCATATTCAAGGAAAGGTTGGACAATGCATCCAAATTATACTATTGGCATGAGAGGATTTCCATGGTGTTGGATGAACAAGGGGTGAGGGAATTTTTTGATAATTTTCCAATTTCATCTAACGATTCTCAACACTTGATTGCACATAATTGACAAGATGCTAAAGTGAGAAGAATCATCTTGGAGGGGGTCAAAGACCAAATTATTCCTCACTTGACCAGGAAGAAGACAACCAAATCCATGTGGAATGCCATAATTAACATCTATTAGGGTTCGAGTGAGGCCATGAAACAAGTGTTAAACAATAAGCTAAGGATTATCAAAATTTCCAAGTTTGATTTTGTTGTGTCTTACCTCACCATGTTTTCTCAAGTGAGGGAAGAGTTGGTTGGTGTAGGCATGACAATTCCAGATAGGGATCGAGCGAATTTTTCCCTGTTGGGTTTCACCAAACCTTGAAAAGCCTTCACGGATCAGATATGTGCCAGAGAAAAGCTTCTAGACTGGAATAAATTACGGGGTGACTATGTCCAAGAAGAGATTCATAGACATGCTCAATTTGGGTCTTGTGTTAATACTAAAGAAAATGAAGAGAAATTTTCCCTAACTAGAAAAGGGGGCAAGTAAAAGGGGAAAACGATCAGTGGTGGAGGAGAGCCAAAGGCTCTGAGGGCAGGAAGAAGAAAAAATATCTCAATAAGATCAAGCACTTTTCATGTCACTCGTTAGGGAACTATGCTACTAAGTTCCATAAGAGGAAGAAAGGGTATAAGAAGGACCAAGTATTAGTCCTTTGCAGAGATAGATGTGTTATCTTCTCATTTTGAGGAGGATTTTTCACTTATCGCTTGCATAGAGAGCTCAGTGGCTACTGTTTTATGGTATGCAAACGGTGGTGCATCCTATCATATGACGAGGAACACGAACTACTTCAAAAAATTGTTAGAAAGGGACATGCAGTTCGACATTGAGATATGAGATGATAAGAAGTAATAGGTCGAGGGTTCTGGTACATTGTAATATACCCCCTACTATCCACAATCCTAACTAAGGTTAGAAGGAGGAAATTACAATATTGACCCAATCTCCAAGGTCCATTTATGGAAATGGGGTCCCAATTTTTTTACCTTTTTCAACTTCCTTAAAACTTAAAGGTGGATAACAGCATTGCATCTATGTCATTGATACCTTTCCAATGATATAAAGTTTTCCCCAATCTGAAATCTATATCAAAATATATGGTCATCTAAAGCTATCATATTAAAGAGTGCCATGTCATTTAACTTACGACGTCGCACCCATGTGGATCCATGTGGTGCCTACATGGAAAATCCAGTCAATGCCCATGTGGCAGCTTGACCCTAGTTGCCGACACATCCATGCCTTTCTCATGGGGGGTTCACTCAATGAACCTATGACATAGCATGTGTGTTCGAGGCATACTAACCAATACCCTTAATTAGACTACATATTGGAAAATACCTCTAAAAATCAGTTTATTTAACCCCCTACCAATACGAACCCAATATACCTTCCCAATTTAAAAAGTCCCTACTTTCACTAGATATTGTACATATCCATTTTTTCATTAACATTTTTATACCCCTTTATATTTTTTTCATTAAAATTGAGCTTCAAATTTTTTACACAACATATAAAAATCGTTTACCCCGTATTATATGCTCAATATATTATGTCATTTTTTCCTCAATATATATCCCCCAATATGAACACATGTGGTATGGTATTGCTCCCCTAGTGAAGCCTCCATGGTCATTCTATGGCTTACGAGGCCCAATGCATACACGAGCATAAATAAAAACTCACATCGCTCACTCCATTGGAGCTAGGCCTGCGATGCCATCTAACCCTGGAAATAAAATCCTGGAGATTTCCCTCAGCGCTCCTTCGAAAAGGTGTGAGGTAAATTGCATTTGAACTTCTAGGATTACGCGGACCACATGACATGTCCCTACCCTTATGACTTACACACCCATCACACTAATGTTTACAAGTCTCTGCTCATCGGGCCCACGATGACCAGGTCACCTCAGGACTTGTATCCCAAGCATTCTAGTATTCCCTTATTTCAAAATATCCAAGATTTGGGTTGATGTCACTAGTTCCTAATGCTGGGATGATGTCCTCCTACATCATGCCTTCTTTTCCACTTGTCCCGTAACCTTGGGTTTCACCGAGCATTAACAATGGCCCCATTACCACCTCATCCCAAGGATTCGACCCTGGGAGTTCCATCTTGGTTCTCCCTCTAGATCTTCTGGGGACAGTGCATTGTGGTTCTTCCAATGGTCAGAAACACTCATCCTTTGACGGTTGAGATGTCCCTTTCTCAAGTGTTTGGTCACTACACCTGTTCACAGGTTTGAAGTGTGTTTAGCCATTTCCTTGTAACATATCGTGCCTTGGGATTATAAGAATGCTATCCCCCTGAGCTTAGTGACATTTAATGTGCTTGATAGGGCCTTCGCCCAAACCTCCGATGTATAGCCTTTAACATACAAGGACATAAGCTGACCCTTTCGGGTTGTCCCTCTTGAGCTTCACCAAGACCCAACCATGATCATAAGACCATTGTACACACATGTATATATATATATGTGTGTGTGTGTGTGTGTGTGTGTGTGTGTGTGTGTGTGTGTGTGTGTGTGTGTCTGTCTGTGTGTGTGTGTGTGTGTGTGTGTGTGTGTATGTATGTATGTATGTAACTAAAATCTACACTATCTCTTTTGAGATTTTTAACTAAACTCCAAAAAATCTCAGCCATATGTCCATATATGTATAAAATAAGCATAGGCTAGTCCTGGCCACATAAATACACACATATATATAAATATATCATTTCCTCCTGAGCTTATGTGTAAACATTGGCCCGTTATTCAAGTTGTTTTAGTGCAAGCATCCATTAAATTAACATACATCTGTCTATCTCCTCTATACATGACCATATAGCTCAATTTAAAGACTTGGGACAAACACATGAACAACCCACTCCTAAATATTAATTTAAGCATTTATCAACTCTGATTCCAGCAAATAATAACAATACAGAGAGCATAAACAAGCATTAATATATCATCCTTCAACGATCAACCATCCCTCATCATTTGCACAACATTCAACATGATTTATTCACATATGGATTTTAACATTCCTCAACATTATCATAGGCATTAAACTTGCACATTACCTTGTGAAAAATCCCAAGGCTTCCTAATCTGAAAAATTTAGAAACAAAACCTATTAGCATTTATTTTAATAGGGTAAATTCATTACAAATATTTACCCATCTCTTCAATGTTCTGCCATCCAGACTATAGTTTTGATTAAAACACTGGAAAGGTTCACGCATTCCTTGCATACAAGCCATTTATGCTAAGATTATACTTTATTTAACATGGGAGTCTAGACCATTCCATATCCACGCCTTTAAAAACAACAATGTTCATTCACAAATGAATACCTCATTCGTCAGCATTACAAGCCATGTTAAATAATCACATTAAACAAGCATAAATCATTCTAAACATGAGAGTTATTAACAAACACTTATCTTTCATAGTCTGAACCAAGAAACTGAGATTTGGAATTAAACTCTCCACTCAACCATAGACACACTTTAGCCAAGCCTTTCTTGCAATAGTCACCCTGAATCTAGATTCCAAAGCTTGAGGATGAGTGCTTAAGGGATTAACCAATTCTACCAACTGAAATAGGGACTCCAAAGGACCATCCACCTCCATCCACCAACTGCTTATTGCAGACAATATCTCATAATGGAATCTATATGTCCACCAACTGCTTCTTGTAGACAATATCTCATAATGGAATCTATATGTCCACCACCTCCACCCGTCAACTACTTAAATAAGAACTATGGCTCTACCATTACAGGATGAAGTGGATAAACCCAAAGGCTCACCTCCACCCAAACTAAATGAGGGAATCCATAGGCTTATCACCTTGACCCTCAACAATTCTTTCACATGGTGGTTCCACCAAATCTCGGTAATACAGAAACCACTATAAAACCATAAACAAGTAGAGGAGGGCTAAGGAACTCTCTCCTCACCATGAATCCAAGGAACATTCCTCCACTTAAGATGTCAAGGGAATTTAGAGAAATCCATCTCCACCCTGCATTCTTACAGGGAATCCATAGACGACTATCCTTGCAGAGAGATATCCTTACCACCTCCCAATGCTCAACCGAATGATTACTCCCCTCGTTGTCTTATGGTAGCCATACAAAGCTTTATGTTCCTTTCCTCCCACTCTATCGTTTCTCATTTCTGTAGTGTATTCGTATTTTTTTCATCCTCTTCTTGAGATATTTTCCTCCTATTTATTCTTATTATTTCTCAGTAATGTTCTTATGTGTTCTTCGTTATTCTCCCTCGTATCACAGACAATATATCCTACATACTTTTGAATGCTTTCTTTATGAATGTTCCCTTCCTTGCTATGTGTGGAGTGTCATATTGGAGAATTCTTGTCTCCCTACCCAAATGTGAAGTGTCATATTGGAGAATTCTTGTCTCCCTACCCAAATGTGAAGTGTCATATTGGAGAATTATTGTCTCCCTACCCAAACGTGAAGTGTGATGATATCCTCCATTATGTGGCTGCAACCATTTTTGGTTGCATTGGCAGACCTTGTTGTTTTCCAATCCTTCTTGACTACTATGGTTTTGTCCTATGTGGTTGACTTCAACTATCCCTGTTTCCAACGCTACCCATTCTACATTTAAATTACCCTTTATTCCTTGTGGATTTATCCAAGTAAAACATGGATGCTTGTCCTTATTCCTCGGCTGGATTAATGGCATAACCATTCTCTTTAATAACACACCTACCAATTTTCAATGATTGTCATTAAATAGTCAAGCTTCCTTCAAATCCCAAGCAATATCCTTCCTCAAATTCGAGAATTTGTGTCCCAATTCTCAAGTATTTTTAATTTAAAATAAAAATACATGAAATATTTACAATGTATGTAAGAGGGGAATTTACCCAAAGGTGTTGTCACATACCAAGTTGAGGGTTCTAGTACAATCTTATTTGAGAGAGAGTCAATAAACCCTTTGTATCACAAAGATGTCCTTTCAAGAAGAACCTCATTTTAGCTTCAACAATGGGGGATAAAGGGTATGAAGTGACCTTCAGAAAAAGTATAGTTTTTATAAAACCCTAAGACGCCAAGGTAGCCAAGCATATTTTGGTTAGGCATAAGATCCTATAAATATTATAGTTTGATACAACCATAAAATTAACCGAAAGATGGAGTCGTGACGCAGGCAGTAAGCTTGGGGAGTTATGGCATAAGCACATGGGGCATTTGCACCATGGAACACTAAAAATTCTCAAGGAGATAGTGATAGGGTTTCCATAGTGTAGTGTGGATAAACATGATTTGTGAAAGGACTAGACACTTGGAAAGTATGCCAAAACCTCTTTTCCTAATAGAGACAATAGTACCAAGGGAATATTGGACCTTTTCCATTCAGGTGTTTTTGTTCCCTTCTCTACAGTGTCCATTAGTGGGTACAAGTATTATGTCATCTTCATAGATGATCACTTGAGGAAGAACTTGATATTTTTTATGAAAATGAAATATGAATATTTCTCGAAGTTTCTGAAGTTTAAGGCCTTGGTTGAGAACCATACTGGCAATAAAATCAAGGCATTAAGGTATGATAATTGTGGGGAGTACGCCTCAAATGCATTCAAATATTTGTGTGCCAAGGAGGGAATCAAGAGGGCCCTGACCACACCATATATTCATCAAAAAAATAAGGTGACAAAGCGCAAGAATAGGTCCATAATGGGAGTGGCCAAAGCCATGATGCATGACCATGGGATGCCCAAGATTCTTTGGGTTAAGGCATGAAATACAATAGTTTTATTGAAAAAATAGATCCCACACAAACTGTTGGAGTGAGTTACACTAGAGGAGGCCTTTATAGGGAAGAAATCAAATGTGTCACATTTTCAAATATTTAGTAGCCTAGTATACTACCATGGAGGATAAAAGAAAGAATTTGGAGCCCACAAAAAAGAAGGGCATCTTCATGGGCTACAATGAGACATCCAAAGCATATAGGGTGTATATACAAATACTCAGAAAGGACGATGGGGACACATGATTGGAGGAGAGAGTGGAGCAACATAAGGATGAGGTGGACACATAGTTGGAGGTCAAAGTGGATCCCACACAAGACGTGACTCCTAGCACAGGGAGAAGGAGAGTGATATGGGCATAAAATTTGATCCAGAAGGTGCAAGAGAGAGTTGGTGCTCTACTACATCAGTTCAACAAAGTAGGTAGCCATAGAGGTACACAGGATATATGTCACTTATGAAAAAGTTTTGGATGTCAAGCCTTCTAGTTATTATGATACAACCACTCAACAGGTGTGGAGAGATGCCATGGTAGAGAAGTATGCCTCCATGATGAATAATTATTTTTGGGAAGTTGTGCCAAGGCAAGAGGGATAATATATGGTGGGATTTCACTGGGTCTACAACATCAAGCATGGGTCTGATGGGAGCATTGAGAAATATAAGGAAATATTTATGGAAAAGGGGTTCTCACAGGTAGAAGGGATCAACTATGACGATACCCCTAGTGGCCAAATATTCATTTGTCAGGAATATCATATTGACTGCATCTTAGATGGGGTGGAATATCCACTCGATGGATGTTAAAACAAAATTCCTCAAAGGGGTTGTTGAGGAGGAGATTTATATTGAAAATTTGTTAGGGTTTGAGACATGTAATAGAGAGACACATGTATGTAGACTCAAGAGAGCATTGTATGCTCTCAAAAAAACTTTGGGATTTGGATTCACCAATAGTGAAACAAAACCCAAGCTCTACTACATTTTTGTTGGAGGTGGGCCACTTATTTTGGTGTTATATGTAGGTGATATGATTTTGACAAGCACAAAAATTCTCATTGACGAGTAGAAGAGATATCTTGCAAGAGAGTTAGAGATGAAGGATATGGGGTTGATGCATTATTTCCTTGGGCTGAAGGTTTGGTAGGGAGACATGCAGATCTTATTGGGGCAAGGAAAGTATTCCCTAGAGGTTCTAAGGAGATTTCACAGGAAATATTGCAGGCTCATGACCATGCCTCTAGCCACAAATTGGAGTAAGGTTGATACATCCAATATTGATTGAGTATACCCCACACTCAACAAACGATTGATAGGGTCGCTCATGTATTTGATAAACATGTAGCCAAACATATGTTTTGTAGTTAACCCTTTGATCCAATTTATGGTTGATGCTACTAAAGTGCATTGGATTATTGCCAAGCACGTACTGAGATATCTCATGGGGATAGTAAGTATGGATTTTGGTATAGACATGTTGATGGGGTGAAGCTTGACGACTTAATTAATGAATATTGGGCAAGGAGTTCCATAGATAGGAAGAGCACATTTGGTTACACGTTCAATGTTAGATCTGAAATTGTTTCTTGAATTGAGATCAGTTGCATTGAGTTCAACTAAGCCTGAGTACAAGGTTGTTGGTTTAGTAAGATGGGAAGTTATCGGGTTGAGGAAATTGCTCGTCTGATTGTTTGGACATGAGCTAGAGCCCACTATGATACATTGTTACAATCATAGTTGTATCAAACTCTCTATGAGTCCAGTGTTTCACAATCACTCAAAGAACATCAACATATGTTATCACCACATCAGGGAAATTTTTCAAAGAGGTATAGTTACACTCCAGTATGTACCAACAAAGAAGTTCATAATATACATTTTGACCAAGGCTTTGTCAAGGAGCATATTTATTTACCTAAGAGAGAATTTGGGTGCAGTGCTAAACACCTTCCTCTCTAAAAGAGAGTGTTGATTGGAGTATATAAGTAAGAGTTATAATTTCCTAGGTGTCAAGGCTAGCAAAGGGACCCATAAGATAACCACTTAACATAATATTAATTTATTTAACTATTTCCTAAAGTTATACATAGGAAATTTTAAATCCCAAAGCCAAATTATGATTTAATCTCAGCCCTTCATTAATATCTAATCTCAGTAATTGAGAATTTTTGTGGGTTTAGGTTGAAATTATAAGAGGAGATATATTGAAGAAGTGGACAAATCATTGGCACAAGCACTATGTCTCAGATCAGCGAAGGGAGAGACTAGGGTTTCAAAAAATCATAGCTTTTCAACGAATAAGAAGGAGAGATTGAGTGAGGGTTGGATTTCTCTAACTTAGACAGCCTCATCACAACCTTTCAACTCACACATGTGCACAGGGAGACAAGGGTTGTGTGAATATAGGCCAAAATGTGTGGCCATACTATAGAAAAAGTGCGTAGAAGGAGTTTGATATTCCTTGAGAGAGACAATTAGAAATTTTATATGGTGTTGGAGTGAGGTCCTCTGGGGTAAGTTTTTGGATAATTTTGTCTAGGTTTTGTTGTACGCACTACGCGCAAATGGTCAAAGGGGCTTTGGGGTGGGTTAAAGTCCCTTAATTATTGTAATGGGTTAAAGGGAAAAACTATGAGTCTCAAACCATGGTTTGAGACCATGGTATGTGCGCATTTTGATAATGTAAATATGTAAGGGTTGAGTCGAGTAAGGATATGATATATTGTATGGTTGTTTTTATTGATGTTTTGATCTAAGTCTAGGGTTAGTCTGGGTAGAAAGGCTCTTTTTGGTTGTGTGCATAGACCTATATCTTGGGCTATATGTGGACTCTTCAGCTGTGTGCGGAGAAATATTGATTATACTGAATTGCATATCTCTCAATAAAGAAGAAAATTTTGGCGAACCCAGATTCTTATGTGATTGATTGTATTGATTATATGTTAATTGTTGTAGATCTAAATCTATTATGTCATTGTGCATTTACTTCTGTAATTGGTTAATGGCATCTATGCATGAGAATTAATTGATAAATAGAATTGAATGAAGTACACTTAATTATTATGTACGAAATATATTGAAGTATTCTATAGCAATCTGTGAAAGGGTTAGATTTATTACTATGGTTGTGCAAATCTATTATATCATCTGCAGTTAGAATGATTAGGCCTACCACAGCAAAAGCTCCCTCAGGGTGTGGAAACCTGGTTCCAGCACCCCCCCATACTGCTTCGGGTGAGAATTTTGTCTGCGCAACCAGATCACTACCGAAAGGGCCAGTATTTGCAGGGTTGTTTTGGTTGCATGATAACTCTGAACCTGGGTCAAGACCCGTCAAGCCAACAAATGGTTTTGTTTTCAGTACCATGATCATTTGAGGGAGATTTGATGTATTGGCACCTGAAAAAGAATGAACTTCAAGATTGGCTTGATAAGAAGATACATGAATTTGTGATCCAAGAAAACAGAAGCTCTTAATTGTCTGTCGAATACTGGGCACAAAGGTATATATACACATAGGTCCACGAAATTTTCTTTGATTCCTTTGCAACTGAGTTACATGAGTGTTTGTCTCATATTTTTGAATTCCAGACCTATGCAAAGGACAACTCGATCACTAAGTGGACCCCAGAGTTAGTACAACAATTAGAGAAAACTAGCAACAAGATCACCCGCACAGTAGATCATTGGATCAATAGTGTTCTGGGAGGATTTGTGACTGAATTCACAATTGATCAATTTGTATCATATTCTGAAGCTAAAAGGAGGTTTTTCAAGGGCCCTACAAGTAAGTTCTTGTGCTCTCTGAAGTTGTGGATTAAAATGCTATTGTGTGAACAGGGTACTTTTTGCATTCATATTAAGTGAACGTCCCATAGAGGCCCAACTACGTGTAGTGAAATAACTTACAAAATAGATCTAGAAGAAGGTTTTGTTTATATCCCTCTCAAAGGTCAATCTGATAGTGACAAAGAGTCTGAAATCAGTAGTTATGGTGAATTTGCGCACTCGGAAGGAGAGGAATTGCAAGATCAGGATAGCCTTGGGTCATTGGCTATAGATCAGATCCCATCCACTCCACTCCAAACTCATCTCACTCTAACAAGCCATCCACTCCATCTCCACCTCCACCACTAGACACTATGATGATTGCCTCCATGAAATTACCTACTTTCTTTGGTATCAGGAATGAAGACACAGACCAATTCTATTTTTTTACTGACTTTGTATGGATAGTGCAGTGGGTTACTAATGAGGATGCTAAGAAAGCCCAGCTGGCCACTGATTTTCAAGACCGTGCGCTAGATTAGAACATAAGGTATGTGGAGACAAACTCTAATGCAACTCTTTATAATCTAAAGGCCGCATTAAAGGAACAATTCAAGAAGCCAAAATCATTTTCTCAATGTGTAACTGAGTTGAAGGAGATTCGCCAAGAATTGAACGAATCTGTATGGGACGCGGATCAACGGCTGAAGTGCATAATCAGAGATGGAGGATTTACTATTGATGACACGCAACCTAAATATTGGTTTATTTCCATGTTGCTACCGCATCTGCGCCAGCCCCTAAGTCAGCAGAAGATTTCCATGCAGGCTGAATCCTTAGAGATTGCAATGAAGTTAGAATCGTTGTTGATATGAGCTGCACAGATCGGGACCCAGCATATCCAATGCTAGTTGGAGGAAATGAACTTAGAAATATAGAGTCTGAGAAAGGATAAGGGAAAGGAGACATGCGCAGATGTATGGTGTATACGTTGCAAATTTCTCACGCATCACAAGGATCAGTGCCCTGTATTCAATGAATAATGATCATCCAGAGGACCAAGCTTGCTGAAGAGCATGACAGGACCAAGTAGAACTCCTACGTTATGGTACAAGATATTTCAAGCAATGAGTATACACATGATATACTTATGCCCAAGGATTGGTAAATATATCTCTGAGCTTAAGCAACCGTTCTGTAAATTTTTCTCATTGGTGGAACATGACGAGCAGCATTGTCGAAGCTTCGATTTGATGATTGACCGAGCTGACCTATATAAGATGAAGGCTGAACCAACCTCACCAGCATCCTCTTCTAGGCGCGTGGATTCCAAATCAGAGGACGAGGAAGAGGAGGAGGAGCTGGTCGAGGAAGGGGGCAGCTCATCTACTATAATTGTGGAGATGTGGGCCATTATGCTCGCTACTATCCAAACCCAGCACAACAGTCTTGCAGGTATTGTATAAAATTTGATCATGTTATTGAATATTGCCATATTTTGATTTCAAAAATACAGGAAAAGAAACAACAGACTCCCACTCAAAATATTCATATGGTAAGATCTAAGTTGCGCAAAGAAGAACCAAGTGTGAATATCATCACTAGGAGTGGTGCAACCACTGGTGAAGACAAAGGGATAAAGCCTGAGACTGATCTCTGGATCCAAAACGCACCTGAAAAAAAAATAAGGAAGGATTCAACTTACAGAGAGAAAATGAAACCTTTGTAGAAGCGAAGAAGGGTTTGGCAGAAGTAGGCACCTCAACATCAAGCAAGCCTATGGATGTAGTTGAAGGAGGTGAAGAGATAAAGCCCTTCGTGCAGGATTTTTTTAAATTGTTGCACAATAAGAAGGCAATCGAGAACCTCCAAGTGTTAATAGACAATTGTGCAAAGAAAGAACAGCCCCGGATGAAGCAGAAGGTTGTTAATAATATTTATAAGAATAAAACAAGAACTGGATGGGAAATGCGCTTGACTACTCAGAATGGTGCATATGAGATGGATCATGTCATTCTAGATCGGGGATCTGATGTGAATTTTTTACCAAAGTAGACTTGGCAACGAATGGGAGAACCTAAGTTGGAATGGTCTACTATCCAGCTGCGCATGGAAAATCAGCAAAATATTATCCCATTAGGAAGGCTATCACAAGTAGTAGTAGATATCAGAGTAAGGGTACTCGTAGACTTTGAATTTATATAGATTTTGGATGATACCGACACTGCGTTGTTGGGCTTAGACTGGGCTATCGATATGGGGGTAATCATCAATCTTAAGCGCAGAAATATGGTATTTGAGAATAATGGAACCAGGTTTGTGGTCCCCCTAAATCCTGCAGAAGGTGAAACAAATACAAATCCAGTGCGCGCAGATGACAATGTCGATCACATATATAAGTTGACGGAACGATATGAATACTAGATCGACCCGAAAGCCGATGGAAGACTTAACTAGGAGAAGGATAGCTCCTACTTTTCAGATTTAGATGAGGAACTATAGAACTGGAGAAATGGAAGAATCAGTTTCATGAAGTCTTTGCGTTGTGCTGCAATCAGGTGACAAAATCTCTTCGGTGCATATCCTCTGAGGTATAATATTTTCCTTATTATGATGGTCTGACTAATGTTAATCTATTTTTAGAAGAACTGGAAAAAAAAATTCCAGAAATTCAAAGGTTCCATCCACTTGATATAGCGTTGCACTCAACCCCAACACATTGGTTGGAGATGCACAAGGGAAACTTGGCTAACTGGGAATAATGCACCTGCATGATGCGTCTGTGACTTGAGCATCCAAATACCAGGGTGGGAGACATATATTCTGAAGAAGGTGATCTGCGCAAACAATTGGCTAGATGGACTGAAGCTTGGGGCAAAGAATCGAAGCCAGAATGGGTGCATATATTCATCCACACTTTGGGGAAGGTGCCTATGGATTAGCACCTAAAAACCAATCTGTGACGAGGAACCAACTAATGGACTATGCTAACAGAGAGTTTTATCCTGAACTTTAGTTTTGAGAGTGGGTTCGAATGCATGGATCAGGCACTGCAGGATATTCAAGGAGTCATCTTTGACACCACAAAACCGACGGTGGAGCGCACTTTTCCAGTATGGGATGCGCAGATGAAGGACATCGTTAACAGTCGAAATTTTTCAAATGAAGAGAATGAGGAAGACCCAAGGAACATTACGATCCTTGAATCTTAGGGACAACGTGCAGTTGTTGGGCCTATGATTGAGTCACTATATGTAACTAAGCCTCTGAAGATTCGACAAGTGAATATTGGCTCAGAGGAACAGTCAAAGCTAGCAAAGATAGGGGATTACTGGGATGATGATATAGTGGATAAGGTAGCCAAGCTACTAACTAAATATCAGGACCTTTTCCCTAACAAATTTTCTAAGCTGAAGGGGATAGTAGGATACCTTGGGGTAATGAAGATAACCTTGAAACCGGATGCTCGATGTTAGGTCCCTATATTACTAGTATAGTCCCTTATTGTTGTTATTGTAACCCTCTTATTGTTATTATTGTACCATTGTAACCCCCATATTGCTATTATTGTGCCCTTAAATTATTATTGTTAGGTCGGCTAGGATTACATTGTGGCCCCACTAGGATTACATTGTGGCCCCATGGACTCCTATATATAAAAAGGAGGTTTTGTAATTTGTATCATCCAAGAATTTTTCATTCATGTAATGTATTGGAGGTTTCCCCCTTGAAGTGGCTTATTTCTAAGGTGTTGATATCTCTTTTCTTCTATTTTTGGAGCTGGTTTCACAACATTTGGTATGAGATCTTTGGATTCAAGGGTTTCGCTTCTCCAAACAGGTCATCGTGGAATTTTTGCTATAAATTTTTTTCTACGAAGGTTCAGAAGCTGAAATTGTTAGCGTGAGAAGCCGAAATCCTGAGGAACATCGTCGCAAAATTTCAGAGCTTGGTACGCAATATTTTCGAAGATATGATTTGTGGAATTTAGTTCTTTTTGTAGGCTCCTGAATTTCACTTAAAAAGGTCATTGCGGAATTTTCACTATAACGTTTTTTCTACGAAGGTTCAGAAGCTGAAATTTTTATAGCACGAAGCTGAAATCGTGAGGAACATTTTCGTAAAATGTTAGAGCTTGGTTTGCAATATTTTTGGAGATATGATCTATGGAAGTTAGGTCTTTTTCAGGCTCCCGAATTTCATCTCAAAGATGTGATTGTGGAAAAAGCTTCATAACTCTCTCTCTGAGCATCGGATTGGAATTCTGTAAAAAGTGACTGGAAGTACACGGACTGTAGTTACCTGTCTATAAATTTAAGAGCCAAGGGAGCAAACAGTGACACGTGGCAAGTCATAAAAGTTCACTCTATTGAACTAGTCCATAATTAGGTCATTGTGGGAGATTGGACATAACTTTGTCTTGAAGAATCAAAATCAAATCAGACTTCTGGCATTTGAAAGAATATTCAGAGGACTACTACAGGGCCGAATTTCAGATATTCAGGATCTGCAAGTATACAGATAAGTCAATTTCAAAATAGAGCTCCTCAAAAGTAAGTAAAAGGTGTGTATATATTTTCTAAATTCCGTAAGTCTTGTTTGAAGAATCAAGTTGAATTGATTCCAAGGGCATATTATAGAATAGATATCAGTATTGGATTCTCAAATGGCCCCTAAAAAGAATTCAACACCCATTAATCCTTTATAAGGCTCTACTATGACTCATGAAGACGAAGAATGGGAACATGACATATCAAAATTACAAGAGCAAGTGCAACAAATTTTGCTCTTGCAAAGAGCAACAAAAAATGACATGGAAGTTTTGAAGAAAGACGTGGAAACTAAGATGGATGGTTTGAAGAAAGGCATGGATGGTTTGAAGAATTGCATGGAAGCTAAGATGGATGGCATGGAAGCTGGCATGGAATCTAAGATGGATGACATGGAAGCTAAGATGGAAAACATGAAGAATGATCTAAAAACAGACATGGAAGGTTTGACAAAGTTGATACAAGAAATGTTTCCTAACGGTGAAAAGATAGTAGAGGAAAATCATGATGAGAACAAAATAAATGTTAATCGTGATTTCATAAACTCTAATTTTGGAGGGAAGAACCACCATATTCCAAAAATGGATATGAGGAAGTTTGATGGAAAGGATCCTGTAACATGGATACTATAGATGGAGCAATATTTTGATCTCAATAATGTGCAATACACACAAAAGGTACACAATGCAACTTTACATTTAGAACAAAATACATTTGTATGGTATTGATGGCTTTGATCCCGTAAAAAAATTGTCACTTGGTCAATTTTTACGGAGGAAATGATAGCACATTATGAGGATACAAAGAGCAACACTTTCTTTAGCCAATTGATAAATCTCAAACAAAAGTGTTCAATGGGGGAGCACATTGAGGACTTCCAAAAATTGAATATAAGGGTAACTGATATTTCAAAGGAACACGGGATTGATCTCTTCATAGGTACTTTAAAGGATAACATCCAACATGAAGTTTGTGTTTTGGAACCTGATTCATTGGAGAAGGCATTCAGGTTGGCAAGAAAAATTGAATGTAAAATTATGGTGACAAGGAAGCCTACCACTCACTTCTATAAAGATGGAAGTGTTTCTACTCCTAGATTTCCACAACCCACAAGGTTGACACCACAACAATTGGAAGAAAAAAGAGCAAAAGGGCTTTGCTACAGTTGTGATAGCAAATACACTAAAGGTCATAAGTGTGCTGAGAAGAAATTATTTTACATAGATTGTGAAGAGGAAGAAAAAAATGAACAAGAAGAGGATATACACCAGGAACCAACCCTAGAAGAGGAAGAAATGAGTCCGACCATATCGTGTAATGCATTGGCAGGAATTACCACTCCTCAAACTCTCAAGATAGAAGGACATATCAAGAAGAAAAAGGTAATAGTGTTGATTGATTCAGGAAGCACCCATAATTTTATTCATTGTAAGGTAGCTAAGGAATTGAATTGTTTCCTATACCCAGCACCAGAATGTCAAGTGATGGTTGCAAATGGAGGAACTATAAATTTCTCTGGAAAATACCATAATATCAAGCTAACGATGGGGGAATATGTATTGAATATTCCAATTCTTTCCATTCCTATGGGAGGTGTTGATGTTGTACTAGGAGTACAATGGTTACAATCTTTGGGGATGGTAGCTTTTAATTTTCAAGAACTTTTCTTGAAATTTTTTTCAGAAGGAAAGGAAGTCGAATTACGGGGTATTTTAGGGAAGCCGTGAAACATAATAAGCTCTAATTTCATGAAAAATCTTCTAAAGAAAGAACAAAGAGGCGTAATTGCACAATTATGCTCACTAGAAGTTCCAACATCAAAATCATCTATTTCTGTAGATCTCCAAAAAGTCTTGAACAATCATTCCAAGGCGTTTGAAACTCCCAAAGGGCTCCCACCTATTCGTGAGCATGATCATGCTATTCATTTGATTCCAGGAATTTTTCCTCCAAACATCAGGCCTTATAGATATCCTTATGTCCAAAAGAGCGAAATTGAACATATGATTGCAGAAATGTTAGAGGCGGGTGTAATTCAACCTAGTCAAAGTTCTTTCTCTGCTCCTGTAGTAATGGTACACAGAAGGATGGATCATGGCACATGTGTCTGAATTATAGGGAGCTCAATAAGCTCACCATTAAAGATAAATTTCCCATTCCTATGATTGATTAATTATTGGATGAATTACATGGAGCAATTTATTTTACCAAGTTGGATCTTCATTCAGGATATCATCAAATTAGAATGAAGACTGAAGATATTCTAAAAACAACATTTCGAACTCATGAGGGTCATTATGAATTTTTGGTCATGCCTTTTGGCCTTACCAATACACCTTCTACATTTCAAGGGTTGATGAATTCCATTTTCAAACCCTTCCTTGGAAAATTTGTGCTAGTATTTTTTGATGATATACTAATCTACAGTAGGTCTTGGAAGGATCATGTTGAACATGTTGACAGGGTGCTCAAACTATTGCAGGAGAAACAATTATATGCAAAAAAATCCAAATGTTTCTTTGGAGTACAAGAGGTGGGATATCTGGGTCATATTGTATCTCACGAGGGTGTTAAAGTAGACCCTAACAAAATTAAAGCCATTAAGGAATGGAAAGTCCCCACAACCATAAAGCAGCTGCGAGGATTTCTCGGGTTAACAGGGTATTATCGCAAGTTTGTTAAGAATTATGGGAGAATAGCAGCACCTCTAACAACATTATTGAAGAAAGATGCATTTTCATGGACTCCCGAAGCAACTAAGGCCTTTGAACATCTTAAAGAGGCAATGTGCCTAGCACCGGTCTTAGCTACGCCAGACTTCACAAAAACCTTTATTGTGGAATGTGATGCCTCAGGAAATGGAATTGGTGTTGTTTTAATGCAAGAAGGAAGACCCATTGCTTTTTAAAGTCATCCAATCAAAGGAAAGTATTTACAGAAACCTATTTATGAGAAGGAAATGTTAGAAATACTGCATGCACTAAAGAAATGGCGAACTTACCTAATGGGAAGACACTTCAAGGTAAAAATTGATCATGCTAGTCTTAAACACTTTTTGGAACAAAGTCTATCTTCAGAAGAGCAGCAAAAATGGGTCACAAATATGTTGGGTTATGACTTTGAAATAGTCTACAAAAAAGGGAAGCTAAATGTTGTTGCAGATGCACTCTCAAGAAAGAATTAAGAGGTGGAAGCATTGCTTTGTGTCATTTCTATTATCCAACCAGATTGGATAACCGAAGAAAGAGATGAATGGAAGAAGGACGAAGAAGTGTGGACACTCATTCAAAAGTTGCAGCAAGATCCTAGTAAATCTGATAACAAAAGATTCTTTTGGAATTGCACACTTCTCCTTTAGGAGGACACTCAGGATTTTTAAAAACTTACCACAGGGTGAAGAAATAATTTTTTTGGGATGGCCTTAAATCTGATATTCAAAAGTTTGTGGCGGAATGTTTGGTTTTCCAGCAGAATAAAGTTGAGACAATTAAGACCCCGGTACTTCTACAACCTTTATCCATTCCAAGTCAACGTTGGGAGGAGATTTCAATGGATTTTATCACAGGTTTACCTAAGTCCGAAGGAAAGAGTGTCATCATGGTGGTAGTTGATAGACTTACCAAGTATGAACACTTTTGTGCATTATCTCATCCATTTAAAGCAAGTACAGTTGCTACTACATTTATGGACACAATTCAAAAGCTACATGGGAACCCAAGGGTTATTGTGAGCGACAGAGATCCCATTTTTACTGGAAATTTTTGGACGGAGTTATTTTCTTGTTTGGGTACTCAATTAGGTCATAGCTCATCTTATCATCCTCAATCTGATGGTCAAACTGAGATAGTAAATAAATGTTTGGAAGGATATCTTCGTTGTTTTGTATCTGATAAACAAACACAATGGGTCAAGTGGTTACCTCTCACCGAATGGTGGTATAACACTTCCTTCCATACTGCAGCAAAAATGACCCCATTTATGGCACTTTATGGATATCATCCACCATCGATCACATCATCTTTAAGGGAAAATTCGAAGGTTCAAGTAGTGGAAGCTCACATCGATCATCAACAAGAAGTTCTCCAACTCTTAAAGGATAACCTGAATTTGGCACAAAATCGAATGAAACAACAGGCAGATCAACATCGCAGCGAGAGAAGTTTTGATATAGGAGATTGGGTATTTTTACGACTACAACCATATAAACAAATGTCCCTCAAGCAAGCTAAGAAGGATAATAAATTATCGCCAAAGTACTATGGTCCTTACAAGGTGTTGCAAAAGATTGGTACTATGGCATACAAATTGGAGCTTCTCGCTTCTTCACGAGTGCATCTAGTTTTCCATGTTTCATGCTTAAAGAAGGTTATAGGTGAAAATCTTCCAGTTCAAACAATATTGCCAGAACTTGATGAGGAAGGAAAATCATATTGGAACCTGAAGCGGTCATGGAAACAAGAACTCGACAGCTACGGAATCGATCAATTTCAGAGTATCTCATCAAGTGGAAGAACTTACCCACTGAAGATTCTACATGGGAGGATGAGAATTTTATACAGAAGCACCCATAGCTACTCAAGCGTTGAGGACAACACTTTTTTGAAGGAGAGGGGCATGTTAGGTCCCTATATTACTAGTATAGTCCCTTATTGTTGTTAGTGTAACCCCCTTATTGTTATTATTGTACCCCCGTAACCCCCATATTGTTATTATTGTGCCCTTAAATTATTATTGTTAGGTCGACTAGGATTACATTGTGGCCCCACTAGGATTACATTGTGGCCCCATGGACTCCTATATATAGAAAGGAGGTTTTGTAATTTGTATCATCCAAGAATTGTTCATTCATGTAATGTATTGGAGGTTGCCCCTCGAAGTGGCTTATTTATAAGGCATTACTATCTCTTTTATTCTATTTTTGGAGTTGGTTTCACAACATTGACCTGTGAATTAGCACCCGTATTGGTTGAATCCCAAACATAAGTAGAAAGTCAAAGAGGAATTGGAGAAAATAATTGTTGCAGGGATCATAGAACCAATAGAAGAATCATATTGGGTGAGCCCTATGGTGGTACAGGACAAGAAAACCAAGGGAGAAATAAGGATTTGTGTGGATAGTGCAAATTGAATGATGCTTGTATACATGACCCATTCCCAACCCCATTTTCTGATGAGATACTGGACAACGTGGGAGGGCAGGAGACCTATTCATTTACGGATGGTTTCTCAGGATACCACCAGATCATAATCGCGCCGGAGGACAGAAGCAAGACGACCTTTACGACAGAATTGGGATCCTTGCAATACACAGTCATTCCATTTGGTCTAAAGAATGTGCCAGCTATATTCTCGCGCGTGGTAGTAGCTTTGTTCAAAAAATACATCCATAAATTCTTAGAAGTATACTTTGTTGATTGGACTGTCTTTGGATTATTAAATAAACATGTTTCGAGTCTGTGCCTGATGCTAGATACTTGTTGGAAGTATCATATCTCACTCAATCTGAAAAAGTGTATATTCTGCGTCCCATTCGGGATCTTGCTAGGTCATATTGTTTTTCAGCAAGGATTGATGGTGGATCTCGCAAGGATCGTTTCTATTGTTAACCTAGAATTTCCCGCGAATGTGAAATAGTTGCGCTCAATTTTGGGGCATACAGGTTATTACTGGAAGTTCAATTAAGTCTACGCACTAATCACTACACCCATGGAGAAGTTGCTAAAGAAGGATGCATCATTTTTCTAGGACGCAGACTACCAAAAGAGCTTTGAATTGCTTAAGGAGAAGATGGTCACTGCGCCCATATTGGTCTTTTCAGACTGGACAAAGGAATTCCATGTACATGTTGATCCCTCCTGCATCACGCTGGGATTTGTCTTAGTGAAACCAGGAGCTAAGGATATTGACCACCGTATTGCATTTGCAAGTAGTAAATTGTCACGTGCAGAGCGTAATTACTCAACCATGTAGAGGGGAGGATTGGCTATGGTCTATGCGTTGCAAAAGTTCTTCCACTCTCTGTTGGGAGGGCACTTTAATATGCTTACTAACCACTCTGCTCTGAAGTACCTGGTCAACAAGCCTGTGTTGGGGGGGAAGATCTGCAGATGTTTGTTGTTATTTCAGGAGTATGACTTTGAAGTAATTGTGAAACCTGGGAGACTGAATGTTGCGTGAGACCATCTGTCGCACATCGAAAGTGGAGAAGAGCCAACCAACCTGGAAGATGGTTTACGAGACGCGCATATATTTTCCATCAAAGTATTCGATGATCACTTTGCAGATATTATTCATTTTTTGACCACTAGAAGTGCACCCATGGAATATACGTTGAAATAGAAGAAATAGTTGGTCACGTGCACAGCTGACTTTACTCTAATTTTCAGTCAGCTTTAACAAATGGGTGTAGATGAAGTCCTACGGAGGTATGTGTTGGAATTCGAAATATGGGATATATTAGCTGAGGCTCATGGAGGAGTTGCAGGAGGTCACTATGTAGGGAAAGAAACTACGTGGAAGATTTTATGAGCTGGTTTATGGTGGCCCACGTTGCACAGTGACGTACATGAGTATTGTTGTGCTTGTGATGTATGCCAAAGGATGGGGAGACCGTCGCACAGAGATGAGATGCCCTTGCACCCACAAATAACTTTTCAAGCTTTTGACAAATGAGACATTTATTTTGTTGGACCTATCGACCCTCTCGAAAAGAAGACAGGTGTGCACTACATAATCACTGTGATAGACTATGTGGCCAGATGAGCTTAGGCTAAGCCTGTGAAGGATTGTAGTGTCGAGATAGTTGCACACTTCATTTTTTAGAACATTTTGACTCAGTTTGGGTGCCCTAGATTTTTATGAGCGACCAGGGTACACACTTTGTGAATGAAACTATTCAATCTCTAACTAAAGAATTCCATATTCATCACTAGAAAAGTACTTTGTATCACCCACACGGGAATGGTGCGGTGGAAAATTTTAATAAGATATTGGAGACCGTGCTCACTAAGATTTTCAATTCTAATCGAAATGATTGGGATGTGTGCATACCTGCGATTCCTTGGCCATATCAAACCACGTGTAAAAAGTTGACAGGAAAGACACCGTTCAAAATGGTGTATAGGCAGGAAGCTATTATGCCTATGGAGTATATTTTCCCAAGCTTGTGCATTGCAGCGTTCACTAATATGGCAGAGCAGGATATTATGGAAGAATGATTGTCACATTTGGTCACGCTGGAGGAATATCAGTTTATTGCAGGTTTCCATCAGTAGGTGCAAAAGGCACACGAAAAAGCTTGTAATTACAGGCACATTAAATAGAAGGTATTCAAAGAAGAGGATTTGGTTTTGTTATATGACAGAAAGTTTGCGCGCCACCCAGGGAAGTTCAAAATTCATTGGCTTAGACCATATATTGTCAAACAAATCACAGAGGGAGGTGCGGTATGCCTAGCCACATTAAGCAGAGAATACCTTCCTGGTTATATCAATGGAATTTGATTGAAACCATCCAGGGATAACCCTCTCCCTGCGCGCACCAAATTACTATATGGCCAAAAGTATGGGTCTACGCAACAAGGGTGGTGAATGCGTAGACAGGTGTGACGATCGCGCAGAAGCTGCACAAGAAGGTTGACTTGGTCGCAGAGGTGCCATAATATAGTCCTTAGAATAGTAAATCTAGACAAGACAGTGTTCTAACCGTTTTTAGGAGCAGCTAAATTGCATTTAATGAGGAGATTGTGCTAGATTTGGAGCTGTTTTAGCATTTATGGGGCTAAATTAATGAGCATAGGATTGTTTAAGACGCGCCTACGCTATAAATATGATGGGAAGGGTCACATTAGTTCCCTTTGATTTCTATGTTATCTATGCAGTTCATGCTCTCTGCTCTCCGACTATTGTCTGAAGCTTATGTCTAGCCTTGATATGATCTTTAAGGAGGATCTGCACCACCGAGGTTTAGGTCATCTCATTCCTCCAAGCATGACTACCATAAGACCACACCTTTATCGATGCCAGTTGAAGATACCCTACACAAGTTTCTAAGACCCTTGCTCCAATCCAATCTAAGAAGGGACAATCCTCGATGTCTCGAAAGTCTCCTCGCCAAAAGACCCCAAAGCCTCGATTAACCGTTGCAGAGCGACGGAAGAAACCTATGGCAGAATTTCCTGAAAATATCATGGAAGAAGATGTTTTGTAGATAGTCGACCCCATCTCGTGGCCACCTGTGTATGTCGCACCGCACAAATCCTCGGTCAAGGTCCCAAAGGATTTAAACAAGGTGCGGCCATACATCAACATGGGGTTGCTCCCAGAAAATGTGTCTGTCGAAGGCGACATGTTCGGAAAGATCTTTCTATTGAAGAAGGAAGAATGGGACCTGGAAGACTAGGAGAAATTCCTGGAGCTTGCACCCACCATCTACTTGGAGAATATCCCATATGAAAGTGGGGTAGTGAGAGTTGAACCGAAGTCCTAGGAGTTGGGCTTGCAGAAATCTAGATTTTTAAACCTCCTCCACATTCTGCACTTCGGGCACAACCCAATAAATGACACATGTGTGCGCCAGTTGCTCACCCTCATACATGATGACTGCCTATGGCTAGGAGGTTCGATTCCCATTAACGTTGCGTTGATCCATCTGATCACCAAGTTGCCCGATCAGGGGGAGGGCCCTACGACAGCTTTTGGAGGAAAAATCAAAGAGCAGAGAGTTGCCGAGGAGATCAAGGAGAAGTTCAAGGTCTCGTACAATACCCGAGGTTTCATGGTTCAAGAAATTAATGATCTTGTCGTCTAGATTGGCACGTTGATCCTCGCATGAAACATGATGTGAGAGTGTCAGCCGAAGGAAGTTCCAGCCCATGCCATTGCATTAGCGGGGAAATGTAATAAGGGAATGCAGTTTAATTGGTCCCAATACCTGTGCACCAATTTTTCGCCAATGTGTGCGAAGTCCAGGAAGAAGGGAAGCATTTCTATTATGCTTGGTTGTTTCTCCTCATCGCACTAATCAAGTGGAAGACATGTGCGAAGCTGCGCGCTACGCGACCTTATGGAATTCGAAGATCCCCTCTAGAATCACGGAGAACAAGATATTTTTGGTGTTGTTTGACTCTACATTATTCTAGGAAATTCAGTTAAAGTCGCGGTTGTCGCCGATCCTCTACGAGAAATACAAGCATATTGCAGACTTTAAAGCCACGTTTCATAACATGCACATCCACGTGAAGGGCATTGTGGAGGGAATTTGGTATGAACTGCCATACCTCGTCTTAGAGGACGACCTATTGCGCATCATTGCAAAATGGGCGCCTGAATGGTTAGAGTCGTACACCACTGGGGGTGCCTCGTCGTCTGTGCTAAAGACTCCGACCAAGCTGCGTACAACCAATGACAATCAGCAGAAAGGCAAGGATACAGAGACAGAACCTGAGCCTTCCATGATGGGAGAAACTATTGATTTAGAGAAGGAAGCCGAGGAAAAATATGGTGAAGAAACTGAGGCCCCTACAATGCAGACAGCCAAAGGAACTAAGATATGTTCTCAGGCCTTCGTGGGTCCACGCAAAAAGAGGAAGGGTTCCAAGTTGGCAAGAACAGAGGACCTCACCCTCGCAGAAGATGACTTCACCGAAATTAAGAATACGGTCAAGTCTGCCACTGAGGACATCTGGAACGATATGGAAACACAATATAAATAAGTCCTCAATGGATTACAGTGGGGCCTCTAGGAGTTAAAGATGCAAGCGAGCGTGATTCAAGAGAGCATGAAACAAGCGAGCCTGTAGCAAGTGAGACTTCCAACATCCAACATTGGTTAAACGAGCACGCAACCCATCAGTACAGTGCTGCCATCCCCCTTGGACAGTTGAATGATTCAAGTTCCAGGACTTGCCATTATAGTTGAGCCACTTTCCTTGCGTGCTCATTTGCAAGCCTGTGGAGAGGTTAGCATCGACACGGTGATGATACCTGGAGTAAAACTCCACGCTATCCACACCATGATCGTGGATGAGTTGCAGTACCAGGAGGCTCATGCCTTCCAAGACATTGTCGATTCTCAGCAGCAAGCAGCAAGGCTACAGAAGGAGCACCAAACTACAGATGAGGCGCTTTGCGCAGCTGAGGATCGACACACTGCGTTAGAAGCCATGATTGATAGTTTGTGCAGTGACCTGCCAGAGGTCACTGTCCCTGCCTCAGTCACACCAACAACAAATCTCAAAAGCCTTGTCGTTGCACTAAAAGCATCACACACAGGGATCTATGCCATTCACCCTGAGTTTGAACAGCAGATAGCCAAGATGCAAATGAAGCTCTAGCCAGAGACACCACCGGAGGTCCGAGCATAGCGCACAACAGAAGTAAAGGCAGCCACTAACAATGTAGAAGCAGTAGTGGTAGAATTTGGTACACTTCTGGATGAGGCCATGGGTCTTTGGACGTTTGTTTAGAACTACCCTCTAGAAGCTACGGAATGAACTCAAAATCAAAGAGCAGCAGTTTACAAAGATCTGAATGGTGGCACCAACCTCGGTGACAGCACAAAGGCTTGCCAGACTTCATGAGGACAATGTCATTCAAGCAAAGATTGAGGACTTGCGACGCCACGAGCAGCTACTGGAGACACGGATGCAACCTTAGGTCGAGGAAGCCCTGCAGCTATCGCAGAACCTTGACAGTGCCCTCAAAAGGCTACAGCAGACTCAGCATAGCATCAGCCTGGCAGCTAAGGGGCCAATGACAGCCAAGTTGGTAGATAAATCACAGAGTGTCACCGCACATAGCAGTGAATTCATAGTGACACTCAAGAGAATTGTGGAAGCATTGAAGGCAAGGATGAAGGAGACTGCCCCTCAATGACTCGGGACGAGTCACGAGATTGTGTTGGGGGCCTGTTGGAGCGAGGCCCCCTTGGGTACTTTTTTTTGATATTTTTGTCTTACTTTTTTTGTACACGTTGCACACAAATGGTCAAAGGGGCTTTGGGGAAGGTCAAAGTTCTTAATTATTGTAATGGGTTAAAGGGAAAAACTATGTGTCTCAAGCCATGGTTTGAGACCATTTTATGTGCGCATTTTGATAATATAAATATGTAAGGGTTGAGTCGAGTAAGGATATGATATCTGGTATGGTTGTTTTGATTAATTTTTTGATCTAAGTCTGGGGTTAGTCTGGGTATAAAGGCTCCTGTTGGTTGTGTGCATGGAGACCTAAGTCCTAAGTTGTGTGTGAACTCTGTTGATGTGTGCACAGAAAGATTGATTGTACTAAATTTCATATCTCTTAATAAAGAAAGAAATTTTGGCGAACCCATATTCTTATGTGATTGATTGTCTTGATTATCTGTTAATTGTTGTAGATCTTAATCTATTTTTTTATTGCATATTTACTTCTGTAATTGGTTAATGGCATATATGCACGAGAATTAGTTGATAAATATAATTGAATGAAGTACACTTAATTACTGTGCGCGAAATATATTGAAGTATTCTATAACAATCTGCTAAAGGGTTAGATCTGTTACTGTGGTTGCGAAAATCTATTATATTATCTGCAGTTAGTCTGATTAGGCCTACCACATCAAAACCTCCCTCAGGGTGCGGAAACCTGGTTCCAGCACCCCCCCCCACCCCATACTACTTCGAGTGAGACTTTGGTCTGCATGAACAAATCACTACCGAAAGGGCCAATAGTTGGAGGGTTTTGTTGGTTGCACAATAAATATGAACCTAGTTCAGGACCCCTCAAGCCAACATATGGTGAAAAGGAAGTTTTCCCTGTTGTAAATTTTCTGAATAATTACCTTTGGCGAAGATAATAAAAGACACACACAATTTGTATTTTTTCCATAGAGTTGGAGTTTCCTAGGTATATCTCGTGTTCTATGTGTTGAATGTGTTTGTCTTATGATTTATTTATTTCCATCGTGTGTGCTAAGTTAGAAAGCTTAGTGTCTTTGTCATTTAAGTTTTCAAAGTAGAAATTGTTTATATTTATGATAGCATAATTAAAAAATTGTAAATCAGATACTGGGTTTTAAGGAAATATAACAACCTACACATACTCGCAAGCCTATTCTAGGATTTTGTGCTTCATTATATTGAAGAGTTTAATTTTTGTAACTCTTACTAGTCCCACTTTTCAAAAAATTTCCACATAAAATAATCCATATGCTTAACTACCCAACCCTCTCCCTTTTCAAGTTTCTCCCTTGACCCTTCCATGTTTATTATTGAAAAAATATATCCAAAACACAAAATGGAAGTCATAACAGTGGAATGATAGAAATTCTACTTCCACATGCTCGAAAGGTGGCCTTGAATTAGCTAGATATTCATTTCTTACATTTTTACAAGAAAATATGATGACTCCACAATAGTAATCGTTCTAGATAGTACCTAAGGTTTCACAACTAACTTGAGGCTACCATAAACTTAGTTGACACTATTACATTAACCTTCTAAATTACTATGATAGGTATACTCTATGCCTCCATAAGGGATATTCAATATATTCAAAAATTTAAAACAATAAAAACTCCACTAAAAAAGATGAATTTTAGAATTTCAGGTATAAAATCTCCACCACCTAAATTCTCCTTCTGTGGTCTTGTCATGGCTTCTCGACCACTAAACTTGTTTCAATTTTTCTATGAGATTCTTCATTACTGAGAACCTCTTGTGTACTGCTAAACTGGGTTGAGACTAGAAAACTAGAAATCTATCAAGATACACAACTTATTCAGAGATAATTATGGTGAATCATTATGTTGAAGGGACACTTTTTGAAAATTAAAAGTAGAAATTGTGGCAAAGAATTGTCCTAAAGGAACATGCCTTTTCAAGTTTTTAACAAGATTGATATCTCCCAGTAAATAAACAAGCGTTAGAGAGAGGAGTTCCATACTTTGTCAATATTCTCTCAAACAAATTGAATTTTTGCATTCATATAGGGAAATTAGAAGTATTGCATGAAGAAAAAAATGAAGAAAATATTTAGAATAATATTTAACTAAAAGGGCATGGGTTTCATAGAGAAAACCATCTAGTAGGATTGGATTTTAATCAAACTGATTTTTTGTCAACAAAGGGTCTAGAAAAGTTATCACCAACAACATAAATTGCCTACTTAACATATTATTTCCTCTGTTGGAAATTATAGGATGCATAAAAGATAAAATTTTATTTTTTGGAATACTAATTATAAATTTAGCAGTATGCTAGGAAATTTAGTAAAAGCGTAGCTTGGACATTTTTCAGATTGGCAAGAGTAATGCATTTTCTTGTTGTGTGGACATTACAATCCAAAATACTTGAAAGGATAAAATACTAAATTGGAAATTAATTAAATCTAATAAATACATGTTTAGAAACTTACATTGAAGGCATTGTTTTAGTATAAAATACTTTTATGACATGAATTATTCTTGGGGTGAGTAAACTCAAGGTGATGTTTTCCAGTTCAACCTCCTCTAAGGATATTGTTTATTACTATTCTTTCTAGCCACGATGAGTGGACACATTGATGACAATGTCTCTACTAGATACTGTGAAAAGAGCTTTTATAAAATCCTTGATCATCAAAGCACATAGATTGTTTTATTTTACAATCGATATTCTAGTAGTTTCAGAGAAAGAGTGCCCATCGTAGGAAATCTAAATAATAATGTTTATTAGGTATGTTTATTTGAGTACTCATATTTATCAAGGTATTGACTTGTGACTATCGAAATAAAAGAAACTTTCAAATATGAAGACTATATCATAACTACACACTTACCATATGCATGTCCATCCATGATGAGTCCCAGTTTGATTTTGTACTTGGAGTCATAAATTCATTGTTACTCATAAAATAAATTTACTTTTGTAATTGTTTAAAGAGGAAACATATCAAGTGTTTAAGAGTTTTGAACAACCATCTACATCTATCATTTCTACTATGGAAACGATCCCGCTTCATCTGAAAAGCATATTTTGGGCTCCATGGATGGAATTATTCGGCTATGGGACATTACTTCCAAGTGCACAATTCAATAGTTTCCAATTCATATAGGAGCAAAATGTGGTATTATTATGTCTATAAAAGGAGAATGACTTCATTCTTGTTAAGAGGATTGCACAGTTAGACTATGGGACATCCCACTTGTTGGAATTTGGGGAATCAAATAATGGCTTAGAGAATGTTCAAGATCCTCTTGCAACACAAACACACACACACACACACACACAGATATATATATCTTCGCGGGTTTACTTCACAAGCCCACCAAACAAAAAGTTACACTATGGTATGAAGGGTGATTCGAACCGAATCCACCTCAAAAAAAATTACCCGTATAAATTCAGGGTGTTTCAACCTGAACCCACCTTAGAATATGAAAAAACATACGTAAAAAATAAATAAATAAAATATGCATTTGAGTGCATAATTGAAATAATAAAAACATGGGAAATAACCAATAAAATCCAATGCAGCAGAATAAATGCAAAAAAAGGGCTTGGTTTACAAGATCCCTTACAATTGGTATGCCTGCACAAATTTTATCCAATTCTTCCTCTTACATGTGGCCTTTACAAATATGACCATCAAACAAATGTATTTGGTTCATAGAATTAAATCTTCCATCCCATTTGGAAGTTCATTCCACCCATTTTTGGAGAAAGCCTCAAAGAAAAAGTGCATAGAGTTTTGGTAATTTGATTACAGACCATGGTGTTGTGATTAGACGATAGATTCAAATCCAAAGGACCTTGCTTTCTATATGTGAATTTTGGAAGTGGTAAAAGTGATGAATATTATTTCACTTCTCATATTGTAAGAGTCTCAATCAAGTCATTTCCTCTCCCAATATACGTATAATTGTCATACTTGAGTTGCAACTTTCATCTTTGACAATCACCTCCCCATATACCTACCCTTCCATTTGTTGGCAACAACATTACAACATGGATTTCTAAGCTAGCCCTTTCATAGGCAACCAACTTCGATGTATTGGAACTTCTCTCCACTCCTTTAGAACCACTTAATCATCCATATCTCGATTCAAATCAATAACGAGACGAAACCTGTAATGACCCAAAATTAAATATATCAACCATGCTATTATTGATCAACATATCTACTCAATTAATTACCATAGGATTTTCAAAATATTTGAAATGAACAACATACCCGTGGAGAGACGATAGGCCTTACTAGTGATTATGAAGTTGTCACGCTATCTGGATCTGGTTCATCACAACAAAGTGTTGGGGGTAACTCTACACCCACTCTTAGACAAGATGCAACCAATATTTCTTGCATTTATCACCCCTGAGCCTTCAATCAACTTGATACTGCCAATTTCCTTTGTCTCGCAACATTCCCTTCCTCAAAGAATGAGTGAATGAATGAATGCTTCACATCTCCCTTTTCCACCATTTAAATAAAACAAACCATTCCAAAAATGGCAGGGGAGTTGGAAAGGAATCTACATGTACACAATCCATGTGTCATCATGCCAACTTTCATTTCTTTATATTTTATTTATTTATTACTATCTTTTTCTTCATTATTTGTTATTTTATTTCTTTATTATTATATTTTCTTGGTTATTTGTTGTTTTATTAATTTAATATTTTTTTTCTTTTTTATTTGTTTTTTTATTTATATATTGATATAATTTCGTTTATTATTATTTATTTGTATAGGGAATAACATACTCCCCCTCTTTATAGAAATTTGTCTTGAAATTAAGTTTAATCATTTTATTATTATTTATTACACTATGTTTTCCCAACACCCTCTATTGAACTATTATATTGGTAGGCATCAAAAGTTCCATCACAACACAGGGGAAATCTTGAGGAATCTCAAGCCTCTTTCCCAACTTTCAAAACTGGCATATAGCCTCATCGGTCTATACCATAGCCTCAAGTCTCTCCCTAATTCTTAGACCTCATCTGCCCCAAGGAAGGCATCTAATCCTAGTACTCAATGAATTTGGGCATCTCACAAGGTTGACCCATATCCCTCCACAAATCACTAAGGTGCACAACTCTAGGCATCGAAGTCCTCACACCACTTTTGGACCTCAACATCCCAATCCAATATCAAGCACTTTGCCTCCTTAATATGGTTCCATAGCTCTATAGGTTTTAACCCCGTACAAAAATTACCTGCAAACGAATTCTTAAAACATAAAATATACAATGGCACGAACATAAAACAAATATATGTCACATATATTTTCCTGTGGATCCCAAAACTGGGACTGACAAATTGATTTTTTTCATTATATTTCTTTCAATGTTACAATACATATATATACATGTCAAAGCATTCATAAACCCAAATCCATTAACCCTCGATTAGAACATAAATTTAGTTCCCTTGATAGGATCTACAAAATACCATGGACAGAAAACCATCATGCCCAAAACCATGTGCAAAACCCATGCACAAAACCATGGGCAGGTCTGCTCGCCATCCTTGGAAAGAATATAACACATACCCAACAAGCTCCTCAATAAATATCCATCAAGAGTTATATGTTACAAAAGAAAGAGTGGCATATGCAGTGTTGATTGAGTATGTCCCCAACCTATATGATTTACACATTCTCCATCATAGGTATGGGCTCCCATGATATCATAAAATAAACCATCTATATCGACCCATTTATGGGATTTTTGTCAATCACCACCTCTTAACATGCAACCAATGCATTAGTAATAACATCGTAATAAAATAATCCACATTCCAATTCTTGCATGCCATCATGAGAACATAACATCATTATTATCAAAACATTCTGAATAGTAAAAAAAAACTACATGTTCATGCATGTCATAAAATCTGCATGCTTCATATTATGAAATGTACCATAAGTTATAATATCAACATATTTGTATCGTAGATATATCATGCCATCACATAATAGACGAACCCACATGTCAATATAACCTCATCTCATAACATACATATAAGAATCGTACATAACAATAATACATTATAGCTTTCTTATCATTATTCATCATAAAAATAAATTTATTTTGCTTATATAGCTAGAGTCTTCTTTATTGTCTATGAGACATCTGATAAAATTGAAAAGGGATCACATGTACACAATCCATGTGTCATCAGACCAACTTTAATTTCTTTTTATTTTATTTATTTATTATTATATTTTTCTTCACTATTTGTTATTTTATTTCTTTATTATTATATTTTCTTCGTTATTTTTTGTTTTATTAATTTATTATTATATTTTCTTCGTTATTTATTATTTTATTTATATATTAATAATATTTTGTTTATTATTATTATTATTATTATTTATTAGTACGGGGCATTACATACTCCGTTTTTTACAAAACTTTGTCCCAAAGTTAAGTTTAATATTAAGTTTAATATTATTTCATTTGTTATTATTATTTACTATTAGAAACCCATCATGCATGCCTTCACTTGCAGAGATGGTTAAGCAAGGCGGAAAGTGAAGGGAGCAAACCAAGTAAATTAGGTTTTTTCTAGGTCCGTCGTTGGGAATCAAGGAATATAAGGCATGTGGGCCTCATGCAAGGCCTCACGTTGCCTAACCTTCCAAATTAGAAAGATTGTTAAATCATTATAATTAGCTTATTGAAATAATTTCTTTTATTTTTTTTTACTAAACATTGTTTATTTAAATTTATTTCTATCAAATGATGCATCTTTTAGAATGATTAGTGGATCGTCTTATGCATAAAGATTTGTTGATTTGGAAATATCAATGAACATGATCTTCGCATCCTATTTGATATTGAAGTGAGAGAAAAGTATTACTTTTTTTTTTCCTATTGCTGGTTGGGAGGGAATATTTTGGGTTGACGTATTTAGTTTTGGAGTCTTCCTCCGCGAGTAAGTGTATTAGCATGTTTTTTCTATTATCGTAGTTTATTTATTTTAGGTTTTGGAAGCCATCATAATTTTGGTTTAATTAGTCCAAAATTTTGTTGGGATTTTTTGGAATCACAAATTTGAGTTGTGAACTTCCTACAATTTGAGTGGCCAAGGGGTTTTTCAGTACGTTGAATCTATATAGGCAATCAAAAACTTATTTTAAACAACAAAAGTTAAGATTTGGTCAAAAAATTCAAGAGATTCTTGTTTAAAACTCCAAAACATAGCATATTTAGACAATGCATTTTCAATTAAGCATTTTCAATTCATATATCAAAGTGTAGATAGAGAAACAAGCTCTTTTCAACCCAACAAAATGGATTCATTCCTTGTTTGTTGGCCATCCATCTGCTATCCTTGTACCATGGAATTAAATTAGGACCGAGTCCTACTTAAATAATAATGGCACTCAATGAACATGGAGAGTCAATTCAGGTTCCCTTATCAACTGGATGGTTCAATGGCCAGGTCACATGGTTGATAGTTCAATAAATGCGTACTAAAAATACCCTATCAGATCACCTCTTTTCGGGAAACGAACATTATAGTAAGCTCCAAATTCTTTCTTAATTCAAATGAAATAACATTAATAATAGACTTAAGAGCTCAAAATTGGAAAAATATTAGATATTATGTCGATTATAAATTAAGATGTTAAATAAGTATGATTTAATTACTTGTCGTGGGCATGGTATTAAGCATTCAATTTTGTCTTTAACTCTGTATTAATTTGCTTTTGTATTATTATTTAAATTTATTTATTTTTAAGGTGATTGGTTGAGGTCTTATTATGAGTGTTGTTTACTAACTTTTAATTTTTATATTAGTTACTATTTTTTTTGTTTTGCTTATTTTCTTTTTATTTAACTTTTTTTATTTTTTTCTATTATTTCCATTTTCATGAATTATAGTTTTTTCTCCAATAAAACTTTGTTTCAATGAATATAATTAAATTTGTAAAAAAAAAATATTTTTTAAAATATTTTGAGCATTTATTTCCTAATTTTATTAAGAAAGTTTTATTGATATATAGTTACTGATTTTTAGGATCTCGTGAGCATTTCTTCCCTGCTTTTTTTTTTTGGCATAATTTTTATAATTCCTACCTCCAAGATATATCAAGAATTCAATAAATTGATCTCATTATAAGAAATTGAATTCAAGAATTCAATAAGTTTTTTTTTTTTTTTTTTTCCTCCTTTCGTATGTTTGTACATATTTGTTCTCGCGGGTGAAAGGATTTGAAACTCTAGCCAAGGTGAACACTTGGCTGGCGGAAAATCCAATGCAATGCACTAGAGCTCTTCATTTCATTTTAGGGGATTCAAATTCTACAATGCAAAGGTTAGGGTATGGGATGCAAACTAATTTTACTAGGGTGCAACAGTGGGGGTACTACCAATATCCCACTTTGAAGTTCCAAATTCTGCTTCAAGTCGTTGCAGAATGAAAGATTGCTTGACTTTTATTAAGAGGTTAGTCTTCAATTTATCATCTATTTCAATTGGTTTTTTAAAGTTCTTTTACCTTCTTTCCTCGAACCAAACACAAAATATTGATCTCAGTTACCATGCAAAAATTTAATGTGTGAATTTTGTTAAAGCAGTTTAATCTATTGAAACATTATTCCTAGTTTTATTCAAAATGAATGTGTCAAATTCAGCCAATTTCACAAATCATAGACAAACATATAATATTTGGAAAATATTTGAAAATGCTAATGATATATTTTATTTATTTTAATATTTAAATATTTTTACTGATTTTTATAAATATTGACAATATGAAATGTTTTTAAGTATTTTGATTAGAAACTAATTGTTTTGATACCTATCTATAGTTACTACTGATTTAATTTATATAACTGTGCTAGTTATAATTGAGTTGTCAAATTAATAGTAAAACAATTTTTATTGTGTATTATTCATAAATATTAATTAACTCGTCTTTACAATTTAATTTAAAAATTAATTTATTACTAGATCACAAATTATTGATCATCCCTCTTTAAAACATGATGTCATTTGAGAGATAACAATAAAAATTGTGTTCCATATTCCCCTGCCTTCACTGCTACAAACACAATTGCATTCAACTCTATATCAATCATGTACAATGCCGATGAACTTTGTAGGAGACAAATGGACGTGCAAAACAAGTTTGTTTTAATTAACATCTCATGCAATTGAAACTAAGTTTCACCATATCAATTTGAACGAAACATTTCCAAAGAAATAAAGTCACAAAGCTTCATTACATCCAATGAGGTAGGGTGCTCGCCAAAAAGCACCATTTTAGCACAACATTTTCACTTTCATTTCTATTTTTATGAAGGCTTTAATTGCTCATCTCACATCCTGTCAGCAATTCATACTCCAATTAGCTATATTTAAACTAAGCGACAGGAACTAGCTACTGCGTAGCACTTGTTAAAGTTAGAACTAAGTATTAATAAGAAAATAAAAGAAATGTTAATTAAGCTGTGTAAAGGTTTTTCATGGCTAATTAATTTAAAGAAATAATTAATTGATGTATAAGGTTAATGGAAATATGAGTACAGTATTAATTAATATTATTAAAAAAATAAAATTTGACAATAGGAAGATGTCATAGGGTGACTAGTTGATGCATTACAATCCTACCCTAGCTAGCTTGACAGGATTTAGTGGATCCATAAGAATCTACACAATATCAGTAACATGTTTACGAGCATATCAAAATGAAAAATTACACCTATCATTTTGTAAACATGTGTGAGTTGAGTGAGAGTTAGAAAGTCATAAGTTGTGCTAATAAGTCTTGTGTGTCATGCAGATATTTGAACACTTCAAAATGGTGAACACACGAGGAAATTGAATTTGAGGAGGTTCGACATAAGGACCACCTCCTCCAAATAATCCACTGCCATCACCAGAGTTGGCTCTCATCTTGTGCTCCCTAAAGGAAATTAAAGAGATATTATGAGGGTGCCAAACAATTGAGGTGGAAGTAGAGCACCCTCCATCAGGGATGAGTAATCCTGAGGGATCGAGAGAATCTTATAGAGGACCTCCAACCAAAAAAAATTACTAGGGAGCTCTAGAAGATTAAGCTCCCATCATTTTCTAGAGGTTGTGCCAGCAAACTAACAAAACTCTGGTTATAGGGAATGAAAATATTTGTTGCACTAAGAGAGTATACTTCTAATGGAAGGCTAAGATAGCGATACTCCAACCGTAGAGATGATTCCCTGAATTGGAAGGGCAATTGAGCAGTAACTACACCTCACTTCTAACACAGTTACCTGGGAGTTATTTTAGGAAAAATTCAGGAACATGTACCTACCAATTTATTACGAAGAACAACAAGTAATATCCTTCCATGCTTTAGCATAAGGAAATCGCACTGTAGAAGAATATGAGATCATATTCATGGAATTGGTTAAGTAAATCCAACTGGTGCAAATGACTCTTGTACAATAAATGTAAATAGCATTAGTGTAGGACATAATTCTAATACTGCTAACATTTGGACATTGTATTTCGATGGTTCGAAGACACAGGAGGGTTTTAGATCTGGTTGTATTTTAATAGACCTGCAACATAATAAACATCTGATCTCTTATTGCTTGGAATTTGAGTGTACTAACAAGGATGTTGAATACGAAGAACTCATTTTAGGTTTAAAGAAATCCATAGACATCAAGGTTGAAGTACTCAAAGCAATAGGTGTCTCAGAAATTGTTACACAATAGGTACAGAAAACAATACATTGTGTCACCTAATCTCAGAAATTATCAACATGAGGTATGGCATCTAATTTCACATTTCAAAGCTTTCAACATTAATTTTGTTCCTCGAAATCCTAATGTTATTATTAATGCAACTTAGTGAATGTTGATACTAGGTTGTCACCTTTAAAGGATTGTTTTTTAGTTGAAATTATATTTAGGCCATCCATGCCCAATAATACAACTAACTTTCATGTTTAATGACGACCAATATATACTGAACTTATGGCGAACTTTGATGTGTTCAAGGATGCAACCATTTATGAATATGAACATGAAAAAGAATTGCAAGGATCAGCTCAAGTGAATAAGGAAACCCCATGCCCAAAGATGTAGTTTCTTTGGAAAAGTTATACGACCTATAAAATCAATTTAAGGGACCAATTAACAGAAATGCTCATAGCTCCACTATTTCACACGAACAAGTAAATCTTGGTACAAAAGAAGATTCAAAGTATGTAAATCTCAGTACGTGTTGCACACCTCAAGAGAGATAAGCTTTCATCTACCTATTTAAACATATGATGATCTGAAAACTTACGATACACAGATAATAAAACATGTGATTCCCATCAAGGAAGGGGTTAAGTAATTTCAGCAGAAAATGGGAAAATTTCACCCTACACTTGAACCCCTCATTCAAAAAAAATCATAAAGTTGTTGGATGCTCAGATCATATTTAAAGTTTGTGATTCGACATGGGTCTCTAATATGGTTCTGGTAAGAAATAAGTTAGGGGAAATACATTTGTGTGTTGATTTTCACAATTTGAACCAAGTTTCGGATAAGTATAAGTACCCTGGGTCGTCGATGGAACAAATTCTACAAATAGTATCAGTGTTAGACACGTTCTCATTATTAGACAATTTTTATGGTTGCAACTAGGTTCTAGTAGCGGAACCCGACAGACACAAGGCCACTTTTAGGACCAAGTGGGGTAATTTTTCATTCAAATGAATGCCTTTTTGGCTTACTAATGCAATAGCTAAATTCCAATGAGATATGGAAATCACTTTATGTGGTTTGATTAGACAAAGTGTTTTGGTTTACTTGCATGATGTGACAATATTTTTAAAGAAAATATCTGATCACTTGCGTCATTTGAGGCAGATTTTTTAGTGATGTCGCAAATACGAGAAGAGAATATGTGTAGTGTCCGAAAGAAATATCTTGGGCCATATAATAGTAAATAATCAGATTAAACTGGACCTAGAATGGGTCAAATCTATCACTCATATTCCCTTTCTGGTGAACAAGAAGGCCATGCATTTCTTCCTAGGGAAAATCAATTTCCTTTGTAAGTTCATCTCTGATTATGCACAAATACTAAAACCATTACAAGAGATTATTAATAAGGATGCAAATTATAAGTGGGATAAAAGGGAAAATGATGCCTTCATTCTTATCAAGCATGCAATCACCCAAGCTCCAACATTATATAGTCCAAATTTCGCACAAATATTTCATGTTGTATAATTTTTCTTCTGATGCTTCTCTTGCAGTCGTTCTAACACAAAAGGATGATCAAGGTAATGAGTGACCCATATCATGCATGAGTGTTGGATTGCAATGAGTTAAACTACCCCACCATTACTAAACAAGCATATGTAGTGTACAAGGTGGTGAAAAATTTCAGGCCATACCTTCTGAAAAAATCACGTCTCATCTTTGTACCTCACCCAATGGTCAGACCATTGTTTGTTCAACAAGAGCTCCGTGAAAGAAGGGAGAACTAGATGATAAGCTTGCAAGAGTATGATGTTGAATTTAATCCAGTTCACACTTTGAAAGGCTATGGCTTATGCCATCTTGCAGCAGAAGCGGTTAACACACCAAAAGAAGACACTTTTGGGTGAGAGCAGGAAATTGAAATGTATAACATTAAACAAGGTACCCCCACTAATGCATTCACCTCTTGGCACGTAGATGTGTGACAATTGTTGAGATTCAATAAGATGATCCTAGTGAAAATTAAGCACCTACACTAGGATGAAGCCTCAGGCTATTTTTAGGTGGAAGTCTATTTTTAGAATGGATGAGCAAACTCTATTTATAGAGGAATTCTATTTATAGATGGTGATAAAATTCTATTTATAGATCATGTTCTATTTTTATATGTATGTGCGAGTTCTATTTGTAGATCGCATGTTTATTTATAGATGCATGTCGACTATTATTATCCCTTAATAATAGTTGGACAATAAATATTAACCTATTCTCATGGAGCACTTGGAATCAGTTACCTGAAGTGGAAAACTAGTTAGCTGAAGGAATTTCGAGTTCAAAGGTTTTTTGGTGGGACAAGCAAGTGGACTTAGTTGTAACTACGTGATTCGAAGTTGTAACAGAGTTGGATGTGTAGTTATGTGAGTTGTAAAGTAGTTTAACTCAATTAAGTGAGTTAAACTCAGTTGTGCTAGTTGTAACTAAAGATACACTAGTGAGAGATAAGTGAATTAATTATTAATTCATTCACAATCAGTTGTCTCACATGAAACTGAAGATTTGCTACTATTAACTACATGCATGTCAGATCTAGTGGAGACCCAGTTCAGATGTAGGTGAAAGGGACAGTTGACTATCAGTTGTACTATATTGGGTTGCACTCATGCAAGCCAAACACACATTGGATATGCTCATGAGGATTGTGCAGTCAAGGAGGGCATGATTGCATCGAATTGGTATTTGTAATCATCTTGGATTTTGCAGTGGAGGCATGTTGTTGTCAAGCAGAATTTTGGCTAAGGCATTTGCAAATTTCTGCAAGATAGTGTGAGACGAATGTATATTGTACTAAGAGCTCTTGGATTAGAGTTTTGTATGAGATTGTTTCATGATCCATGATATATACACAATATATGATAGTGGGTTTTTTAGCTTTATTCTTTCCCAGTAAAAACATATGTGTTATGTGTGATTGATCTTTCTTCTTGATATTGCAATTGGCGATCGTGTTTTAAATTCCGCAAGAATTTTTGTAGAAGTGATTATGTATTTAACAGTGGCATGTAATTGTTATATTAGGAGAATCCAGGCAATACATAATTTGTATTAAAATTTCTACATGGTGTTAAAGCGCATAAAATTGCAATTTTGAAGCAGGAGTTGAGTTTGTTGGTGGAAACAATTCGAATTTTCTACAAGAATTTCTTGGTGCTACAGTTGAGTAAACATTGAAATGGCTTTCAATGGATTGTGGCTAGAGTATGCACTCGAGGGAAGATCGAATTACATTTCCTGGAAGGGCAGGATGGAGGCAGTGCTCGAAGATAATGGCTCGAAGGAATTCATCGACAGTGATGTTCCTAAGCCCACTTCGACAGATGCTGCATTACTTGATGCATGGCAAAAGAAAGTGGCAAAGGCGAGAAGGATTCTGTTGTAAGGTGTACGAGACCACATTGTCTCAAGCCTTCATGGGAAAGCCACACCATATGCTATGTGGAAGGCTTTGACGGATATTTTCCAAATCAGCAATGACCATAGGAAATTGGCGCTGAAAGATAAACTCAGGAAGGTCAGATGGAAATGGGCAACAATATTAAAAAGTATCTCACAAAGTTTGTCCAATGTCAGGATGAACTGGGGAGTGTGGGAATCACTGTTGTTGATGATGATTTGGTGAGCTTGGCTCTATTGGAACTTCCTAAGAGTTGGCACAGTTGTGAAGACTCTGTCAACGGACGGGAAAAACTGTTGGATTGGGAACGACTGTGGTCGGATCTAGTGTAGGAGGAGTTCAGGCGAAACACCACAGATGGCTCTTCATCAAAGCATGATGATGAAGAGGATTGTTATTTGGTTTCCAAGGCAAGGAAAGGGAAGGGGAAGAAATTCCATTCAAAATCTGGTTCTAAAGGCAAGAAGCTGGATTTGTCCAAGGTGAAGTGCTTTCACTATCACGAATATGGGCATCTCGCTACTAATTGTCCGCAGAAGAAGAAGAACAAGAAGGATGCTGGATCTGCAGTTGGTGAGGTCCTTGCCTCATAATTTGAACTTGATTTTTATTAGATCGCATGCATGGTGTCAAGTGCATTGGGATCGTTGTGGTATCTGGATAGTGGTGCTTCCTTCCACATGACGGGAGATAAGGAGCTTTTCAGTGACTTGGAGGAGAAATATCTCCCAATGCATATAGAGATGGGCGACGATGGACGATACAGTGAGACCGGCATTGGTACCATTACCTTTGAGAGGGAGTCAGGTAAACCATTTCAATTGAAATATGTTATGCATGTTCCAGGTCTGAAGAAAAACTTGGTCTCAGTTGCAATGTTGGAGGACAGAAGCTATGACATTGTTTTCAGTGATGGAAAAGCTTTCCTGCGACATAAAACAATGGGTCAAGCCAAGAGGATAGGGATTCGATTTCAAAATCTCTACAAGCTGGAGGTAGATGGTTGCGCTGCCATGATGGGCAAGGCAGAAAAAGCGGTGAGCCGGGATGAGGGCAAATTATTGCACAGGCGATTGGGCCATCTTCATCATGGAGCCTTGAAATTCATGCAGCAAATATCTACTGGAATTCCAATGGGAACACTTTCTCAGTTAGATCAGTGCAAGGGTTGCACCATGGGGAAGTATGTAAATTCCACCTTTCATGAAAAGGAGAACCATGCTTCGGTGATCCTGGAGAGAGTTCACACAGATGTGTGTAGACCATTCTCGGTTGCTTCAACAGCAAAACATAGGTATTATGTTATTTTTGTTGATGAATTCTCTCATAAATGATGGATCTTCTTCACGCAGAAGAAGGATCAAACATTCTCAAAGTTCTGTGAGTTTAAGGAATTGGTGGAGAAAGAGTCGGGGAAGCAAGTGAAGGTTATGAGGAGCGATAATGGTGGAGAATACAACTCTAACTAATTCAAAGACTTCTGTCGCAAAGAAGGAATGCAAAGAGAACTCATAGCGCCATAACCCATAGCAAAATGGGGTCGCGGAGAGGAAGAACAGAACGATCGTGGGTGCAGCACGAGCAATGTTGCATGATCAGGGCCTACCATTGCATTTGTGGGCGGAAGCATGAAACACTGCGTTTTATGTGCAAAACCGTTGTCCTCATAGAGTAATTGGCATGAGTACACCTGAAGAAGCTTTCATTGGTAAGAAACCGGATGTTTCTCACTTTAAGATTTTTGGCTCATCTGTTTATGTGCATGTGACCAAGAATGCCAAGAAGAAGTTGGAGCCGACTGTTGAAGTTGGGATATTTGTGGGGTACACATTGATCTGAAAATGGGTTGGATAACTTTTTATGCTTTTCAAGAACCTCCCACTCAGTTAAACAAATAAAATATCTAGCTTATACTTGACTTTTTGCGAAATTTATACTTGAAACAGGTGTATGTTTTTTAACTGTTTAAGTGATGTAATTCCATTTTTTTTTGCTGAAATTAAACATGTGCAACAGTGATATAATGCAGAAAATAAACATCAACACATAACAACAAATTTAATTTAGGAGTTCACCCGAATATCGTGGGCTACGTCTCCTTGAGCTTTTGTCATCTTGACTTGGCTCTTTGGGATTATGGAAAATTTATTTTACAAGTTACAAAACTCAACTCCAATGGTTTAATGAACTAAACCAATGGGTTTATAATACCATATTTATCCCTTTCATGGCTTTCATCACTCTGCAAACAGATCTAGGCTTCCTTAGACTTGATTCCTTCTGTCAGTGCTCTTGAGCTACACTGAGCTTATCTATGGCACTAACTCCTTCAGAATTCTTTTTTTTGTCCCTAAAACCTCACCTATTATCTCCAACACATATCATACCTCCAAAATGGACAGATCATTTTCTCAAAATGAACACTGCATCCCCAATCTAGACCTGCCTCCACGGTTGGTACTGGTTTGCCTAAAACTTCCCTGTGGCTGTTATGAAGGTAAATCTTATCTGCGGATAGAGACGATCCCTCTAGCCCTAGGGTGGTTCTAGTAACAAAACGACATGCTAAAGTGTTGCTTCCTAGTTAATGAATGAACAAAAGAAATGGTAGATTGACCTACCTTGAACCCAACGTTGTCGATGTTGCAGAAAGAGTAGTGGTCTCTCGCTCCTGCCTTGACAAGTCACGATCCGTTCGCTGTCATGCCCAGATACCTGCACATAGGACAAAGAACAAGAACAACATATAGCAGCGTAGTTTCATTCACCACTATTAGCCAGTCAAAGAGGGCTAAACATATCATATCAAATAAACATCATAACACGATAGTGGAAATGAACAGTAGTCATGTATATTAATGAGTAGAAGGAAGAGTACAACCGATGCTTTGACGTCGTGGTATCCTCTAGCAGGGTTCAGACGAAACGCATCTCAAGTGTCGGTTAGGGAATTCGAACTCAAGCTCTCTTAGAAGTCATCGACTTGAGCTCTCTCAATGCTATCTTTCTTACTCTATCTCCTCTAGCAGCTTAGCTATAGTATAATTCTCTTGTTCAACTATTCAGTAATTTTTCTATAATGTGTCCAGCTAGCTTCTACTAAAGGATATAGTTTCTTATATAGAGGAAAGAGAGGAGGTTGGGGTCCCTACAAAGGTGGGAGGGAGTCCTATCCTTTAGGAGAGTTCCAAGGGAGGTGGAAACTACTAATTAAAGGAAGGAGTCTGCGGTTGTTTCAGTTCAACCACTCCCAATGACTCATCCCCGAGGTGGTTGGAATGGAACCTCCACATCTATTTTAAAAAAAAATTCCATAAATAGCTTGGTGCGGGTGTCTAACTGGCACAGAGCGGAAAGTGGCGCGGGCTTAGTGTTAAATTTCCAGGTCGGCGCGAGGATGTAACAGGCTACTCGCGCCAAGGCAAAAATAGGGATTTTCACAGCTCTGCTTAGGGAAATGTCAACAAGAAGAACGTTGTTTTCATCAAAAGGGATGCAAGGATTGTATTTGCAAAGCATGACACTACGTATTGGTTACAAAAACGACCCTCCAATGTGCGAGTTGGGGATTGCAGGGATAGTGACAAAATTTTGTGTAACAGTGGCGCTTCGACCTTCAGAAGTCTTCAAATGGCTCTAAAAATCCCTTCAATGGATTCATAATTCCAAAATAGTGATAATAGACTATTGGTTCACTGAAATTGACCTCCGGCTGCTCCGGTTTCGCCTCCAACACTTGGTGGCACCCCTTGGCTCTAGGGTCAAAGAAAACTTTTATGTGGGTTCTCGACCTCTAGAATTCCTCAAAATCTTCTTCAAACTCCTCCATTGAATTTATAATTCTTATTACATTCAAAAAATGACTATTGGTTTGTTGCATAAGGCCTCTTAGCTGCCCTGGCTAGGCCCCGAACTGCTACTAGCACTTGCTAGCCCTGGTGGCCCCTGGAACTTCACTGAAGCATCTCAGATTTCAAAAGACCTCTACATTCTCTTAAAACCACACCATTAGTTACAAAACATATGAAACATCAAAAATTTACTATTGTATTACTGAGAAAGGCTTCTAGCTGCACTAGCTAAGCCTCAAACTACTTTTGGCCCATGGTGGCCCTGGTGGCCCCTAGAACTTCACCAAAGCAAAAACCTGCACAAAATTCCTCTAATGGCTCTTTAACCCTGACCAATGAGTCTAGAATGTCTGAGATAGTCGAAACTAACTATTGGCACACCAAAATTGGTTGAATCTAGCTCAAGATAGAGCCTGAACTCATTTTGCCCAATGACCCCTAAAAATCCTCCACCAAACCTGGAGGAACTCAAGTTAACTGCAGATAATTTTGGGGTTATGCCAAAAATGGTGCACCTACCATAAAAATAGCCAGCCATGACCATGGAAATAAATGTTAACCGTCACGCGTGGGCACATGACCCTAGACTCCGCACGATTATGGTTAATGTCGGGGTTTAACTCCTGACCGCAACTGTCAGCATTACAAACTAGCATGTGAACAAGTTTCAAGTTAAACAGAACCGTCGGTGGTTTTGGGGCTTAGCCCTTGGTTCATGGTGCTAAGGCCACATGGGGAGGCTAGCCCCCTCTGACCCCCATATGCACAACCACTATGGTTTAAATATAACGTGTCGACATATATAATTAAGAACTTGTTGTAGCGTGGTTGGTCGAAGAATTTGCATGCGGGCGAGGAGGTCCCATGTTCGACCTCGGTGGATTCCAAACCATATTTTGCTACGTAGTCCTGGGTACACATGGCGGCCTTAGGGCTGGCCATGTGTCGCCTTGTAATTGGCCCTTTATAAACCATACCCAATCGGATTGAGCCACTTGGCCTTCTATAATTGGACCGGAAGGGAATATTCCCTGGAATATTCTCTCCTTTTTAATATTCAAAGACCATTAAAACTTGGTCAAAGTCCAAAAATTACAGTTTACTAGACTTTTCAAACTGCAATAACTTCTTCATACGGTGTCGATTTTTCGAACCATTCGCGGTGCCAGAATCAGGAAGATGAGATCTACCCGGTCGCTCAGGTTCGGCACACTTCCGAACATTTTGAATTTTGAGATATCACTTTGGTCCATGATCCAAATCTGATCACACCTCCCCATTGGGAATCTTTTGGACCCCAAAAGGCTAACATACTTATCTGTACAGTAGATGAGAGTACAACACCCTCTTATTTCTAGCCTCCATACACTTGCCTTGCATGGCTTAGTGCCTTTGAACCACAACTTGAAGGTAGTCAACACTTCCCTTCCTAGTTGCACTTGTCCTTCTGTCAAGAACTGTCTTCCTTGCACTCACTCAGAAATTTTTGGCGAGAAATTAATAGAAGGTAGTTGAACATCGCTTTCTTGATCATCGATCCAAGGTGGCTCAAACAAACGTGAGATTACAACATAAAACATGCATACATAACTGAAATTTTCGTATGTACAAATGAGTGTATGTCTTACTGTGTCAAGAAGTCAAACCACTTCTTACCAAGCCACTTCCAAGGTAACTTTTGCTGCTGAAAATCTTCTTCATGTGAAACATCCGTTCTCTCATCAATGATGGAATATTTGGTTCCACTTTCACCAATCTTTCTATCCTCTTGCCTCATGTGCTTAGGACGATTAGTTGGATGCAATGTCCAACATTGGGAAACAACATGTCCCCTCTTCTAGCAATGTGTGCAAGTCTTTTGCACCTTCTTTGCAAGTTTCCTTCGCTTCAAATTTTTCCTGTATGCCTTCATCCTCTTCCAGCATTTTGAAACATCATGGTTACACAGACCACAATATGAACAACAACGCTTTCTTCCATTCAAGCATGTAGAATTTTCATGCCTTAAAGAAACATAATCAACTTGACTATGGGAAAAATTATACCTCAAATGTTGCTTTGCATGTACTTTTTACCTTCGTGAGGAGATGAACTAGTAGAGGTTTCAGCTTTATCTTGAAGACTAACATCAGTGTTTATGTCTTGAAAACTGTCTAAACTCTCATGCTCACCATAAGCTGCATGTCTACAATCTTCTTTCTGCAACATAGGCTTCGAACAATGGCAATCAACTTGAAAACAAACGTGACATGTTTGTGGTTTAGAACTTGTGACAAAAGTTATTTTTCAATTTGCCTCATATGCCTTCATTCCTTTGGAGTTTTCACCATTAGATTGAACATAACCAAGACCAAATTTCTTAGGTCGTTCCTCAACCAAAATAGGATCAATCATGCCTTGTGCATGTTTTCCTAAACCCTTGCCTTCATAGCCCATTTTAAACATCAACTTGGACCCTATACCTCTAGTGTGATTTTCAAATGAACTAACACATCTATCTAAAGAGGAAATTGAAGATAAATTAGATTGAATTACCTCTGCTTCATGCATGTTCTTAGTTAAGGCCTCTTGGGCTTGATGGAGTTGCATCTCCATCTCATGCATTCTTTGAAGAATTCCTTCTTTTTCTTCCTTCATAGAAACCAATTTATCATGAAGTATAGTGCTTTCTCTTCTATCTTCAAACATAATTTACACCATGTCCTTCAAGATGTTGAAGTCTCGCTTCATGTCTTCATCGAAGAATCTTGTGAAGGAGGAGTATTTTGAAACCTCACCTGAAGAATTTGTCATCTTATGAAAATAAAATAAATAATTTCAAAAAAATTCACAAAGCTTTCAAAAAAAATTGACAAAGCTTTTGAACAAAATGGTTGTAGAGTCAAGCTCTTCTTCAAGCAGCCTTTCGCAAACAAACCCTCTTATGCTTCAAGGGTTGCCTATGCAGGTCCTTTGGGTAAGGAAGATGCCTTCAGCCCTTTATTCCTTCTTTTCCTCTTCTAGACTTAGCTAACATTAGCTTCCGCTTCACCTCTAGAAAACTCAAGCAATAGTCAGTTTGCAAACAGTCAAATTCTTTAATTGTTTAAACACCTTTCAAGTCAAACAAGTAAACTATTGATTTGTTAATCAAGAAACCAAGTGATCTGATACCAACCTGATCTAAAAATGGGTTGGATAACTTGTTATGCTTTTCAAGGATCTCCCACTCAGTTAAACAAATAAAACATCTAGCTTATACTTGAATTTTTGCGGAATTTATACTTGAAATAGGTGTATGTTTTTTAACTGTTTAAGTGCTTTAAGTCCATTTGTTTTTTTCTAAAATTAAACATGTGCAACAGCCATATAATGCAACAAATAAAAATCAACACGTAACATCAAATTTAATCGAGGATTTCACTTGAATATCGTGGGCTACGTCTCCTTGAGCTCTTGTCATCTTGACTTGGCTCTTTGGTATTATGGAAAATTTATTTTACAAGTTACAAAAATCAACTCCAATGGTTTACTGAACTGAACCAATGGGTTTATAATACCATCTATATCCCTGTCATGGCTTTCATCACTCTGCAAATAGATCTAGGCTCCCTTAGACTTGATTCCTTTTGTTAGTGATATTGAGCTACACTGAGCTTCTCTATGGAACTAACTCCTTCAGAATTCTTTTTCTGCCCCTGAAACCTCACCTACTGTCTCTAGCACATATCAGACCTCCAAAATGGACTGATCATTTTCTCAAAATGAGCATTAAATCCCCAATCTAGACATCCCTCCACGGTTGGCATTAGTCTGCCCAAAACTTCCCTGTGGCTCTTTGACCTTTAGAAGCCCTCAAATGGCTCTACAAATCCCTTCAATAATGCCAAAAATAGTCAGAATAGACTATTGGTTCACTGAAATTGACCTCTGGCTGCTCTCGTTTCGCCTCTAATACCTGGTGGTACCACCTGGCTCTAGGGTCAAAGAAAACTTCTATGTGGGTTCTCGACCTCTAGAAGTCCTCAAAAGATTCTTCAAACTCCTCCATTGGATTCATAATGCTTATTACAGTCAGAAATGACTATTGGTTTGATGCATAAGGCCTCTTAGCTGCCCTATCTAGGCCCCGAACTGTTACTGGCACTTGCTGGCCCTAGTGGCCCCTAGAACTTCACTGAAGCATCTCGGCTTTCTAAATTCCTCTACAAGCTCTGCAAACCACACCATTAGTTCCAGAACATCTGAAACATCCAAAATTGACAATTGGATTACTGAGAAAGGCTTCTAGCTGCACTGGCTGCTACTGGCCCATGGTGGCCCTGGTGGCCCCTAGAAATTCCCCGAAGAAAAAACCCAATCTGCAACCCTCACCAATGAGTCTGGAATGTCTGAGATAGTTGAAATTGACTATTGGCACACCAAAATTGGTCGAATCTAGCTCAAGATAGAGCTTGAACTCATTTTTCCCAATGACCCCTAAAAATCCTCCACCAAACCTAGAGGAACTCAAGTTAACTACAGATAAGTTTGGAGTTATGCCAAAAATGGTGCGCCCACCATAAACACTGCCAGCCATGACTGTGGCAATAAATTTTAACCGTCACGCGTGGGCACATGACCCCGGACTCCGTGCAGTTATGGTTAATTTCAGGGTTTAACTCCTGACCGCAACTGTTGGCGTTACAAACTAGCATGTGAACATGTTTCAAGTTAAACGGAACCATCGGTGGTTTTCGGGCTTAGCCCTTGGTTCATGGTGCTAAGGCCACATGGGGGGGCTGGCCCTCGGTGTTGTCCCCCTCTGACCCCCATATGCGCAACCACTATGGTTTAAATATAACGCACCGACGTATATAGTTAAGAACTTGTTGTAGCGCGGTTGGTCGAAGACTTTGCATGCAGGCGGGGAGGTCCCGTGTTCGACTCTGGTGAAGTCCAAACCATATTTTTCTATGAAATCTCGGGGACATGTGGCGACCTCAGGGCTGGCCACATGTCACCCTGTAATTGGCCCTTTATAAACCATACCCAATCGGATTGTGCCACTTGACCTTCTGTAATTGGACCGGAAGGGAATATTTTGGGGAATATTTTGAGGAATATTCCAAGAATATTCCCTTTTTTTGAATATTCAAACACCATTCAAACTTGGTCAAAGTCCAAAAATTACAGTTTACTAGACTTTTCAAACTGCGATAACTTCTTCATACGGTGTCAGTTTTTCGAACCGTTTGCGGCTCCGAAATCAGGAAGATGAGATCTATCCGGTATTTTAGGTTCATCACACTTCCAAACACTTTGAAATTTGTGCTATCACTTTGGTCCATGATCCAAATCTAATCACACAGAAACACCCCATAATTATCATGTGTATTTTCCTAACAGTAAGATGATTGTTATGCCACGAGATATAAAATTCAATGAGGGGAAATCCATGCGGTTGTCGCTTGAGAGGGAGTTGGACTTGCATGCGAAGGATGAACTGTTGGTTCCCAAATATGAGTCTCTAGATGTGGATCAGCCACAAGAGGAGGTTCATGGAGTGGAGGATTCCACTCACACAAAGCCAAACATCAAACTGGTAAAAGGCATAACACAGAAGCTGATAGACTGAGACTTGATGTTACGCAGAATGTAGGAGCCCCTACTCCACAGCGTAGACAAAGACAGACTCCTGGCTGATTTACTGGATACATGGCTCTCATGAGCAAATGTATTGTGACTGAGCCATCTTCCTTTCAGGAAGCAGTGCAGGAGCCCACATGGGTAGATGCAATGGTGGAGGAGTATGACTCCATTGTCAAAAACAGTGCTTGGGAAATTGTTCCAAGGCCGATTGATAAATAACTGGTAGGTTCAAGATGTATCTACAAGGTAAAGCAAGTTGTTGATGGGAGTGTTGAGAAATACAAGGCCAGATTTGTGGCCCGAGGCTTCTCACAGATCAAGGGGATTGATTATAAAGAAACCTTTGCACCTCTTGCATGGTATTCTTCCATAAGAAGCATCCTTTCTCTCTCAGCGCAGATGGGTTGGCGCATTCATCAGATGGATGTGAAGACTGTGTTTCTCAATGGGATCATTGAGGAAGAGGTGTACATTGAGCAGCCTAATGGATTTGAGATCTTCAGCAGCGAGTCGCATGTGTGCAGACTCAAAAGAGCATTGTATGGGCTAAAGCAAGCACCCCATGGTTGGTACACTCGAATAGACAGATATTTCACCAGACTTGGCTTCACCAAGAGTGAGGCGGATGTAAACCTATACCAAATTGTGGGGGAGGGTAAGCTTTTAATTATTTTTCTTTATGTTGATGATTTATTACTGACTGGTGATGAGCAGCTGATACACTCATGCAAGGAGGACCTTGCAAAGGAGTTAGATATGAAGGATATGGGCCTCCTTCATTATTTCCTTGGATTGCAAATATGGTAGAGAGATGGTGAACTTTTTTTTTCTCAAGACAAGTATGCAAGGGAGATACTAGGTAAGTTTCACATGGAGGGATGCAAACCCATGGATACTCCTCTTCCAGGAAACTAGAGGAAAGAGGATGCTACATATGGATAGGTAGTGGATGCTACTGTCTATCGACAGTTAGTGGGTTCGCTAATGTATTTAGTGAATACAATACCGGACATATTCTATGCGGTGAACCAGCTTATTCAAGCGATGGTTAAGCCTACCAAGCTCTTTTGGAAGGTGGGAAAGCATGTCCTCAGATACCTGAGGGGAACATCTAAGTATGGCTTGTGGTACAGACAGACGAATGAGGTGAAGTTGCATGGCTTCACGGATGCAGATTCAACGGGCAGCCCAACGGACAAAAAGAGAAAATCAGGGGGGATCTTTAGTATCTGATCTACAGTTGTTTCTTGGTACAGCAGGAAACCGATATCCGTGGCACTCAGTTCAGAAGAAGTGGAATACATGGCAGCAAGTCAAGCTGCATGGGAGGCTATTTGGATGAGAAATATCATGTTTGGTTTGTTTGGTTCTCATTTAGATCCTATAGTGATTCATTGTGATAATCAGAGTTGCATTAAACTCTCGATTAATCCTGTGTTTCATGATAGATCTAAGCATATAGATATGTAGTATCATCATATCAGAGATTGTGTGCAGTGGAAGATCATGTTGCTTCAGTACATTCCTACGGAAGATCAGGATGCAGATATTATGACGAAGGTGCTCACTAGGAGCAAATTTGAATACCATAGAGACAGGATCGAGGTGAAGGATAATCCCTTTCTTATTGAGAGGGAGTGTTGAGATTCAACAAGATTATCCTAGTGAAAATTAAGCACCTACACTAGGATGGAGCCTTAGGCTATTTTTAGGTGGAAGTCTATTTTTAGAATGGATGAGAAAATTCTATTTATAGATGATGTTATATTTTTAGATGTATGTGTCAGTTCTATTTATAGATCGCATGTCTATTTATAGATGCATGTCGACTATTATTATCCCTTAATAATAGTTGGACAATAAATATTAATCTATTCTCATGGAGCACTTGGAATCAGTTAACTGAAGTGGCAAACCAGTTAGATGAAGGAATTTTGAGTTCAAAGGTTGGTTGGTGGAACATGCAAGTGCACTTAGTTGTAACTGCGTGATTCGAAGTTGTAACAGAGTTGGATGTGTAGTTATGTGAGTTGTAAAGTAGTTTAACTCAGTTAAGTGAGTTAAACTCAATTGTGCTAGTTGTAACTGAAGATACACTAGTGAGAGATCAATGTATTAATTATTAATTAATTCACAATCAGTGGTCTCACATGCAACTGCAGATTTACTACTGTTAACTAAATGCATGTCAGATCCAGTGGAGACCCAATTGAGATGTAGTTGAAAGGGACAGTTGACTATCAGTTGTACTATATTGGGTTGCACTCATGTAATCCAAACACACATTGGATATTCTCATGAGGATTGCACAGTCAAGGAGGGCATGATTGCATCGAATTTTTCTTTGTAATCATCTTGGATTGTGCAGTGGAGGCAAGTTGTTGTGAGGCAGAAATTTGGCTAAGGCATTTGCAAATTTCTACAAGACAGTGTGAGACGATTGTATATTGTACTGAGAGCTCTTGGATTAGAGTTTTGTATGAGATTATTTCATGATCCATGATATATACATAATATATGATAGTGGGTTTTTTAGCTTTATTCTTTCCCAGTAAAAACATCTGTGTTATGTGTGATTGATCTTTCTTCTTGATATTTCAATTGGCTATCGTGTTTTAAATTCCGCAAGAATTTTTGTAGAAGCGATTTTGTATTTAACAGTGGCATATAATTGTTAGATCAGGAGAATCCAGTGAATACATAATTTGTATTAAAATTTCTACAACAATATCTTGGGCATGGTACCTTTCCCTCACACTTATCAAAATGAAAAATGAGGGCTTTTAGAATTAAATCTCTATCATATCAGTTGGTACATTAAGTGTTATTTCGGAAGCACCATAATGGGGTCCTTCTCAAATTTCTAGAAGCACTTGATTCAAAAAGGGAATTATGATATATGCATGACAAACCAAATGGTGGACATTACACGGGTGATATTACTACGCACAAGATCATGCAAGCCAGTTAATATTGGCCCACACTTTTTAAGGATGCTCATGCTTATGCCTGTAAGTTTCCAATTTGTTAGAAATTTTTTGGTCATGCGAGAAAGTCAATTGCCCCATTGCAACCCATTATTTTAGAAAAGCATTTTCAACAATGGGGATTGGAGGTCAATGGAAAAATATTTCCACACTCATCGAAGAAACATTGATACATCCTAACTTATACAGACTATTCACATGGTGGACAGAAGCAATTCCTCTCAAACAAGTGAATGAATAGGAAGTCATCAGTTTCCTCATCCATTATACCATTACCAGGTTTGGTGTTCCTACGTCACTTGTTTTTTATAATGAAATTTATTTCTCATCACTTAAACATTATTATAGGGCATTAGAAAATGGCATTGTTTTGAAACATTCATATAACTATTATCCACATGGTAATGGTATTGCTAAGTCAACCAATAAAAATCTAATCCATATTCTCAAGAAAAACATTTACTCCGATAAAGGAACTGGCACAATTATTTGGTGAATGCTTTGTGGGTTGACTGTGTTATGCTGAAGCCCTCTCTAAGAACTTCCCCTTACTTCCTGGTGCATGGGAAAGAAGCCATCCTACATTCGAACATATATCTCCTAGCCCTTTAAATCTCTCAAGAGTCTCAGGGAAAGCTTTTCCTTACAGTTCAGATTAGGATAAAAACTCTTTTGAAGCTATAGGAAGAAAGGAGGAAAGTGAAAGAAAAAAAATGTATCCATCATAATCGTATCAAGCGATGGTTTGATAATAACTTTGTGGGGAATAAGGAGTTCAGTGTGGGATACCTAGTATTGAGGTGGGACAAAGCCCATGAAGAGAAAGGGAAACACACTAAATTCCAGTCCCTATGGATCAGACCGTATGTTGTTCATGACAAGTTTGGCCACCCCACTAATCGTCTTCAATCCTTAGATGCGAATATGGATTCTCTTCTTGTCAATGGACAATATTTGAAACAATATTTTCAATAATAGTATAGGGTTGTGTCCCTACCCTATGTACATATCTCTTATGTATTTTTAGTCTGTCTGTTTCTATCATGTTGAGTCATTTCCGTTGTTTTTGTGTTATCTTTGTGAATAAAACCTTCTGTGAAAGTGTTTTGTTTGGTTCCAATGCATGTGGAAAAATGGAAAAGGGCCTTGTGACACCACAACATTTCTCTAACCTTTAGTCCTTCTTCTTTATCTTGGTCCCTATCTTTCAGTCAATGATTTTTCGATGGAAAATATGATCCTTCCGTGAGAATATTTTTGTAGAACCATGTTACTGTATCTATTTTAGGAAACTCATTTCTAGGCTTGGTTCTATAATGTATTAGTGTTTTTCATGTTGATCCAATCAAGTTCAAAAGGACAAGGGGAAAATATATAACAAGAAAACCTACATCAGAGGTATATATATGCTTTTTTGAATAAACAACCTCTTCTTCTCTCAATAAGTCGGGATCCCTCTTCAGCCACACTGAAATAAATAAGTGCCTTAGCATAGTTCTACGAATAAAATAAATAAGGGTGAAATAAGAGAAAGAATTCCTGCGTAGAGAGGTGAAATAAGAGAAATAAATCCTACGTAGAGAGGTGAAACAAGCAACTTCATCGGGGTACTAACCACGATCACTGGCAGCGAAGAAATTCTTGTGTTCTTGTAGCAACTCTGCTGGGCTACTGTCCAGCCCTGCTAGTAGTGGAGAAACATCAACGATTAAAATTAAGACTATGATTATCTTATACTAACAAACTATATTGCCCTTATTCTGAATCAAAACAATTGTGATATAGCTAGGTTTATGAATGTGTTTAACCGAGAAAGGAATTGAGGGGAATACATCCATAACTTGTTAGAAAATTATATATTACAAAGCAATGCAACACATAAAATATGTGGAAAACACAAACACACAAAACGCTTTAAACCAGAGAGACACAGATATACGTAGTTCACCCAGTTTGGGCTACGTCCACCCCGAACAGCTAGTCCTTCCTTTCTAGTATCCAGCAAAATGAAGAGACACAACCTACAGCAGATCCGTTGTAATATCCTTTTTTCTCACTCACAATCTCTCTATCAGTTTCTCGCTCTGAGAATACACATACAATACACAGCCGCAATACAATACCCTCATACAAAACAAGGGGTTGCCTTCTAGGGAAAAAACCCTACATTAAACATAACTTTTACCGTCTGATCATCCACCTAATAAACGGCCCAGATTGACTAGAAGTTACAATACTTTTACAAGGCAATTTTACCTCTGTTTTTATCTTGGGGCCCCCCAGGCAACGTTTAATTACAGGCGACGTTGTCGCCCCATTAAGAACAGGGGTCCAACGCTGTGATACAAAATAAAGAAGAAAATCAAGCTCCACACCCAACATAACTGGGTTAAGTGGTAAAACAAAGTTATCCAAATGATGAATCAATACTTACTGAGGAACTATACCTTTTACAAAAAGTTAGACCAAGGCATAGAAGTTGGAGTCCTACAAGTGTGTCTCCAATTGTTGTCACTGCTACAACATCCTCGAAAATTTTGGCCTACATCCAAAATTTAGAGCCTACTCTAACCCTATAAGTTATCATTTCTAGTGGTAAGAGTCATCCCATGTAAATCCTCTAAGTTTTCTAGTCCCTTTGTGTAGAAAACCAAAGTGTCATTTTTTTAAGTGTCATTTTTTTGCATGGGAAGTGTCGTAAATTGTGAAAGAAAATTTCTAGTATATTTCAAGAGGAAACTTTGTTATTGATGGGTCTTATCTACCATATAGACATGTAATAGACTCATTCCCAAATTTTTATGCATTGTCGTACTAGTGTCGTCAATGTTGTCGCAAAGTGTATCTTAAGAGTCGTGCTTGAAGGGGTTTTTTGTTTTGTCGTCACATTAAGGGGATCATGTTGCTTCTGAGTGTTGAGTGTTCTATGTTTTTTTGTTAATGTTTCTGAGTGTGTCACCATGTTCAAGTCTTACCCTATTTTCATCTATGCCTCACTGATCCCACAACTATTCAAATTCCAGAAGACTTCATGCATGACCAACCTAATCTCACTCTGCCCCTTTGAATTGTGCATTGTGCAGTTGCAAGGCTCAACCTACATCCCTTGCCTCTTGGAATTGTGTAATGCGTATTCACTGCCTCCAAGGACTACGCATTGCATAGTCACAGTGCTCAAGAACAACCTCATGACCTCCAGAACTGCACAATATTACCTCCCATCCACTCTCTTTCTATGTACTACACAATCCTAGTCTGCACTCTGTCTCCTTGTCTCCTTGAACTACGCAACTCCACAATCCAACTACCCAATTCCCCTCCAGAACTACATTGCACAATTACAGTGGGAAAACCTACATCATTGTGACCCTCAATTACAAAATCCTGATTAAAAGGACTCCAAAATTGTGCATTTCATAGTAGAAAGCCTCAGTCCCCCATTCCTAACCTCTAGAATTGCGCAATACACAATCCCTGAGCTTGCCTCCCAGTCCAGTACTTGGTTCCAGGCTAGTTAGTGGTTTTCATGAAAAAATTTAGACTAGGATATTTCTGAAATGATGTTGTCTTATCATGAGTGAATTTCATTTATAGGTACAACATCTTGACATGATAGGGTGATGCTCAGAAAGGAGGAGAAGGAGACTATGCTAGAAGACACTTATGAAGCTGTGAACACAATATGATCGTTGAACAAGAAGATGAAGAGACACTAGATTGCGATATAAAATGATGAACCAAGATCATAGTTAAGGTTCCCTATTCTCAAACCTATTGAAGGAGGAAGAGGAAGAACATGCAACATATTTCATGAAGACACAAAGGTAGCAGCAAGAGGAGAAGCTTAACATTGACACATCATCATCAAGTCCATGTCATCAGTGTCAAGTCATGTCTTGTTAAGGTGTCATTTTAAGATTCATATGAGTCACCATGTGCCACAACATTTGTGGATGTAATTATTTAATTTCAATAAATAAGAAATGTAAATAAAAGTGGAAGTCCAAGAGTCACCTATAGAATGTGGAAAGTCATGTAGAAGTCAAAGAGACTCATAAGAATTCAAAAAAATAATATGGAAGTTCAAGAGTCACGAGGGGATTCCAAGAGCCACCTCATTTTTTATATATACACCCTCATAACTTAAGCAAAGGAATTTCACCTTAGCTTCTCCAACTAGACATTAGAGAGGAATATAGTTATTTTGGAGAGTAGGTGGTAGCTCTAACGCTACACTACTGGATCTAGTGGTGTTCATTATATCAATGTATCCTGGAAATGTCGCTTAATTTAAAATCTCATTGAGACGATGCACATTTATACATATATCGTAAATTTTGTAAGACTATTGTTTGAGTGTTTCCAATATATGTTTTTGTTATTTCGTACTAAATAAATTGAACTATTTCAGTGGCTTTGGTGCTTATCTTATTACATGTCTGTTGTACTTATTTTAATGATCGTTACTTCTATGTGAACTATTTCGCTTGTTGATTTACGATTCTTTCATACATATATATGCTCGTGTGTATTTATTAGAATATTACTTTTTATTTTCTCTTGAAGGCTCACTTTCGTTTCCCTCTAGTGAAAGAACCTTGATATATTCTGAAATAGAACATTTCACAAGGCATACTCACTTGTTCTTTCAAAAGTGCATGTACATTTCTATCTTGTTCTAACTATTGAAGCCAAGGCAACTTAAGAAAATAGCAGTAGGGCCTTATTTCCGAAAGGGATCCTATACCAAACGGTGTGAGGTCTAATTGGGACTTCACATCGGGGAGACTCCTTTGCATGTTGACGGGTTCCAACACCATCAACACCACCCTAAAATATATGCAGCGATTGATAACCACAAATATAAACAACAATCCATAGTGGTAGATACCTCAGGTATGATAAACCATGTCAAAGTTAAAATTTTGGTTGATTCTAGTTCTACATATAGTTTCATTTCACCATTTTCATTAGGAAAATGTGGGTTGGCATCCTATGAGCATGATGACTTTTAAAAATTCGAATAGATTTTGGGGTAAAGCAAGTGGTAGGACCTACATTTGACCAATTTTGAGTAAACCTCGGAGTGTGTAAAATTATTTGGAAGGCATATGTCACAACATTGGGGATGTACGGTGTAATCATCTTCATGGACTAGATAGAATCTCATCAAGCTTTGATTGATTTTTTCAAAAACAAGGTGATTTGTTTAGATGATGAAGGTAGGTCAATTGATAATTTTGGTATAAAGAGATGAGTGTCCCTACAATTCATCTCCATGATGAAGGTAAAAAAATTTCTCTAGAAAGGTTGTAAACTATATGTGGTCGAGGTTGTAAGTGACCAAAAGGGACCCTCCCTATATCAATTCCCAATTTTTTTGGAATTTAAGGATGTTTTCTCTAAATAATTTCGAGGATTACCCCCTATGAGTGAGAACGATTTCATAGTCGATCTAAAACATGGTATAGAGCCAATATTCAAGACACCCCACAGGATGACAACTCCAAAAATTTATGAATTGCAGACGTAGTTAAAAGAGAGATTAGATTTCAGATTTATTAGGCCCAATATTTACCCTTGGGGTGCACTAATAATATTCTTCAAGAAGAAAAATGGTTCCTTAACATTGTGAATAGATTACAGGGATTTTATTTGAGCCATAGTAAAGAATATGTACTTGATACCTAGAATAGATATTGGCCTATTCGACCAAATGAAGGGAGTAACAATTTTTTTTTTAATTGATCTACGATATAAATACCACCAACTAAGGATTAAGGAAGTTTACATCCTAAAAAAATCCTTTTCGAACTCGATTTGGGTACTATAAGTTTGTAGTAGTTCCATTTGGTTTGACGAATGCCCCAACAGTGTTAGTGAGTCTCCTAGATGGTGTGTTTTAAAAGTATTTGGACCAATTTGTGAAAGTATTTTTGGATGATATTCTCGTGTATTCCAAGAATGAAACGGAGCATGAAAGGCACCTATGTGTTGTGTTGATATGCTTAAGGGAAAATTGGTTGTATGCGTTGAAGAATGTAACTAGGTTCGGTCTTCATAAATTGTACGAGTCAATATTTATGGTATTTGTCAAAAGAATAAAGAAAATAATTTTACATTATTATTAAATGACTTATTAAAGCATGGGTTTCATGCTTGGTCCATATTTATTTTAGGTCAAAGTCCCTATTTTTGACTTCTATGTTTTATTATAAGTCTATAGGATTATTACATATTTAAATTGATCCATGTTGGGCTTTTGAATCATGCAAATAGGTTAAGTATTGGGACAAATATAATTTATGAGGCCTCCACACCAAGTCGGCCTTAAGGTGGTCAAGTCGGCCTCAAGCCCAAAAATTTGAGCTCATCTAAAGCCTATATATACAGTGGAATCGAACTCACTTGCATCCAATTCACTACAACACAGAAATTCGATCTCGAAGCTACAACAAGAGAAATTTGCGAAGTGAAGGAGAAGGAATTTATGGATTCGGTTTTAGGAACACTTAAGGAGCTAAAGAAAATTGAAATTTTGGTGCTACTCTCTCTATCTTTCGTGCTATAGTTTGGGAGATCGAAGTCCTCAAATATAAAATGCATCAGGTGTTGTTGTCAAGTGAAGAAGAGGTCGTAGTTGGTTTTACTAAGTTTTATCGGGCCTAAATCGAAGTATTTGAAGCAAGATAAAATTCTCTACCTCAAGATCGAAGTCTTAAGAAGCAAGGTCAAAGTTCTAGGTCAAAGAAATTGCACCATAGTGTTGCTACTGTTGTTGTTGCTACTAGATTCAGAAAGGATCACAATGAAAGCTTAATTGGTGTGGAGGAAGTCCAGTTCAAGTTCTAGAGTCTTAACAATCACTATTAAAGGAAGAATTACTGACTGGGTTTTCCCCAATAATGGGATTTTTCCCTGGTTGCTGGCCTACATATGGTATCCTTGGTCTATGTGTATTGCTTTGATAATTGCTTGATGAACTAATAAGAAGGACATAATAAGAAATAAAGAAGATCACAAGTAAATAATCAAGAACAAGAGGATGTTTCTGCCTTTCTGATTCTCTAACATGGTATTAGAGCTTTGGTGAAAGAAGAAGGAAAAAGACAGTCTCAAGGAATTGATCAAGGAAGTCATAAGAATTTCACTAAAGGAAAGAAGTCTTCACTACCTTCAACAAATATGTCTAATGCTATAAAGTGAGAGAACATGTTTGAAGGAGCCTCAAATTATACTTCTTGGAAGAAAACGATTGACATCATCCTTGAAAATAACAAGGTCTTATATTTGGTCAAAGGAAAAATGAAAAGGCCTATAGAAGAATTAAGTGATGATGATAAGGTAAAGTACATAGAATTGGAACTATTATCTATGGATTTGATGGTTGAATTCATAAAGGACAACCAGCTTGTCCCCTTCATAGCAAACATTTATCATGCTCAAGAAATGTATGAAGCAATGTCAAAACTATTCACCATCAAGAATATTAGAAAAGTGGCAAGTTTGAAAAATGAGCTAAGAACTACTAAGATGACCAAGGAAGATATTGTTTCCTCTTTCTTTGTAATGATAGGAAGAATAAGGGATGATTTTCTTTCCATTTATGAAATATTTCCAGATAAAGAACATGTTATTACAGTCATTCTGGGACTACCACCTTCTTGGGGTTCTTTTGCTTCAGGTCTCAACAGCTGGAAAGAAACACCCACCTTTGACGAGCTATAGAGAACATGCAGTCAAGAATAATTAATGGTCTCCATGGTAACCAACAATGAAGAAGTCTCAAATTCTTATGTTTCTCATCATAAAGTAATATTCAAGAAGAAAGGGCCAAAGAAGAAGGTTGATATGTCCAAAATTAAGTGTTTTCATTTTCACGAGATGGGAATATAGGAGTGAATGCTCTGACAACCCTAGGAGAAATAAAAGAGACATAGATCATGCTAACATGGTTGCAGAAACATCATCCCCCAATAAAGAAAAGCCTGAAGATGACTTAAGGGACTTTCACTACTAATCCCCTTCTCTCTTATATTTTATTTCTATATTTTATGTAGTATATGTTTAACATCTTCTTGGAAATATATTTCTTTGTTTTATAAGTTTTAGGTTTGCCCTCAAGATTGGGAGGGAGCCCACAAAAATTCCTCGAGATAATTAACCCATTCCCTCTATTTTCCTTCATATACTTATTTAATATTTTGATTATATTAAATACTAATCACTTGTCTACCTCTATTCCTTGTCCAGGAAACAATTTGTTGGATGTTCAAAGAATCATGAAGAAGGCTTCTAGGATCAAATAAGAATGCCACACAAGACAAAAATTTTGCCAAATAATCAAAAGTGTGTATTGAAATATAAAGTCTTGTTACTTTCTTTGAAATATCCATTTCTATGTTACTAATTGTTGTTATGTCTAACACTATTGAATCCTAAAAGGATTTTTGTTTGGGATGATTCATCACTTGATGGATCTATCCAATTTATACACCTCTAATTGCTTATATAAATAGAACCTTAAGGAGGTTATATAAAAACCCTAACCTAAGGGTATGTTGATAATTTGTGAAACCCTAAACCTATTTAGGTTTATTTAGGAAGAAATCATTATTTTGGTTGATGTATTGATAATGTAGAGTTTGGGATTTTGAAATAATCATGGAAACTCTATACTTGTTGAAGCTGAAATGATGTTGTTTGAAATCTCGAACCTTTGAAGCTTGATATAATAAAGGTTTTCTTTGACAATGAACCGAAACCCTAGGTTTTGGTTAGGTCTACAAACAAAATCCTCATTATGGAAGGTCATAGGAGTGAAACCCTAGGTATATGTTATTTTGATTGAATCCCTAGCCTAGTTTAGGTCAATATATGACTAAATGTGTTAATATTGTCAAACATATGATATAATTATAATGATAATCTCCTATATATGTGTGTTGACCTAATTTCTAATGGTCCAAATTTCTAGGGTTTGGAATCAAGCCTTAGTAACATTTTGAAAGTTCTAGGATGATGATTGGAAAGTCTAGAGTTTATAACTAATCCTAGTAATGGCTAAATTCTCTAGTATGTATATTCATTTGAATATATATAATGTGTGTTGAGAATTTGTAGATGGAAAAATCTAGGGTTAACATCAAATCCTACTGGAAGTTACTTATGTTGCGTTTATTGAATCCTAGGGTTTACATTAAACCCTAGTAGAAGCTCTTCATGATATGTTTTAATTGATTGAAAATATAGGGTCTGTAACTAACCCTAGTGAAAGTTGATCATGATAATATCTGATCTACAATTAATATTGATTGACTCCTTTGTATAAAATCTAGGATTTGTACGAATCCCTAGTGAAAAGTATTACATGTAAATTCTAAAGGTTGTTAGATATCTTGTAGATCTATATTGATTCTAGGGTTTACTAAATTTTGTAGCAAGGTATATTAACCTTTGAAAGAAACATTGAAACCCTAGATAGAATGAAATACATTGTGAAGTAGTCTAGGTTTTATGATAAAAGTCCCTAGCAAAATTTTGAAGAGTATATGTCTCTTGTTAGGGTATCTGATATGTATAAATTTGAAAATGATTTTGTGATTGTGATATAGCTAACTTGATGCTTTTATAGTTTTGGTTGTAATTGCTATCTAAAGTTGTGCAGGTACATCATAAACATGAGAAGTTGATAAGTATGATGAGGAGGATGGAAGCCATGAAAAATTCTCCAACACCTAAATAATAAGTTAATCTCCCTACATTAAGAGGGAGCCTAGATAGAAGAATTATCCCTAGTTAAGAGGGAGGGCATAACAAAGTTTCTGATTAGAGAATATATTATGGAAAGATATGTTGCCACATCTAAAGTAGGAAGAAGAATATTCTCCTGAAAGGTTCTATTAATGATCCTACTGAGATTAGTTGAAGAGAAACATTCAAACCCTGAGATTTCCTTTGATTATGCATTTGAAATTATTAATGATTTGGGTTTGTGTTTGCACAGGTGAATCTCTCGAAGGATTTTATAGCATGATGGTTACCAATCAGTTTTATTGGGATATATTGGTTGTCATTTATCTATTGGATCAAGGTGTATTAAGGCTTTGAGAGTGAAGTGTTGCCTGGAAATGCCCTTGATCTGCTATACCAAGGTATAATGAGGCTTTGTGAGTGAAACATTGCCTGGAAAGACGTCGGGTCAACACCTTGTGTTGATGTCTAGTAAGGAGGGTGGCATCGGGTGGATGTGCACCTAGTTCCTTGGGTTGGTGGTTAGTAAGTATGCCTGATGGTACTTAAAGAAGTTGAAAGATTTAGTCCATCTTAGTCCCACTCGGTTCGATTTCTTTGGTCTGGAATCTGGTCCATGGCATTGTGATGCCTAAATTGTTGAGTGACCAATGGATAGAGTTCCCTGGTCAGGAATTTATTCCATGACATTTAAGTGTCTAAAGATTCTTCATAGTTCTCATAGTTGAGATCTACCTTGTACTGTTGAGCTATGAACACCTCCCTAGTTAAGAGGGAGAGTTGAAAAATGTAACTAGGTTCGGTCTTCATAAATTGTACTTGAGTCAATATTTATTATATTTGTCAAAAGAATAAAGAAAATAATCTTATATTATTATTAAATGACTTATTAAAGCATGGGTTTCATGCTTGGGTCATATTTATTTTAGTTAAAATCCCCTATTGTGGACTTCTAGGTTTTACTCTGAGTCTATAGAATTATTGCAGATTTAAATTGATCCATATTGTGCTTTTGAATCATGCAAATAGGTCAAGTATTGGGTCAAATATAATTTATGAAGCCTCCACACCAAGTCAGCCTCAATCCCAAAAATTTGAGCCCATCTCAAGCCTATATATATAGTGGAATCAAACTCACTTGGAACTAATTCACCGCAACACAGAAATTCGATCTGGAAGCTGCAACAAAAGAAATTTGCGAAGTGAAGGAGAATGACTTTTTGGAATTGGTTTTTGGCACAATTAAAGAGCTGAATAAAATTGAAATTTTGGTGCTACTCTCTCTTTCATTCGTGGTATATTTTGGGAGATCAAAGTCCTCAAAGGTTTACTGCATCAGGTGCTGCTGCCAAGTGAAGAAGAGGTCGTAATTGGTTTTGTTGGATGTTGCTGCTTTGAGAAGTTGTGTTGGGCCTAAATAAAAGTATTTGAAGCAAGATCGAAGTCTTAAGAAGCAGGGTCAAAGGAACTGCACCATAGTGTTGCTATTGCTTCTACTGCTGCCAGATTTAGGAAGGATCACAAGGAAGCTGGATGACTTGGTGTGGAGGAAGTCTAGGTCAAGGTCTTTAGTCTCAACAATCACTAATGAACGAAGAATTACTGACTGGGTTTTCCCCAAGAGTGGGGTTTTTCCCTGGCTGCTAGCCTACATCTGGTGTCCTTGATCTATGTGTATTTGCTTTGATATTTGCTTGATGAACTAATAAGAAGAAATATAAGAAGAACATAATGAGAACTAAATAAGATCACAAGTAAATAATCAAGAACAAGATGACTTTTTTGTCTTTCTGATTCTATAACAGTATGGAAATTAGTTGTCAAAATAGAATAAAATTCATTGTCTCAGACACATTATTTCATCAAAAGGGATTTCAGTTGAACTGGAAAAGGTAAAGACCATAGTGGATTATCTATTAACGAAAAAAATTCATGAGTTGCATAAATTCAAAAGTCTAGTAGTTTGTTATTGAAGATTCATTGAAGGTTTTACAAAGACTGTGAAACCCATCACCACATTGAAATGAAAGGGGGTTAGGTATGAATGGACAAATGAATTTGAGTTGCATTCATCGAACTAAATAGATTAATAACTAGTGCATTAATCCTTTGAGTACCTTACATGGAGAAGGATTTCACAATTTGCATAAATTCTTCAAAGAAAGGATTGGGAGCAGTGTTAAAGAAAGAAGGCAGAGTAATAGCTAATGCATCTAGGAAGTTGAAGAAACATGAAGAGTTGTATGCTACCCATGACTTAGAATTAGCAACAGTGATCCTAGCTCTGAAGTTGTGGAGACAATACCTTGTCAAGAGAAGCTTTGAGTTGAGAAATGATCATAAGAGGCTAAGGCACCACTTCACTTAGAGGGATCCGAATTCTACGCAGAGGTGGTGGAGAAAATTCATGAGTGAGTATGATTTTGGGATTTCATACATTAGGGGAAAGAAGAATGTGGTGACCGATGCATTGAGTAGGAGGCCACAATCATTCTCTGTAGTACCCTTGATGTTCAATTTTAGGGAGCATGTGTCGAAGAAAATATTTGAATATAGTTGGTATCTGAATGTTACATTAGCACTCCAGAGTGGTAATCAAATAGAACCAAATTTTGAGGGTTATGTCCTTGAACCAGATGGACTATTGAGATTTTAAGGGAGAATGTACACCCCTAAGGAAAGGGTTATATGAATAACCATCCTCTAAGAGTCACATAGAGCACTCTAATTTGCACATCCTGGCATGAATAAGATGTATGTAGACATGAAGAAACTCTTCTTTTAGGCATGCTTGAAGCGCGTAATAGTCTAGTTTGTCCGAAGTGTCTTGAATGTCAATGAGTTAAGGTTTATCATCACCACCCAGCATGACTCCTACAACCTCATAACATGCCTATGTCCAAATGGCAGGACATTTCTATGGATTTCGTTGTGGGTTTTCCAATCACTTGACATAGGAATAATGCTATATTGGTTGTAATTGGTAAATTTACCAAAAGTTACCATTTCATCCCTCTGAGAAACACTTATGACGTTACCAATGTGGCATGATTATTTATAAGGAAAGTTATTTGACTACATGGGTCACCCACAAAGATCATTTATAATAGGGACTCGCATTAGTTCTAGATTTTGGACAATATTACATTCACCGTTGGGGACTCAGTTGAACTTGAGCTTTGCATATCATCTAGAAATAGATGGGAAGACCAAAAGAGTAAATTAGGTTATGTAATATATGCTTAGAATGTATTTCATGAATAATCATAATCGATTGGAAAGGTACTTGTTTATTCAATTTAATTTTCTTAAATTGTTGACATAAATTATCAACCAAAGTTGGTAAACTTGTGAAGTGCAAGTGCACTATATATGCTAGAATCCCCAAGTTATTAGTGTGATGGTTATATTCGTAGATATTGCTTCTAAGGATGTTTTTATTCCTATGTCATTAATGAAATTGATGGATTAAATTACAACTAAATTCTTAAAAAAATCAACTTTGCAAAGATCAATTAAATTATACAGATCAACTAAGTTTTTAAAAACTGAAATAAATATGAAGCAACCTCAGCTAATTTATCTGTTAGTATCGAATAATTTTGACAATCTAACGCAAGAAAATGAAATCAGATCCTATAAAGAAAAGGAACTTTGATGTTTTTATGTTTTTAGAAATGAAATGTTATGTAAATGAAACTGAGCAAAGAAATGAATAAGTCACTATTGTTCTTAACATAAATCACTATAAAAATAGAAAGCATTCACACTCTTGTACCAAAAATTAAATCACTAAATCACTATTTCTTGAAAGGAACTCACTGAAACTAGAAATGAAATCTTTCAATGTTCTCGGAATAAATCACACATGGAAAACTAATCTACAATAAACCATTGTTGCATGGAAAGAAAACTAAGATTACTTCTGCATTGAATCAAATAAAAAAGGAAGATGAACCTACATCAAATGATAAAGGCAAACCATCTAAGCATCTACTCTAAGTAGCAAATTGAAATTCTGGAAATGACTACAACGTTTACCATAGTGAAAGCATAAACTGAAGCTACATCAAATGATAAAAACAGAGTTATGAAAACATCTAAATGAAAAACATAAAAGAAATTAGAACCTTATATGTTTGCAGGGGCCCTCCACAAACATTTGGTTTCAACGATTTAATCCAACACTAGTTGCGCATCGAACCTTCAAAATACTTCTTCAATTAAAAAGGAATAAAATAGAGTTTCAAGAGTTTCACAATCGCATCATAATTTCGCACTGTCAATACATTTGTTTTCCTTGTATTTATAAAAGCCTGTTCATTAACTATTTCGAGGCTTTTATGCCTATTTGGACTAAAAAATTTATATCTTAAGCTTCTAACATATAATAGAATGGTGTTGCTTCACAATTTGCTATTTGGAAAAGAAAATTGTGAAGCGTGATAGCTTTGGACTCTTGCTCACTTTTCCAACATGTGTTTGACCACTCTTTTGACTATGCAACTGGGCGATTTCCTACACGATTTGGATTGGATGGAGAGGAGGAAATCAATGAGAGGATTATTCTTCACTTGTCCACATACTTATTTGCTCAGCTGGAACCTCAGAACCCGATGAACCATGGAGATGGCTACATAAATGTGGATCAGCTGCAGAATCACGTCAATTATGTAGCTAATACAAAATTTAATCTAATAATAAGGAACATTACTGAATATGAAATATAGGTCATAAAAATACCTTACCATGTCAAAAAATTGCAATTTAATATTTGTTTGAGCTGATGATGATGACAAAAAGGAGGAAAGATAGGAGAAAGAAAGTGTCAAAATGAGGCAATCATGAGGCTCTACATTCACCCATGTTGCAGTCATTGCATGTCCTCATGAAAAAACACAAAATTGATGGTCATTTTTCATGCTAATGAATTTTCCTTGAAACTTCTGCTAGAACATCCAAATTTAACTTATTTACCTTCTTTCTTGTCACAACCATCCTTGGCTTCCTCATCAAGATCTTGTATTTCAGATTTATGACCTGTCTTTTAAGATTTTTATTCTTTTTATTTAACTCCTTATTTTTCTTGTACAATAAGCCCAAATGCAAAACGATATTGTCATTTTTAGTTTTCTCAATTTTGTTCTCCAATTTTAAAGCTTCGTGCTCCTGTTTTATATGTTTGTTTAGTATCTCCAGTTCAAACATCTCTTACCTTAAAGTGTTCACAACTGGAGGTTCTTATGGACTACTAGGTTGACCTTCTTCCCTTTGTTCTAAGACTGATGTTTTTCCTGTATATATTTTCTCCAAAGATTTAATGTAGTCATAAATTTATTGTTGTAAAGGATCAATTTCTCGGGTCCTTCGCTCGGGACTATGAGTAGGTGAAATAACAGTGGGTGATGGAACTTTGGGTTCCTCTTCTAAATCAAAATATGTTGTATCTTTTGGAGATGGTTCTTTTACTGCCTGACTAAGCCTAGCACTTCTTCTAAGTGCTGGGGGAGGATTTTGAAATTTTTCCCTTTTCTTCCCTGTCTTGAACTCCTCTGTTTTCTTGGATTTATTATTTTCTTTTGTGTTGTCTTCCCTATTCTTAACACTTTTCTTCTTAAGTTTTCCTAAAATATATACAATGGGAACCTCATCTTCTGACTCTTTTTGTGAGGTTTTTTGTTCTTTTTCAACAGGGATTTCAATTTTTCTTTTTCTCCCCCTTTGCTTTGCTATTGTTGGGTTGTTCTTGGTCTCACTCTTTGAAATTATTCTGAATAAGGAAATTTTCCAAAGTATCCCCTGTTAGTGTCAGAATATGCATTTTTCCATCACTGATCAAAATCACTCATTTCATTATCATTTTAGGTGTCTCACTCTGAAATTTTTATATCATTCCATTAGGTCATGCTAAAATTTGTTTCACTGATGGTAGCCCTAGTCATAAAAACATCACTCTTCCTCAAATTTGATTACTTGATGGCATAGCTTCATACCTTGCTGACTGTACATCATTCGAAAAGTTAATGTCATCATGCCATAATGTCAGTCATGTCATCTTGAAATTCATTCCTTCAAGGTCTCATTAGGTTTTTTAGGGTTTTTCAAGGTTTCACTAGGTCATTAGGGTTTCCATGATTCAATAAAAGTCCATTCCATTGCATAAGACCAGTAAGTAGAGGGTGATCCAATAAACTTCTCTTCGCCATGTGAAGATGACTTATAAAGAAAAATTCTCATTTCAGCATGTAATTTGAATTTCACAATGTAATTATTTTTATTTTCATTATGTAATTTTATGTCTTTCAAATGTAATAAGTACAAGGTTCCCAGGCTGCCATCCCAAGGTTCCACATGTCAAAGCATAAAAATGCAAAATCCTAGTGTTCTCTAATCTCATCAGATGATCAGATGTCAAAGGAAAAATTCATATGCAAAGGTACAGTGTTAAAGTTCAAAGATGAATGTGAAGAAAGTAAAATGGATCCCAAGAGCTAATTTATTCAATCTATCAAGTATAAAGGCCATTAAAACACCAAAGCGGCACTCATTTTCTCTATAATCCATCAATATCACCCTCACCTACACTCAATATACCTCCCCTAAACTTTTCCCATGCCCATTCCTCTCATTTCCCTCATATCCTACAAACCATAGCATATTGCTACACTTTTGACACCTTCCTAGGTTAGGGCTATGTTTTTCCCTTTTGGACCCCTTCCCCTCACTAAATCCTTGAAATTCCACTTTATCCTACTCTATAACATCTATCCCTATCACCAAAAATTTAGATAGCCCCTAACCCCTTCATTCCCCTTCCTCTACAAGGTAGTCCTAAATCCCATGTTTTGCCTACACCAAACCCTAATTTCCTCTCCCACTGAGCTAGGGTTTTCTATGGAATCAAAGACATATGAGTAGAGGAGGCATAAGGGAGGTAATTTAAGAAATTATTAGGTCATTTATATACATAAACCTCATGTCTCCGTCCTTTTTTGAGAAGTCATTCCAAGAGTCAAGTCATTTTCCACTCATAGGGTCAGTTTTTCCTCAAACAGTGTTTCTGACAAAAAAAAGGTGAATTTGACAAAATTGAGAGAGGTTTTTCTCCATCATAGGTCAAGGAAAAAAAACCTCCTTAATTTTTTACACAGGTGTTATTATTTTATATAAATTTCAAAAATACAGGTGCCACAGGCGAGTTGTTGCACTTCTGGAGTGACCTTGGGAAAATAAATTTTTCTCATAGCTGGAGTGTCCAAATGACTTGCTTGATCAGTCAAATGACAACTATATTGAGATATATTTCCAATAAGATATCTTGAGCTAAATTTGGAGTTGAGGAAGGCCTCCAAAAGTTTCCTATAACAGCACTCTGCATTTCTACACCCTCATTCAGCACTTTTTGACCAGTCTTGGGAAAATCAATTTTTGACAAGGAAAATGAACTCCAATAAGAAAAATAAAGGTATATTTGGAAATTATACAGTTTCATATTTCCAACAAGCTATCCTGGGCCCAATTTTGACACCGGGAAGGCCTCCGAATGTGGTTTGCAAAAAGGTGTTGCAGGGGCGTTGCGCGTTCAGGAAGGGTGTTGCGCGTTCAGGAGGGACGCTACGCATTCAGCTGGTCGTTGCGCGTTCACCCAGGAAGTTTCAAAAGCCTCTATTAGCCTATCATTCCACCAAATCTATGCTCCATATTTTCAAAAGGGTTCTTCAAGCTTCATTTACCAGTAAGTAACCAAGCCATCATCTCCTTGATGTATTGTGGTGCTTCATAGTCAATTCAAAACCTATTTCTAAAAGTAAAAAACCATAGTTCTTATCAAAATCTAATTCATTCCCTAAACCTAATCCCTAACTTTCATACATTCTCCCTCACATGCCTTTTCCCTATCCCCATTCCCTAAACAATCTCATCCCTAATAGCCCTAAGTCCTAGGGTTTTCACTAACCTAGGCTCCCTTCACATTCCCATTTCCTTCATATCCCCAACACTTCCCTTCACCTCACATTGACCCTTCTTCTTCACCTTTTTACAACCGTTCATCATCATCACATCATGATTCTGAGTCATCAAGTAGTGATGAGGATATTGAGGCAACATGGGCTAGTTTGGCTGAGGTTGAGCCTTTTCCCAAAACTTACCAGAGAGGCTATATGCATGTGTTTGCTTCACTTGGAGTGAAAGGGGCCATGCCTTCTTCATCAACACAACAGGTAGACAAAGGTAAGGAAAAGGCAATAGAGCCAAACATTTATGATGAGGAGGGAAAAAATGAGACAGAGCATGAATTTCAGTTGATTGACTTAAGTGAAGGAGATGAAGACAAAATCACCAATGCAGCAATTGAAGGCAAAGAGGCAAAGATAAATGAACTTCAGATTAATCTTGAGAGATACAAATATGTGATTGAATTTCTTGAGCAAGAAAATCAGCAGCTGAAGACCAAGTAGACCATCAATGAGGTGAAGTGTATCAAAGCGCAAAGCGAGGCAGAAACGACTAAAGCCTTACTTGAGGAAACATTGGAAAGGTTTGGTGAACCTGATGATGAGGAGGATCAGCCTCCAAGACATAGACCAAGGACTAGAGGGCTGAAAAGAGCTCTAGCCCTTGAGAGACAAAGGGAAGCTGAGCTAGTAGGCCAGCTTACCTTAAATTAACATCTTTCCCTATAAATCAGCAAGGACAAAGAACCATGGCTTGATAGAGCCAATCTACATTTGGAGAAGTTGCTAGAGAAGGCCAACAAGGACAATAACTTGTTTAGGACAAGGGTCAAACTTCATGCACGGAAAGACAGAATTGCATTGGTCAAGCTCAAAAGAACCAATGCTAAAATTGAAGATTTGACCAAGCAAGGAGAGAAAGAGAAGTTAGACATCCTTTCTGAGGTGTCACTCCATGCCTCAAACACTTGATAATCAAGTACCCTCACAATTTTGACAAAATTTTGGCACACTTTGAATTTTTGTTCATTTCTCTGTTTTTGAGTATTTTTGCACAGAGAAAATTTTGCAAAGGCGCAGCGACCTGGACGCTACGCTCTTTTTTGGGGCTTCCAAATGACAAATGGCCACCACCAGAAGATTAATATTGCTGAGGAAATCAACCTTAGCAAGTTTTAGAGTTTTTAGAGGCGAATTGGTCCATCAAAAGTGCCAAAAACCATCAAATCTTCATGTTTCTGCCTCTAAATCTGCCTGGTCGTTGCGCATTTACCAGTCTCAGGAGAACAAGTTTTTAAAAGGGAAAATGGGCACCATTTTGAAAACAGGAGGTAATTTTGGAAAATAGACTCAAATGGCTTTCCAATGAGCTATTATGGAGCTGATTTTGACACCGGGAAGGCACTCAAAACCAGCCTTGAACAAAGGTCATTTTTTCTGCCTGGATGTTGCGTGTTTGACAAGGAAATTGTATTTTTACACAGTCTCGGAAATTTTTGAAGTTTCACTCCAGTTTGACTTTTACTTTAGAAAATGAGGAATTTACTTATGTAAATGGTCAATATGAATGTAAATATCATGTTTTTACTTTTATCTAGGGTAAATACATTAGGTAAGTCAATCAGTTGAGGTGTAATGAATCAGTTCATTAGAGATAGGATTGAGTCACTTTTCTCATCCTATACTCTAGTTATCAGTTCATATTTTTGTGTAATATCTCCCTCACCTCATGGATTCGACCCCTATGGATGAGTGGAGATGGTTTTGAGGTATATTTAGCTCAGGTCTTCAGAGGAGTCAAGGGTTAGCATCAGTTTGAATGTTAGTGTATTGATCAAGAACCAGTTTGGCCTGGATATTAATGAAAAATTGCAGTTATTTCCTTGGGATTCATGTGGTATGAATGTTTGGCATAGTTTCTTCTTTTTGATCATTTGTATGAATGCTTTGTGAGATCATAAAATTTTCATGTCTATTACATGATAAATTTCAAGTTCAAAGGTAGAATACATGTTTTTCATGCTTTGTTTTGGGACATTTTTCATAATGTGCCCATTTCCTTCAGTTTAGGAAGAACTCATCCCCTATGCCCTTACTAGCTCCTCATCAGTCTTAAACCATCTCACCAAATCGCCTTCAAGTGTTGAGCCTTCTACCTACCTTACCCCATCGAATGGACTACAATTCCATCTCATTGGCCCTAATCTAGTCCCCTTGACCTAATCCTCATTCAGTGATCCCAACCCCAATCAAAACAAATCAAACCCCTACATTTTATAGCTAGCCTAAAACCTTTTTCATCTAGCCCTCTTGGCTGTGATTTTGTGGAGAGAGCCCTCTCCGACTTGGTAGGGCTAGATACCAAGTCAAAAGCTTGGTTTGTGGTTACCTCTATTGGGATTCCTTCCTCGGCCTTGGGAATCTAGTGGAGTGATAACATCTCCTAAACTCCCAAGGTAAAACTCGATGAGAATTTTAATAAACCCATGGTGATACATGGTGTTATCTATAAATTGGTTTCTCCTTTAAACATTTCCTGACATTTTTCTTAAGCTATTCAACAAGAAGTATGGGAGATTTAACCCATTGCCTTCAAGAAAATTCATCAACAGTCGAACATGATAAAAGAACATGCACCCAAATCTCCCTTCACAAGTGACAAAATTTTGAATTGTTAATAGAAAATTCCTCCATTTACCTTTAAGTTTTGTGATTTTTATTCCCTTTTTAAATAGGGTGGTATCCATGCCTGGATTTTTCAAAAATATTTTCCATTCTACACCTTCAATTCCTCTGTTTTTGAACCACCTTTATCCAGTTCTTGGCAACCCAGTGGATTCAGCAAGAAATAATTTGTTACTACAAATTTGGCATCTCTGATTTCAACCTCCATTCCATCAAAATCCCTGACAAATTACTTAGTTACCTCCTTATTAAAACCTTTCAATTTCTAGACGAAAATGAGCCATTGTGCTTTCTGCAGCACCTCTTTCACCTGTGGGTACCCTTCCATGAACTTCCTCCCTTCCGGTTCCATCCTCATTATGGCTCCCATCGATTAAGAAGTTTTGCCTCAAGACTCCCTCTTGATAGTGTATGAGTGTAGGTTTTGGTTGATGGTGCGAATGAGGGCTTTGGTATTAACGAGAGCGTGAGTAAGGCCAAGAATAACTACCCTTAGAGTATGATTTAGGTGATTTCAAGAATGAAATCGGGATTTGTTGTTGGAGAATATATGTAATGATGAGGAGTGAGTGGAAGAGTTTTTAGATTTGATTTCATTTGACACGGTCAACCCTTAGCAATAATGTTTTTGAATTGGTGGTATATAATGCACATATAAATCATATGCTAATGTTTAAATCCTTATTATAAAATTAATTTTTTTCATTTGCACACCTTTGAATTGTTTTTTCTAACCCTTGGTTGTTTAATTTTGCATTGTCTTCACGTGTTACCAGTGAATTCTTCAATTTCTTTATTCAAAAAGGTTCCTGTCAAACAATAGCTGCAGAAATCTATCCGAGCTGCAGAATCTCAATAATTTTGTAGTTGTCTTTATTCTAGAAAAAGAAAGGGATGCAAAGAAAATGGGATTTTTAGAATAGGAATAAAGAAAATTTAAGGTGCCAAAAATTTTGGTTTTCACCTTAGATTTTCTATATAAACATGCTAACAATTGTTGATTTTCATGCTTATATATATATTTATTTATTTATTTATTTATTTTATTTTTTCTTCTTTTTCTTTTCTTTTTTCTTTTTTTTTTCTTTTTTTTTTTCTTCTCCTTTTTTTAGAGCAATAAAATAAAAGAAGGCTTCTAAGCTGGAGAAGAAGGAGAATTTTTCTCAACCAACTTTACATCATAATTGTCTTGAAAAATCTTAACAAATTCCTCCTTTGTTAATGGCTTGTGATAAATTCTCAGTCGATGTCCATTTACAAGGAGATGAACTTTTTCTTCATCAATGGTCCTAATCCTTACTGCTCCATTATCAAAGACTCTTTCTATCTCATAAGGCCCAAACCAGTGGGTTTGAAAATTTCCTTGAAAATATTTGAATTTTGAATCAAAGAGTAGTGCCCAATCACCTGCTTGAAATTTTATTTCTTTAATATACCTATCATGCCATCTGGATCTTTGTTGTTGCATTATACTGGTATTTTGAATAGCACCTTGTCTTATTTCATCAAACTCATTGAGTTATTCCATTCTATGCTTTTGTGCTTCTGAAAAGTCAAGTCCCAATTTAACTGTTGTCTTGAAATTTTTTATTTGGAACTCAATCAGATATAGGACTTGCTTCCCATAAACAAGTTCATATGGAGTATGTCCTGTAATGCATCTCCAGGTAGTTCAGTAGGCCCACAAGGCTTCTGGAAGATTTTATGCCCAGTCCCTTCTATGAAAATGTATAGTCTTGGTAAGGATTGCTTTAATCACTTTGTTAGTAGATTCCACTTGTCCATTTTCTTGTGGATGATATGGAGTAGACTTTCTATGCTTGATTTTGTATTCATCTACTATATTCTGCACCATCTTGGATGTGAATTGAATACCCTGATCTGTCACAATCTCCCTTGGGACAACAAAACAAGTAAAAATATCCTCAAAACAAATGAAACTACAACATTTTCAGTAGCAAAAGAAAGTGATTTAGCTTCTACCCATTTATTAACATAATCAGTGCACACAATAATATACCTCTTTTGCCTTGATGGTGGATTAATTGGTCCGAAAAAATATAGAGTCCACTTTTCAAAGGGTTCAATAAGTACCTAAGGTTGCAGAGGCATTTCATATGAAGGAACGGGTTTCCCTATTCTTTGACAACTATCACATTTCTTAACATATTCTTTGGCATTCTTAAAAGAGAAGGCCAATAATATCCCAAAAGAAGGACTTTATAGGCAGTTATTTTATCAGCAAAGTGTTCTCCACATGGTTCATCATGACATGCTTTTAGTATCTCAGGTATTTCATCCTCTCTTACACATCTTCTAATGATGATATCGGGACCATTCTTGTACAATTCCTAATTTATCCATGAATAAGATGCACTCATTTGAATTATCTTTATTCTCTCTCTAGGAAACAAATATGATGGAAATTTCCCTGTAGCCAAATAAATAGAAATATCTGAAAACCATGGATATTTAGTGGATATTTCAAAGAGATATTCATTAGTAAAATTATCTTCTACACATATATCATTGTTATCATTTTGGATTCTAGATAAAAACTCAGCAACTGTATTTTGTTTTTTAGGTCGATACAAAATAGTGATATTAAATTCTTGTAACAATAATAACTATCTTTTGACTCTGACATCAGTAATTGGTTTATTCATTAGATATATAATTGCAGAATGGTATGTATGAATGAAAGTTTCATAGCCAGTGATGTAATGTTTGAGTTTGTTAATGGCATGGACAACGGCTAAAAACTCCTTTTCTGTAACAGTATAATTTAACTCTACAAGAGTCAAATTTTTACTTGTATAGTAAATGGCATAAGGAGTCAAGTCCTTTTGTCCTAACACAACTCCCAGAGTTGTGTCTGAAGCATCAGTAGAAATATGGAAAGGCAATTTCCAGTTTGGTCCTCTTAAAATGGGTGCTTCATAAATCTTTTCTTTCAAAATTTCAAAGGATTTTTGACAATCAGGATTCCAAATGAATTCACAATATTTTATAACCAATTTGAAGAGTGGAGATGCAATTTTTGTGAAGTTTTATATAAATCTTCTATAGTATCCAGTGAAACCAAGAAAACTCCTAACATCTCTTTGACAAATTGGAACTGTTAATTTAGAAATAACTTATACTTTAGATGAGTCCACCTTAATTCCATTTCCTAAAATGCGGTGTCCTAAAACAATCCCCTCAGTAAACATCATAAAACATTTTTAATGACTTAATGAGATATTTTCTTCTTTACATCTTATGAGAACTTTTTCTAAATTGTTAAGAGCTTCTTCAAAAGAATTCCCATAGACTGTAAAATCATCCATATAAACTTCCACACAATCATGAATTAGATAAGATAAAATACCCAACACTGCTCTTTGGAATGTTTCTGGGGCATCACATAAACCAAAAGGAAGTACTTGATAAGCATAAGTTCCCCATGGACAGGTAAAAGTGGTTTTATCTTGATCTTCTGGTGCAACCTGAATCTGGTTATACCCACTAAAACCATCCAAAAATGAGAAATATTTCTTCCCTGCCAATTTATATAACACTTTATCTATGAAAGGGAGTGGAAAATGATATTTCAAAGTAGGCTTATTCAGTTCCCTATAATCAATACATACTCTCCATTTTCTATTCTTTTTACGAACAATTACTAAAGGTGAACCCCATTAACTGTCTGATATTGGATAAATACAATTTACATTTAATAGTTTCTATAGTTCCTCCTTAACAATTTCCCTTAAGTTTGGATTCATTCTTCTCTAAGGTTGTCAGATTGGTTTGGCATTCTCTTCAATATATATGCGATGCATGAAAGTTTTTGTATTAATTTCTTTCATGTCAGTGTATTCCCATGCATATGCAGAAGAGTGTTTTTGCAATGTTTCTATTAATTTATTCCTTTGAAATTCTTCCAGATTTTTGTTTATATTTAAAGTTTTTCCTGGAAAGATTTATATTGAAGAATTTCCAAATTATTCCATAGAATATAAATACATTTGTCTGGATGATAAATATTCAATGTTGCACTTTCTTGAAAATTTTGACTAACATCACAGTATGAAGATGATTCATTATTCTCTATTGAATTTAAAATTTGATCTTCTTCACTAACTTGTGAGATAGTAAAAATAGGTTGTATATCATTATCATCATCCATCCATTCTTCATTTTCTACCTCTATCAGTGTTTTTGTAGGTGGATATATGGTTAATTTCTTTGTTGAGCTTCAATCTGAGATAAACATATCACCAGATATACAACTGATAAAAGCATCAGTTGTAGCTAGCCAAGGTCTCCCTAAGATTAATGGATGTCCCCCTAAGTTATTATTGGGTGTCAAGATCATAAAATCAACTCGATATTCCCAAGAATCTAAGGATACATAAATATCTTTTAACACACCAACAGGTTGGATTACAGATCTATCTGCTAGTTGTAATAGTGTTGGTGTATATTGGAGATTAGGAAGTTTTAACCAATCCATATTTTGTTTACTCATGATGCTTATAGTTTCTCCTAAATCAATCAGTGTGTTTAGCATTTCAATACCAGTGATGTGTGTTCTCATAATGGGACTTCTTGGATCCAAATATTTCTATATTGTTCTTTTGCCCATCATGATATCTGCAAATTTTCCAACTAACTGAATTATTTTGACTTCTTTTCTTTTTCTTCCTGGTTTTTTAATACTTAACTCCCTAATTTTTTTTGCAATAATCGGAATTTCTTTGATATCTTGTAGCAAAGGAATTTTTATGCAAACATTCTTCGGCTCATCTAACATATCATAATCAGGCATTATAATATTTTTTTCTACCCCTTTATAAATTTGTAATCTTTAAGGAAAGGTGGTTTTGAGACAGATACTGAAGGTTGTTCCATAATGGGAGTTGAGTTTATTGGATTATTATGTGTAGGAGTGGCTTGTTTTCGGAGATTTTCTTTCCGATGAAGCGATGTCTCTTCTTCAGAATAATTATTTTTCTTTTGAGGATTTTCATTTTGATGGAGAGATATCTCTTCCTCAAAATGATCATCCTTTTCTTTGTCCTAAATAACAACAGATAGTGACTTCTTTTCTAATATTCTACTAGATATAAGTTGAACATTGTTAAGATCTATTGAAGTTATCATGTAGGTCAGGAAATTTTGTCCCTCCATGTTGTAAATAGGTTGTGCATTTCTATTATTTGGGTTTGGAAGTGGTTGAGCAGGGAATTGATTTGGTTGATACGGAAATGGTAATGAAAGATGTGGATTTTTATTTTTAAATTAAGTTTGAGGTAGTTTACTAGATTGAGGAAATTGTTGTGGTGGAAGGTTTGGATAAGGTTGTGGATATTGGTGATATTGAGAATATCTACCATAATGATTTTTCCATCCTTGTGTCCAAGGTTGGGATTGAGTCCAAGGATGCCATGGCATTGGTGTGGTCCAGTTATTATGTGGGGGTTGAGTATAAATTTGAGTGTTGAAACCTTGAGTTTGTGATCCTTGCCATGGTATTATAGCAAAAAAACAAAGAGTATCCATTTGATTTGGAACCAATTCCTCTTGGTAGATAGCTGTAAGACGCGGTATTGAAGGATATTTTTTTGTATCATGATTTTTTGTACATATAACACAAGATTCTACACTTTTTAATTCAAGAGGGCATTCTCTCAAAGCATGCTTCTTTCTGCACTTAGGACAAAAAATAGATAAGGCATCACTTTAAAATCTTTTCTTGTTTTGTAATTTCAAGTTGTCTATTTGTTCACTAAGACTCCCTAATATGTCTATTTTAAATTCATCAAGAAAATCGCCTATTTCAGCCCTACTTACTTTTCCAGTCGCAAATTTATTAATTATAGAGATAACGGGGTCTCTTGGATTCTTTCCAACTCTTGACTTACCTCTTGAAAGATGTATGCATAATTCTCCTTTTCCCATCATGTTAAGGATATCTATCCATTCATGTCTAATGGATTTTAGTAGGAGAGATTTCAAATTAACTTGATTCAAATTTTCCATTTTAGCCCTTTTAAGATTATAACTGAATCTTTCAATTAAATCCTCAAGATTTTCATCTTCTCTTCGCATCATTTTAAATACTTCATCCTTTCGGTTATGAGGCATGTAGTAATCCCTGTATTTTAATAAGAATGATTTTTTCATTTCCTCCCATGTTCTAATAGAGTGTGTTATTAAACCCATGAACCATTTTAACGTTGCATCCTTCAGAGTTGCTGGAAACAATTTCAACTTTTCAGAATCGAGTAAGTAGTCATATGATCTACATAAAACTTTGAATTCAAAAATAAATGTTTCATCACTAGCACATTTGCCCCAAATTCCGACGGCCAAAATGTCGCTCTTGCGACACAAAGGCAGCCCAAGAGCGACATTTTTCGGTGTACCAAAACGTTGTTTCTCCTCACGTCGGACTTCCAACACATTACTTAAATGTCAGTATTGTGACGGTATTTCCCACGTTTTTATGGAGTCGTCGCACTTCCGACATTTAAAATTGTCTGTCGCTCTTCCGACTATTCACTATTTGTCGCAATTCTGATGTTTCGAAACGTCGCTATTTCGACACCAACGAACATTATTACCGATGTTTTTATCGTCGCTCTTTCGATGAACAAAAAAAATATTTTATTAAAAAAATAATGTCGTAATACCAACGGAAGAAAAGTTTTGATCGTCGCTCTTCTAACGAACAAAAAATATATATATATTTTTTAAATAACGTTGTAATACCAACAAAAGAAAACTTTTTATCGTCGCTCTTCCGACGAAAAAAAAATAACGTCGTAATACCGACGAAAGAAAAGTTTATCGTCGCTCTTCCGACGAAAAAAAAAATTATTTTTTAAAAAAAATAATATTGTAATACCGACAGAAGAAAAGTTTATCGTCGCTCTTCCGACGAAAAAAAACATATATTTTTTTAAGAAAATAACGTCGCTCTTCCGACGAAAAAAACATATATTTTTTTAAGAAAATAACATCGCTCTTCCGACGAACAATTTTTTTTTTTTTATTTAAGAAAATTTTATTTCCAAAAACTAAATGCATACCGAATTCTACTATCAAAACATCAATAGTTTGGCAATGTCTTTCACAGTGCAATCTTGAAAAGCTCCCACGTTTTCACCCCTGTGATTAGCATCAATTCTAGAATCAGTTGGTGCCTTCCACCATTGAAAATCATATAGTTCTAATCCCAGGCATACGTCTAAATTATCTTCTAACTCTGTACCAGAAATTGTATTGTCTCCTCCACTTGCACTACTCTTTCTTTCTTCGCCCTGCCCAATAAATTCCATATTCAACCATTCATTTTCTTCTTCCAGAACATATGATCTTGCAGGGAATTCATTATTCAATTTTGAATGTAACACCGTGTTTTTCTAGCTAAGCAAATTAGTGCTACTCTCTGCAATTTCTTCTTCTTGTCCTTTTCCTCTAGCAGCTGATATTCCATCGACAACTTTTCTACAAAGGATAATGACAGCAACACACTAGTGTCCAGATCTTTTTCCTTGGATACCTTAAATTTCTCAATCGGTTCAATATTATAGAATGGTGGAATAGTATTGAGGCACTTGTTAATTCCTTGATTTCCCACCATCACATCTTCTTGAAAATATTGCAGAAATGTCACAGGAATGACATCAACTCCTGAGTGACAAGTTGTGCCATATGTCTGGGATTATCCATCATCATGTGGCCACCACATTCCCATGATTTCATTGCAGCTTCTTGCATTAGTAATATTGCATGGATTCTCCCAACAACGATGGCATATATGTCTTTTTGAATACCCGCAAAAATCTCTACCATGTGACTGCAACCTTAAGGTAGGTTGTCTCCCACAACATGCTTGCCTCTGACCTCTCGGAAATGTCTTTCAAGCTCCTTCCATAATTGTCCTGTGTATGCAAAAACTATTTGAAGGAGTCCCTGCATGCAATTTATTGAATGTGTAACTGTTGCATGAATTCATGCAAGAAGGAGAAGCAACAACCTCATTGTCAGGGCATGACCTAATAGGAAATATTCTAGCATTTGAAGACGAGTGTAAAGAAGTGTTGTACAATTTTCCACCTAGAGTGAAGTATTTATCACACGTCCTACAGATATATCTTGGTTGCAACCTTTATGCACAAAAAATTATTTAAAAAAAATTATTTCCCGATATACATTTAGGATATACATTTAACTGTCATACTAAGATCCCCTGTTCTAAATTTCATTCCACATACTACTCAAGAGATATCATGCAATATCAGTTCACATTCATGGTCTACCTGTAATTATTGCACCAATAAAAAATACATGGAAAAGAGAGAAAACTGAATTTAGCCACCATTTTTTGAGGGAATTTTGAAGTGCTAAAGAAAGTAGATTGCAAGAACAAAGAAAATAAGGGAAAAAGGAGCCTGCATCGATTAGTAAAGGGGGGATCTTGATAAAATAAGGATCAGATATAACAGATTGTTATCAAAGAGACTAGAAAAGATAGAAGAGATGAAAGCAAAGGATATATTGACCAATGAATTACAGGGAGAACCTGTATTCTTGACGCTTACTGAACTTTTTGAAGTCAATAGGGTTAGTAAGATCAAGCACTACTTCCAAATTAATCCAATAAGTTCATACAATAATGCTATAGCAACTTCTTCCCTACGATAAAATGGAAATGCTAGCTATCTATGCAAATTAAAAGAAGTCTTTAGGAACCTTTACGATAATTAATATTTCAATAAATAAATAAATAAATAAAAACTTTCAGCTCAGCACTATTTTGCGACGACTTTGATTTCTTTAAACTCAATATACACAATATTTTATGTGAGGAATCCAAACATTTATGGAAAACAAATCAGGAGGATTCACATTAGCGATTCTCTTTTGTACCTCAAATCAATCTTCCGAGGACTAGATATATCCGATTATAAATATGAATGAGATAGAAGTCCTTGAATTTTATTTTTATTTTTATGATGTGGATTAAAATGCATGCTAGCCACAACTGTTAAAGTAATTTTTTTGGAAAATTGTGAATTTTACAGAAAATAAAATATATACAAGCAAACATAGGTAAACATCGGTGTAGCTTATCATACCGAAGAGCAACACAATGAGGGATAGTGAGAATCCAATTTATAAAGGTCTAGGTCTACTCAACGATTTGTTCATATAGCCAAAACCAAATCAACAATGAGAACATTCTCTCGCTTCCAAAGAAATTGGGAAGATAATACACTAATAGACTCTCTATCATAAATTGGACACCTTGCATTAAAAATTGGCTCTTTTTCAGTCTGTAATCTCATGCACAAATGTCAGAAATGAAAGCAACCTATGCACAAGAATCAGCAGTTGAAATGTAATCTAGTACTACTTTCAACTATGTCTACCAAATTAGGATTTTACTCGATGTAAATTGCCAGCTGCCTACTAATATACACCCCGTCGGATAAAAGAAAATAGAGCAGAAAACTCTAGACACCAATTGATACATTAGTGAGTCAAATATCTCTCTATGGGTTGTTGAAAAGCCCAGTGTTGTTTGCCAGAAGCCCAAAACTTACCTTGCCACAAAAGCTACCCACATGGACCGTCGAGGCAAAAGCTGCAACAAAGACATGGCGCTGAATATTACCCAACTAAACATATAGACAATTGATTAAAAACACATGGGAAGGGATAACTTCAATCCCGTGCACTAGTCTTGCGTCCATATCCACTACCACAATATCCTGCTGAAGCACCATAAGAATTTCCCGTGCTACCATATGCCCCTCCAGGACTATCCCTGCCACCCCTATTAACATCTCTACGATAATCACGAGCGTCGAATATTCCTCCACTAGATCGACGATTACAACCTCCACCACCATATGCAAACCTTGTAGCATAATTTGATAGCCATGATGGAACCTCTTGGTTTGCTTCTTGCATGATTTCAGTCAACGGCCTTGCTAGAGAAAGGTTACTTTCATTAAAGAAGGCAGTTGCCAACCCTGATTTACCATCACGACCTGTACGCCCTATACGGTGGACATAGTCATCAATATCATTTAGCAAATCAAAATTAATTACGTGCGCCACATGTGGAATATCAATTCCACGTGCAGCCACATCTGTCACAACTAAAATAGGTGCAGCCCCACTCTTGAAATATCTAAGAGCTTGTTCGCACTCCTGCAACATTTGTGAAAATCAACACCTTCAGTATGTCAGGCACAACATTAAATACAAGCGAAAGTAATTGAACAAATGACCATTTTCGAGCTACTTTGATAGATAAATGTGTTCAAGGAACAAATACAAGATCGTGAAAGCAAAGCACCATTTTTAGTCTACTAGATCTGCGTTCAAGGACCTCACATAAAATATGATGATAAATATTTCAAAGCATGATAACAGAAACCTGGAAATACCTCAGAAAAATGTCACGCTACCTAGTAAAATGTAAAGAATGCAATATTTAGTTAAAAGTGACCCCCGGTTCTATTGGACTAACTACAGAGGGGATATCAAGCCAAAAAATCTAGTCCCTAATCAAAAATATACTCCAAGCCACAGAAGTTGGAATGAGCTCACTGGCATCAAGCATTTCACATGCAGCCTAGCACCTCATAGAAGTTTGCAGAGAATTGTTTGTGAAATATTTCCATTTCCAACCTTGCTAGGTCTCTTCCACCTGAATGGAACATATCAAAAACAGATGAGGCTGGGTACAAGACCCAGGTGATAGGTGATTTTGGTGGAAGAGTTACCCCTCAGACCTGACACCTTAATCGAAGGAAATCTGTGTTATATGGTTCAGCCATAGATCTCGAGGTGTGTTTCTGAAAACAACATCAATAAGAAAATTCCATTTTCTTATGAATAAGGCAACACGGTCTACCTATTCAACTTTTTCTGGTTTGCAATCACAAGAATCCAGCCAGGCAATCTTTGCTAGATTTGAGGCTTCTATTTTTACATAGATATTTTTAATATTAAGATACATAGAAACTTAACAAAGTAATGAGAAAAGTACACGTCAAGTAAGTTTGTTTCATCCCTGCAATGATATCGGTTTTGGTATTGACTAGCTTAGTAAGCAAATGCATCAAACAGGTGGCAAGTGTAACCATCAATTGGGTCTAGCACAAGAAGTTGTGGGATGGAGCGTTATCCTACCCATCCAGGGTCTATTTCTATTTCTATTTCTATAAGTGACAAATTGAGCCTTTAAAGAGTATTATTGCAATGTCTTTGACCTGGTGTTCTGCTCTGAAATTTCTAGGGTTTACCCTGGGTACCATCTTCAAAATGATGGGAAATTCCCAGAGTCTTTCCCTCAAATATGTTAACCAGAGAACAAAACAAAACAAAAGGTGTAACTACTCATGACGAATATTTCAAAACAAGCAAAGGAGGCCTAGAGATTATGTATTGATAGGAGGAAAACAGTTACTGGGACAAGAAAAAGTGCCCAAGATTCAAAACCTCAGAAGAATCACACCAATTCTGGATATAGTTGTGTAATAATTCACAGACACTACAAGTAAAGAGAAAAATTGTAATTAGATTATACATGAAGCCAAATCAACCAGACCATCGCCACCTCATGGAGAATAGGAAAATAAAACAAAATTTATAACACAGCTGAATTCAAAATAACATGAGAATAACTCCTAAATATAGTGTGAATCACAGAATTTGAAAACATAAATTATGAAATATCATCCTACCTGTTGAGATTTATCTCCATGAATACTTGTTGCAGGAAACCCATTTGAGGATAGCCAATATTCCAATGCATCAACTTCCCTCTTCGTCTCCACAAAGACTAAGGTCAAAGATTGCTGCAGTGCTTATATACAATACTTCAGCTATAATTACACTAGCATGTAACAATTATTACGTGCAGGGAATTTAAATTTAAATTAAGTATTGCTTTAGACTAAACTGCTCCCACAGATAATAATAATAATAATAATAATAAAAATCAAACTTCAATAATTTTAAAATTCAAGCTCTCACTTTCAGCAAGGTAGATGTAATCATGTAAGTGAAGCTCTTTATTACTGTAATTGCTACAATTTTCACCAAACTCACCTTTCCATGAGTACCTTCATCTTTCTGAGCATGAATAAGATCCATTAAATGGATACGTTTATCAACATCAAGAACAAACTCTACTCTTTGTACAATTATATATGTGCTAGAACCAACCCTTCCAACTGCCAGAAATATGTAATTTGAAATAAAATCCACAACCAACCTCTGCAGGAAAATAGATTGTGATGTTCAGAAATTCCCAGATGAATCCAGTAAGATTTTTTATCACATATGAGGATAAATAAAATATATGATTCAACCATAGGATTGATGAAGGGGGATCTGAAAAAGTGCAAACAGGTTGAGTTGGAATACCAGGGCATACTCTATAATATCTCAATATCTATCACAGGAAATGGTGGATTACCATATGTTGAAATAGTATATACTATATATGCATGACAAATCAAAACACCAGTTTAATTGATTTCATCAAACCACTGGATAATAATTCTCAACATTACTTGTATCTCCTTCGGAAAAGTAGCACTGAAGAGCATGGTCTTGGACAATTTTACGAATTTGGGGTTCAAAATCCATGTCAAGCATGCGATCAGCCTCATCTACAACCAAATACTGTATCATAGATAATGACAGCCTGCCCCTTTCAAGGAGGTCCCAAGTTGATAATGATGTGTGAGTGCCAAGGAAACTCCTAAAGTGACAAAAGAAAACGAAATACAAGTGAAAAATAAAAGTCATGGCTAAAAAATGGTACATCCTAGAAGGAGAGAGGCAATACTCAACACTAAAAGTAAAGAATACATGAGCGATTGAGAGCACATCAAAGGATGCTCATAGACCTAGAAATCTTAATGCTGCAAAGTGCCAACAATAAGCTAGTATGCAGGATCTAGAGGTATGAAACAAACTACCAATCCATCATCTACATATTCTAATAAAAGACACGAACGTACGTCATCATATGCCTTCCATGAATTAAAAAACCTGAAAGCCTCCTGCCATTGATGGCAACATTACAAGCTATTCATCCAAAACTAAGCTCCTCGTTTATAAATGTAGTTCAGTCTGCACAACTTCTCTAATGATATAAAAGCGTTTGATAGATAGTGCATCACTATAGAGGGAGCATCAGAAGATATTATAGATTGTTAATGCATGACTCTCAACATCATTTAATGTTAATGCATTCCATAACTTAAAGCAGGGATCCATGCCAGTAGAAAAATATGAGCATACATTTATGTTACTTTTGAAATAAATGGACCATATCAAAGATGAAAAGTTTAAAGTCAGTCACTTTAAGAGTGGTTTGCATGCATCTATTATAGATTAGTTGTGTGTATTAGTTTGTTAAGGCTTTGAGACAAGGACCATAGTTTCTTAGTCCATAGTTCTGTAGGATTGAAAGTAAAAATTTCAATTATTAAGTGCCCCATCCTGTTGATGGAGCTATAGAGGAGGTCAGGTACACCACAAAGTGGTATCGGAGCCTCCAGGTTTAATTCATTGGACCTATGGGATACTGGTAAATGGTTTGACAAAAAATGTGGAATGAGCATCTAGCACACACTGCTTACCAATTGGTTGTTAAAGCACGTGAACTGAATTGGTGTATGAACCAGCCAGTTGTGGAGAATCATAAATAATGGCGTTGTATTGAAACCCTTTGCTGCTACATATGGTTCCATGCTCCCTAATTATAAAATTGTCTATTTGGAATAACTTACAAGGAGATATTGTTGAATAGTGTAATTGTAAATAGATTGAACAAATGTGCTTATTCGTGTTATGAACTTAAGACTCCGTGACCAAAGAACAGAAAGAGGATGATCTATTATGTCACCATTTTCAATCATGGATAGAAGCTTTGATTGACTCCACTTGGCGGTAAATTAAGATATCTCATTAACATGTATGCCTAGTGCCAAAACCTGGTTGATACACACACCCTACTTGACAAAATGTGTTAAAGGAGAAATGTTATGTAGTGGGTTTTGAATGCACATAGAACAGAGCACAGTGCATGTGAGTGTTCTTGTTGTGTTTCTTCTGCTCTTGAAGAGAGCTCGGTAGAGGCATTAATCCTGTCTTATCCTGTACACACAATGGCTTCATATCCTGTTAGCTGATTTTTATCAAAACTTCTCCTTGTGAGTTTTGGATACTTGTAGCTTGAGAAAATAATTGCACTAATCAAACAATGCAAATGAATTGACAATCTATAGTTGTGATTTTGGCATATAAAAACACGCTCTCCGAGAACAAATGTAGTGAAGATAAAACATTGTAATAAAACTCATCTCTCCACAAGGTAACGAGATAGATGACTTGCCGATGAAGGGAGTTATGCATATGCTTGGCTATATGCCAAATCCTCAACCTAGCAGGCAGCAAAACTGGCACTGCGAGTAAGCCCTTCTGTTTTATTGCCAGATTTAGGGACACAAGGCAAGCCTGACAGTCTCTTCTTCAGCTCCATAGTAAAGGCATCCATGAACTAATCAACTCTAAATGAGGGCATGAGAGCTGGACTTTAGTTGGGTATTGTAGGGACTAAACTCTATAAATTATATTTGAGTCTATCCATGTAGATGTCAGGGACAGGGTTATTATAAGTCATTGTCAAATTATATGCCTATAGATTGGAGCATGTCCAAGGCTAGAACGAAATTAAACTGCATCTGCGACATCGTATATTATTATGATATCATGAATTCCTTCAAGTGCCAGGCACCACTATTTCAAGTACGGTGACCTAGTCTTAAGGGAACTAATGCCTTACTTCAAGTCTGATGTCTTCTGTGTAGGTCATTCAACCTATGGAGGCACCTTTAATATATATATATATGGGATCTAGATGTACAACAACGTTGAAGATCACAAACCCATACCTAAATGTACAACATTGTCGCGACTGCAATTTCCGCCACAATGGTGAAATATACAACATAATCCATGCTTGCCTATGGCTTCAATATGTCCTAAATTTTAGGCAATGATTTCCATTTTGTAACCCTATTTTGTAGAGTGTTGTATTGAATAAGTTATAGGTATCATATTTATTGAATAAGTTATGCCCTGAAATGAAGAAAAAGGTTGTAAGTCAAACAACAAAAGTTCCTGAATATCATAGTTACTCCTTCAACTACAGTGAACTCAAGAAACTTAGGTTTCTCAATTTAAATTAGGGAGATCATGGAACAAAGTTTCTCAAATGAGGGAGAACAAGGAACTTATAAGTTACTCAATTGACCATAGGGAGATCAAGGGTATTTAAAAACATACTTGTCCAACAGAAGAGGAATAAAATATGAAGCAGATATAACGAAGCATGAACAAAAGATCCAGAAATCAGAAAGAAGCAACAACAGTTCTTACATGACCATAGGACTTGGTTATCAGGTAGTAGATCCAGAGCCAGCAACAAGAAACAATAAACTGAGTGGATGAAGGATGAAGAAAGAAACCAAAATTGAGTGGGAGTAAGTTGTAACTTGTCCCAAAATGTTGGGTGTGGACCTATTTCAAATTTGACTAAAATAATTTTAATCAGGAAAAATATAGCAGAAAAACAGGAAGAACACAAAACCAGGCCTAGGCTAGATGAAGTTATATTGACCCAGTACATGGCAAACTCAGTTTTAATTTAGAAGGCAATATATCATATTTTCATGTGAGAAACAATTACCTGGATCCATAATGTTAAGACAGGACACACGGTAATACTTGCCACATGTTCCCAGATATGCTCTTAAATATCGTGGTTGAAAGTGTTGTTCCAGGTAGACCAAGCTCAATTGAGGACAACCAATAGTTTTTGGAAGGCTGAGATGGGGCTTCTTTCCTAATGTTGTATAGGTAGTACAGTCCTTTGGAATATAACCATTGTCTTAATTCAATGGAAAACTTGTAGACATATCCACCACCTATAAATGGGTGCTTTCCAAGGATGACTTGCTTTCCACCTCCCACTTTTCAAACTAGCCATTTGTAGAGAAAGGGGAAAGTGACCATGAGCACTTTCCATACTATGGAGCCTATTTTGGAAGGTTTAAAGGCATGTACTCTAATCCATTCCACCACCGTCGGGATTCTTAAATATTTGTCCTTGATAATTTGACTCCAAAGTCCCTCTCCAAATAGACTTCTCCAAAGGTTTTTTAAGTATAAATCTTTGAAAAACTAGATCAGATTTTTAAATCCCCGGCCTTTTAGACTTTTTGGAATAGATAGAGAGTACCGGTTTTCAAGTTGTACTCCTTCTTTACTGTATTTTCCAACCCATGGGAAATTGAATATCATCTATCTTATGGTATTGAGGATAGAAGAGGGGATTTTGGCTGGGGACAACTAGTAGACTGCAATGTTTTCCAGAAAAAATTTCACCATGATAATTTTTCCCCCAAGTGACATTCAATTGTTACACCATAAATTAATTTTATGCTCCACTTTTCTTATCATCCACTTCTAGTCCTCTTTATCATAGTTGTTTGGTTTGAGAAATAAGTTGAGATACTTGATACCATTTTCGAGTGAGGTCTAAATCGGCAATGGAAAGATATAATGAATCTCCAAAAGTGTGTTTGGGTTGACTATTGATTGATGAAAGGAGGATTTATTAAGATTGATCTCCATTCTAGTGGCATTGCAAAAGAGGTTTATTATTCTGTGGAATGCATGTCATTCAACTATGATTACTAAACCCAGAAGAAGTACATTGTCCACAAAGAGAATATGAGTAATGAATTTTTTTTTGGAAATTTTAATGCCCTTTATATTTCCATCCTATTTTTCTTTCAGTAGAAGGCGACTTAGACCTTCCATCACAATTGAAAACAACAACAGAGACAAGTGGAATCCCTTCCTGAGACCTCGAGAGTCGATGAATTTTTTGGAAGGAGAACCATTGATAAGGATGGAGAAGTTGGCTATGGATACACAACCCATGCTCTAGTTTGTAACCTCCAAGCTCAACTCGATTTGAAGGAGAAAAAGTATGAGGAAAGTCCATTTGAATTTATCAAATCTTTATGAAGACCCATTTTAAGTACAAGAGCTTTCATTTTTTTGGACTTAATAGAATGGATGGCTTCTTGGGAAATGGAAATGGCATCATGAATCTACCTATCAGCAAGGAAACCGAATTGATTTAGTGGCAACTTTTCTTCTATCATCCTCTTGATCTTGTTTGAGATTATCTTGGAGATTATTTTATATACTAGTTTGCATAGGGAAATGGGCTTGAAGTCCAAAAAATTCTTGGGATTTGAGAATTTTGGAATAAAGGCTATATAGGTATCATTGATTTCTACCGACACTTTCCCTGATCTTCTATATTCCTCTACCATCATGCAGAAAATTGATCCTATGATATCAAAAAAGGTGAGGAATAGTTCCACTATCCATTTATCTGATCCTGGACTTTTTTTTTTAGAGAAATTTTTCAGAACTCCTTCAATTTCCTCTAGGGAGATGGGGATACCGATCATATTCAATTCCTGTTGAGTGAATAAGCATGGATAATGTTTGATTAATTGCAGCTATGAGCTAATGTTTGAGGACCCTAGATCTTTGAAGAGAGATAAAAGTAGGATGATGCTGCAATTTTTAAATCCTTAGTGGAAGAGACTATTTTTCCATATTCTACCTCAAGCTCCCATATGGTATTTATGTTCCTCCTATTATTTGCATAGCTATGGAAAAATTTAGTTTTAACATCTCCCATTTTTATCCAAGTAGCCTTGGTTTCTAGTCTTCGTGTTTCTTCTTCCATATTTAGGATCTAAGTTTTCCTAACTTCCATAAAGCTCAATTTCTAGGTTATTTCTACCGAGAAAGATGAGGAGAATATATGAGAAAGGTGTTCATATTTAGATTATATTTCTGTGAGCTATTTTTGTTGTTTTGTTTTCCTTTTTCTCTCCGAAAACAAAACTGCCTTCTTTAGCTCCATGAGATTTCTAGCCAAGATAACCATTGTTGATGAGCAGTTTGAGACCAGGTTTTTCTATCAAATTTCCTTTACCAACAATATGAAAGATCCTTCTTCCAACCATGAATGTTTGAATTTAAAAGGATATATATTTTTTATAGGATCAAAGTACATCTCTAGAAAAATGGGCATGTGATCTTAGAACTTATCTTGAGTTGTCTAGGATCTTAACCTCCTTACTCTTTCTTCTCTTTATTCCAACTGATTTTCCATTAAGAACCTATCCATTCTTTTTGCTATCCCTTTCGCACTTATCGTATCATTTATATAGGTAGGGATTAATGGGAATGGAGCCATGTCACAGATTTAATGGTTCTACAACATTGATGAAAAGTAGGACCTCAGAGGATCTGGTCTAGCTCAAAGACCCCAAGTCTCTCCTACATATATAGTAAATTTAAAGTCTCCTATCATGATGACGGCTTGATCTAAGAGAAGGTCGTTGGCTTGTATTGAGTCTCAAAAATCTGGTATGTCATTGTATGGTCCATAAGAATTGATTAATTTTATGGGCAAGGGAATCCTCTTATTGATCCTTCTAGAATGATACCAAATGAGGAGGAGAAAGTCCGGAGTGATGCATATTTTGGGTCCCATATATTGATTAGCCCTCCTGACAAGTCATTTGATTCTAGAGCACATGAATACCAGCCTGAAAAAATAATTTGGAAGCACACTCTCGCTTTTCCTCCCGATACCATGCCTTCACGAAGATAAATGATAGAGGGGACATGGGTGTTGATAAATATTTTGAGGGAGGAAAATTTGGAGGGACCCCCAACCCCTCGAATATTGAGAGACAAAATTATCATTATTTAGGAGAGACAATGGGCGTTTTTTCTCTAAGCTCCATTGAATTAAGATCTAAATCATCAGGTAGAGAGAGGTTGATTCCACCCTGGAATGGCTAAGGATGATTTCCTTCTCTTGCCATTTCTTTTTTGTTGTTATTTTTCTTTATAATAGTGAGTTTTTGAAAGGATTAACTAGGTTATGTCTAAGATTTATCAACTGGATTAGTCCCTCTGAATGTGGAAATAGGGGAAATATTAATTTCATATTTATATGAGAGCATTGGTGGATAGGTTACAAGGGTGCCTGGGTTAGTAAGGGAGATTGATGCACTAGAGTGCTCATCTTTTGAATCAATAAAACCAAATTTGAATAGGGAAGTCAAAGGGAATCCAATATTTTTTAGAGCCGGATTGATACACGAAAAACGTTTATTTGGCTTTTTAAGGTTGTCTGGAAATTTGGAGGATGTTATAGGTTTCAAGGAATTTACTGCTGAGTTTTGTGGAAAATAGTGTTTTCTAGAATGAGAAAGAGAACAAATGGTTATAGAATTAAGTGCATTCAATTATATCTGATCCATAAGTAAGGAATGTTCAACAGACATATTTTGAATAAAATATTTTGGATTTGAAGAGAGACTTATCGGCTTGAACCATATCGTGAGAGTGTTCGGGCCCAAGAGAACCTTCAGGTGATCAACTGGACGAGATGTATTCCACCACTTTATCATCATCCTTTTCAGTGACAACATCAACCTCATCCTTAGATATTTGAGTAGGGTCATCTGCCAAAAGCTCCCTTTCCCTTGAAAACTGAGAGCTCATATGTTGGTTTTCAACTTGCTGAACTAACTCCTTTACCTCCTTCAACGCATAATTTGGCCTTTCTTTAGAAACCCACAAAATTATATCAGGAATCAGCTGTTAAGCTGGCCTTGTCAGGTTTTTTTATGGTTATGGATACCAAGAACTCAATGCAAAGGAGACCCACAAGTACTGTCTAGATGGCCTAGATTCCTACAATTTATACATCTAAAGGGAGTCTTTCGGTAGTCTAGTGGCTATATGTTCTCCTTCCCATCCTAAAGAATTTTTAGAAACCCTGGTAATTTTTTAGCAGTCTCCATCTCAACCAAAACCCATTCCATATGTTTATCTGCCATCAAAACAAAATCTTCATCCAGGTAAATGAACCTACCCAATGAATTTTCTGCCTTGATAAGTACCTCCTTTGACCATAGCTCGAGAGGGAATCCCGGATACAAAACCCAAATATTCTTACATTTATGGAAACCTCAGAGTGGCAGTCTAACTTCTCAAGCTCAGAGACAAAGTGACCAAGGTTGACTAACCTAGAATTGGTGGGGATTACCAAGTGAAGTCCCGCCCAACATCTCAACCGTCAATTGCCAAAGAACCAACAGTGGAGATCTACAAACCGTCGCACTACTGAAACATATCTCGTAACGTCGCAATACCAACAATATTACGACCGTCGCAATACTGACATTTATCCCCAATATCGTCGCACTTGTCTTAGAAACATCGCATTTTCGACGTTGTGTCCCAAAACGTCTCTCTTCCGACGGAGTTCCTAAACATCGCAATATCGATGATGTCCCTAAACGTCACTATAGCGACAGTATTTGGTGGGATTTAAAAAATTGGGGAAATTTCCGACAATACGACAAAAGTGTCGAAACTAAAGTGTCGGAATTTTGACCAAATGTACTAGTGCATGATCCTCATTTCTTAATCCAACGAAGTTAGGAAGGATAGAGGGTGAGATATTTTTCATTGTGGTTGTAATATTCATCGAGCATAGGCAATCCAATAGGATTTGGTTCTACTCTGTCTTCTCCTCCTCTTCCCCTTCCTCTACCTCCACCTCCACATAAAATCCTAGGTCCACCTCCTCCAATTCTTAAATGTTCATCATTCACATTTTGTACTTACCCTTCTCCTTCCATGGCCATTGTAGACTCCTTGGAACTAATATAAGGTTCAAAATTGGATTTATTTGTTCTTCTTTTGATTCTTCTGGTTCCTCTATCAATGGTATATTATAATAGATTTCTTCTTCCTCTTCTTCACTACGGATTTCTAGTTCTTGAGCTAAAATTTGTTCCCCAGTTTTAGTTAGGAATATTATTCCTTCTGTTGGGGATGTAGGATCTTGTTCTTCCACAACTTATTTGGTTGATGAAGTTGGTGAATTTAAGATATTAATATCTCAGGAAGTTTATGTCTTCCTACAAAGGATGGTATACGAGTTTCAGTGGATTGTGTGGCTCTACGAGGTCTAGATGGGGTGAGAGGTGTTGTTGGAATTAAGCTTCTACATCTAGCTACAAATCTACCCCTAGAATCTCTTTCTATACGCATATTTTTTTCTACTTTTATTATAGGTGTGTTGTGTTTTTTTTTTTTAGAAAGGTAAAAGGATCCCATTTACACTTCCCCAGCAACGACGCCAAAATGTTTAGTCAATTTAATGTTCTTAAATTCGTGACATAAATTATCAACCGGAGTTGGTAAACTTGTGAAGTGAAAGTGCACTTTATATGCTAGAAGCCCCAAGTTATTAGTGTGATGGTTATATTCGTAGAGATTGCTTCTAAGGATGTTTTTAGTCCTATGTACTTAATGAAATTGATGGATTAAATTACAACTAAATTCTAAAAAAAATCACTTTGCAAAGATCAATTAAATTCTATAGATCAACTAAGTTTTTTAAAACTGAAACAAAACTGAAGAAGCCTCAACTAATTTATCTATTACTATCTAAGAATTTTGACAATATAACGTAAGAAAATGAAATCAAATTCTAGAAAGAAAAGGAATTTTTATGTTTTTATGTTTTAATAAATGAAATTTTATGTAAACGAAATTGAGCATAGAAATGAATAAGTCACTATTGTTCTGGACATAAATCACTATAAAACTATAAATAATTCACACTCTTGTACCACAAATTAAATCACTAAATCACTATTGCTTGAAAGGAACTCACTGAAACTGGAAATGAAATCTTTCAATGTTCTAGGAATAAATCACACATAAAAAACTAATCTACAATAAACCACAGTTGTATGGAAATAAAACTAAGATTACTTCTACATTGCATCAAATAAAAAAGGAAGATGAGCCTACATCAAATGACAAAGGCAAACCATCTAAGCATCTACTCTAAGTAGCAAAATGAAATTCTGGAAATGAATACAACGTTTAACACGATGAAAGCATAAATTAAAGCTACATCAAATGATAAAAACAGAGCTATGAAAAACATCTAAATGCAAAACATAAAAGAAATTAGAACATTCTATGTTTGCATGGGCCCTCCACAAACAGTTGGTTTCAACGATTTAATCCAACGCAAGCTACACATCGAACCTTCAAAATACTTCTTCAATTAAAAAGAAATAAAATAGAGTTTCAAGAGTTTCATAGTCGTATCATAATTTCGCATTGTCAATACATTTTTTTTCCTTGTATTTATAAAGCCTATTCATTAATTGTTTCAAGGCTTTTACGCCTTTGGAATAAAAAAATTCTATATTAAGCTTCTAAGCGATAATAGAATTGTGTTGCTTCACGATTTTCTATTTGGCAAAGCAAATCGCGAAGCATGATAGCTTTGGACTCTCGCTCGTTTGTCCAGCACGTGTTTGACCGCTCCTTTCACTGCACAACTGGGTGATTTCCTGCACAATTTAGATCAGATGGATAGGAGGAAATCCTTGAGAGGATCATTATCCACCTGTCCACATACTTCCCTGCTCAGCTGGCACCTCAAAACTCGGTGAAACATGGAGATGGCTACAGATATGTGGATTAGTTGTAGAATCACATCAATTTTGTAGCTAATACAAAATTTAATTTAATAATAAGGAAAATTACTGAATATGAAAGATAGGTCAACAAAATAACTTACCATGTAAAAAAATTGCAATTTAATGTTTGTTTGAGCTTATGATGATGACAAAAAAGAGGAAATATAGGAGAAAGGAAGTGTCAAAATGAGGCAATCACAAGGATCTACAGTACTTACCATTAGTAGAGTTTTCCTATAATAATAGTAACCATCGTTCAATTAGGATGCCTCCTTATCTAGATCTATATGGGAAGCCATGCATGACACCACTGAGTTGGGAAAGGTTGGAGGACAGAGTAATAGTCAGGTCGGAATTGGTTGAATGAATGGAGGAACATGTAAGACAAATTTGACAAAGGTTGAAGGAAGCACAAGATAGGAAGAAGAGATATGTTAATGCATGTAGGAATGATCAAAATTATGAAATGGGAGACCAATTTTTTGTTCATATTAGACCCAAAACAAACACTGGTTTGGGAAAGGAGCAAAGTTGTCACCTTGATTTATAGGACCTTTTAGAATCAAAGAGAAAATTGGACCAGTTACTTATCGTCTTGTACTACCACCCCATTTGCATAAAACTCATGATGTTTTTCATGTATCTATTCTACGATATTATGTTTCTGATAAATCTCAAAAACTTGATTAGATGGACTTATAGGTCTAGGACGTAGGAAACATAATGGTTGAACCGTTATGCATATTGGACCATAGGTTTCGACAACTCATACATCACATGGTGGACCAGGTTAAGGTCTAGTGGGAAAAATATAGCTTAGGATTTGCTACCTGGGAGAATGCTGGGACTATACGTCACGACTAACCCTCACTTTTTGACCATTTGTGATTCTCATTTTGACCTAGATAACTGCCTATGTTGAGACTCTATTTGTATTTTCACGTTGTTTTATTTATGAACACTATGTAATATTGATGGATTTCAATTGGACATATGAACCTTCTTAAATAAAACACTTGATGGATTATAATTTGTTGATTAAAGTATTTGATGTATGACTTATCTGATGTATAACTTATTTTATATTGATTTATCTAGTGCATGACTTCTCAGAATTATGATTTATCTGATGTATGCCTTATTTGGTTATGATCTATCTTGTGTATGACTTATTAGAGTTATTATTTATTTGATGTGAGATTTACTTATAACATACTGATAAAAAAATTGTGGGTATTTGGATATTGAACCTAATAACATGATGATTATGAACACCTATATGTGTGTGGGTGTGGGTGTGTGTTTGGAGGAGAACTAACCATAAATTGGAAGGGACTATGTGGTAGAAAAAATCTAGCTAGTGAATGCGGGATGCCCGTACATCAAATGAGGAATGGAATGATGTACATTGTTCTATTACATTTCGTATCTACTTGATATGCACTATTACGACATGGAGTAAGGTGAAGATTGTAGTTAGCATGATTGTTCAATTGGATTATTTGATGAAAAGTATCCAACAGGTGACGTAGTGTGTTAGGTCCTTATATTACTAGTATAGTCCCTTATTGTTGTTAGTGTAACCCCCCTATTGTTATTGTTGTACCACTGTAACCCCCATATTGTTATTATTGTGCCCTTAAATTATTATTGTTAGGTCGGCTAGGATTACATTGTGGCCCCACTAGGATTACATTGTGGCCCCATGGAATCCTATATATAGAAAGGAGGTTTTGTCATTTGTATCATCCAAGAATTTTTCATTCATGTAATGTATTAGAGTTTTCCCCTCGAAGTGGCTTGTTGCAAGGCGTTGATATCTCTTCCTTTCTCTTTGGGCCCCGGTTTTGTAAATTATTTGAGTATTGAGCTTTCCATACTAGGGTTTCGTTGCACCAAATAGGTCATCGTGGCCTTTTCACTATAACTTTATTTCTACAAAGGTTAAGAAGTTGAAATTATCAGAGCGCGAAGCCAAAATCCTAAGGAACATCGTCGCAAAATTTCAGAGCTTGGTTCACAATATTTTCGGAGATATGATCTGTGGAAAATTACAGTCACGGGCTCCCGAATTTCATCTCAAGAGGTGATCATGGGAAAATCCCCATAAGTCCCTCTCCCCGAGCATCAGATTGAAATTTTGTAAAAAGTGTCTATAATTATACGGACTTTAGTTTCCTGTCTATTAATTTTAGGGAAAAATGAGCAAACAGTGACATGTTACAAGTCGTACAAGCTCGCTCTACTGAACCAGTCCATAATTAGGTCATTGTGGGAGATTGGACATAAATTTGTCTTAAAGAATCCAAATCGGGTCAGACCTATGGCATTCGAAAGAGGATTCAAAGGGATACCTCAAGGCCAAATTTCAGATATTGAAGATATGAAATCACAGATATAATTCAGTTTCAATATCGAGCTCCTCAAAAGCAAGAAAAAGGTGTGTATTTTTTTCGAATTACATAAGTCTCGTTTGAAAAAAAATAGTTTGAATTTATTCCAAGGGCATATTGAAGAATAGATATCAGTATTGGGTTCTAAAATGCCCCCTTAAAAGAATTCAAAACCCATTAAGCCTTCAGAAGGCTCTACTATGACTCATGAAGACGAAGAAACACAACATGAGATATCAAAATTACAGGAGCAAGTGCACCAAATTTCGCTATCGCAAAGAGCAACAAAAAATGAAATGGAAGTTTTGAAAAAAGACATGGAAACTAAGATGGATGGTTTGAAGAAAGGCGTGGAAGCTAAGATGAATGGTTTGGAAGCTAAGATTGATGGCATGGAAGTGGGCATGGAAGCTAAGATGGATGACATGGAAACTAAGATCGATGAAAAAATAAAAGACAACATTGAAAACATGAATAATGATTTGGCAAAGTTGATACAAGAAATGTTTCCTAATGGCTAAAAGATAGTAGAGGAAACTCATGATGAGAATAAAATACATGTTAATCGTGATTTCATAAACTCTAATGTTGAATTGAAGAACCACCATATTCCAAAGATAGATAGGAGGAAGTTTGATGGCAAGGATCCCGTAACACGGATACTATAGATGGAGCAATATTTTGATCTCAATAATGTGCAAAACACACACAAGGTATGCATTGCAACTTTACATTTAAAACAAAATAAATTTGTATGGTATCAATGGCATTTCTCTCGTAAAAAAATTGTCACTTGGTAAATTTTTATGGAGGAAAGGATAGCAAATTATGAGGATACAAAGAGCAACACCTTCTTTAGCCAATTGATAAATCTCAAACAAAACAGTTCAGTGGGGGAGCACATTGAGGACTTCCAAAAAATGAATATAAGGGTATAACTAATATTCCAGATGAACACATGATTGATATCTTCTTAGGTACTTTAAAGGATAGCATCCAACATGAATTTCAAGTTTTTGAACCTGATTCATTGGAGAAGGCATTCAGGTTGGCAAGAAAAATTGAATGTAAAATTATGGCAACAAGGAAGCCTACCACTCACATATATAAAGATGGAAGTGTTGCTACTCCTAGACTTCCACAACCGACAAGGTTGACACTACAACAATTGGAAGAAAAAAGAGAAAAAGGGCTTTGCTACAGTTGTGATAGAAAATACACTAAAGGTCATAAGTCCACTGACAATAAATTATTTTACATCGATTGTGAAGAGGAAAAATCTTCAAAAGAAGAGGATATACACCAGGAACCAACCCTACAAGAGGAAGAAATGAGTTTGACCATATCATGTAATGCATTAGCAGGAATTACCACTCCTCAAAATCTTAATATAGAAGGACATATCAAGAAGAAAAAGGTAATAGTGTTGATTGATTCGGGCAGTACCCATAATTTTATTCATTGTAAGGTAGCGAAGGAATTGAATTGTTTCCTATACCCAGCACCAGAATGTCAACTGACGGTTACAAATGGAGGAACTATAAATTGCTCTGGAAAATGCCATAATATCAAGCTAACCATGGGGGAATATGTATTGAATAGTCCAATGTTTTTCCATCCCAGTAGAAGGTGTTGATGTTGTCTTAGGAGTACAATGGTTACAATCTTTGGGTACAGTATCTTTTAATTTTCAAGAACTTTTCTTGAAATTTTTTTCAAAAGAAAGGAATTCAAATTACTCGGTATCGAAGGGAAGTCGAGAAAGATAATAAGCTCTAATGTCATGAAAAATCTTCTGAAGAAAGGACAACGAGGTGTAATTTTACAATTATGCTCACTAGAAGTTCCAACATCATAATCATCTATTTCTCCAGATCTCCAAAAAGCTTTGGAAAATCATTCCAAGGTGTTTGAAACTCCCAAAGGACTCCGACCTATTCGTGATCATGATCATGCTATTCATTCGATTCCCGGAAGTGTTCCTCCAAACATGACCTTGTATATCCTTATGTCCAAAGAGCGAAAATTGAACGTATGATTGTAGAAATGTTAGAGGTGGGTATAATTCAACCCTAGTCAAAGTTCTTTCTCTTGCTCCGATAGTATTGGTGCAAGAAAGAGGATCATGGTGCATGTGGGATTATAGGGAGCTCAATAAGCTCACTATTAAAGATAAATTTCCCATTCCGAAGAGATTGATGAATTATTGGATGAATTACATGGAGAAATTTATTTTATCAACTTGGATCTTAGTTCGGGATATCATCGAACTAGAATGAAAGGCTGAAGATATTCTAAAAGCAGCATTTCGAACTCATGAGGGTCATAATTAATTTTTGGTCATGCCTTTTGGCCTTACCATTGCACCTTCTACATTTCAAGGGTTGATGAATTCCATTTTCAAACCCTTCCTTAGAAAATTTGTGCTAGTATTTTTTGATGATATACTAATATACAAAAGGTCTTGGAAGGATCATGTTCTACATGTTGACAGGGTGATCAAATTATTGGAGGAGAAACAATTATATGCAAAAATATCCAAATGTTTCTTTGGAGTACAAGAGGTGGAATATTTGGGTCATATTGTATATCACAAGGGTGTTAAGGTAGACCCTAACAAAATTAAAGCCATTAAGTAATGGAAAATCCCCACAACCATAAAGCAGTTGCGCGGATTTCTCGGGTTAATAGGGTATTATCGCAAGTTTGTTAAGAATTATGGGAGAATAACAACACCTCTAACAACATTATTGAAGAAAGATGCATTTTCATGGACTCCTAAAGCAACTAAGGCCTTTGAATATCTTAAAGAGGAAATTTGCCTAGCACCAGTCTTAGCTATGCCAGACTTCACAAAAACCTTTATTGTGGAATGTGATGCCTTGTGAAATGGAATTGGTGTTGTTTCAATGCAAGAAGGAAGACCCATTGCTTTTGAAATCTATCCAATCAAAGGAAATTATTTGCATAAAGATATTTATGAGAAGGAAATGTTGGCAATAATACATGCACTAAATAAATGGCGACCTCACCTAATGGGAAGACACTGAAAGGTAAAAATTGATCATGATAGTCTTCAACACTTTTTGGAACAAATATTGTATTCAGAAGAGCAACAAAAATGGGTCACAAAGATGTTGGGTTATGACTTTGAAATCATCTACAAAAAATGGAAGCTAATTGTCGTTGCAGATGCACTCTCAAGAAAGGATGAAGAGTTGGAAGCATTTCTTTGTGCCATTTCTATTATCCAAACAGATTGGATAACCGATGCAAGGGATGAATGGAAGAAGAACGAAGAAGTGTGGACACTCATTCAAAATTTGCAGCAAGATACTAGTACATTTGATACATTTTGTTGGAAAAATTATTCCTTGTGATACAAAGATCACTTATATATTTGTAATAATTCCCAACTAAAACAAAATATTCTTTTGGAATTGCACACTTCTCCTTTAGGAGGACACTGGATTTTTAAAAACTACTATAAGTTGAAGAAAGAATTTTTTTGGGATGGCCTTAAATCTCGATATCTGAAATTTTTGTGAAAACATTGTTTTCCAAAGAAATAAAGTTGAGACAATTAAGAACCTGGGTCTTCTACAACCTTTATCCATTCCAAGTCAACGTTGGGAGGAGATTTCAATGGATTTTATCACAGGTTTACCTAAGTCCGAAGGAAGGAGTGTCATCATGGTGGTAGTTGATAGACTTACCAAGTATGCACACTTTTGTGCATTATCTCATCCATTTAAAGTAAGTAGAGTTGCTATTGCATTTATGGAAACAATTCAAAAGCTACATGGAAACCCGAAGATTATTGTAAGTGACAGAGATCCCATTTTGACAGGAAATTTTTGGACGGAATTATTTTCTTGTTTGGGTACTGAACTAGCTCATAGCTCATCATATCATCCTCAATACGATGGTCAAACATAGATAGTGAATAAATGTTTGGAAGGGTATCCTTGTTGTTTTGTATCTGATAAGAAAACACAATGAGTCAAGTGGTTACCTCTGCTTGAATCGCAGTATAACACTTCCTTCCATACTGCAGCAAAAATGACCCCATTTATGGCACTTTATGGATATCATCCACCATCCATCACATCTTCTTTAAGTGAAAATGCTAGGGTTCAAGCAGTGGAGGATCACATCGAGCATCAACAATAATTTCTCCAACTCTTAAAGGATAACCTAAATTTGGCACAAAATCGAATGAAACAACATGCAGATCAACATCGCAGTGAGAGAAGTTTTGATGTGGGAGACTGGATATTTTTACGGCTACAACCATACAAACAAATGTCCCTAAACCAAGCTAAGAAGGATAATAAATTATCACCAAAATGCTATGGTCCTTACAAGGTTTTGCAAAAGATTGGTACTATGGCATACAAATTGGAGCTTCCGGCTTCTTTGCGAGTGCATCCAGTTTTCCATGTTTCATGCTTAAAAAAGGTTATAGGGTACAAACTTCCAGTTCAAACAATATTGCCAGAACTTGATGAGGAAGTAAAAACCATATTGGAACCTGAAGCAGTCACGAAAAAAACAACTTGACAACTACGAAATCGATCAATTTCAGAGTATCTCATCAAATGGAAGAACTTACCCACGGAAGATTCTACATCGGAGGATGAGAATTTTATACAAAAGCACCCGGAGCTACTCAAGCGTTGAGGACAACACCTTTTTTAAGGAGAGGAGCATGTAGGTCCTTATATTACTAGTATATTCCCTTATTGTTGTTAGTGTAACCCCCTTATTGTTATTGTTGTACCCTTGTAACCCCCTGTATTGTTATTATTGTGCCCTTAAATTATTATTGTTAGGTCGGTGTTGGAGCAGGGTCTCCCACACTGATGAAAGCTGGTCCAATTTTGTATTATTTTGATTATATTTAGTCTAGCGTATGGGTGATAGGGCGGATAAAAGCCCCAATAAGTGGTAAGCAGGTAAATAGGTAAAACCAGGAATCCGCAAACCACGGTTTGCAGACCATGGTAAGTCTAGGCTAAATTGGTATAAATAGTAAGTATTTTTGAGTCGATAGGTAGAAGATGAATAGAAGTGAATGCTAAGTGCAGATTGTTAGTTCTGGGTTTCGGGTATTGGGGTCGGACTCCTGCTGGCTGTGTGCGCGGAGTTCCTTTGTCCTGCTGTGTGCGGACCCTACTGGTTGTGTGCACAGGTGGGATTTGGGGTTATGTAAGAATCTGGTAATAATATATTAGAAGTATTGCTGGTATTTGGTTATGGATCTATCTGTTATATGAATCTGTGCTCTGTGTTAAATCTGTGATAAGGTACGAATGATCTGTGTTATCTGCTGTGTTTATCTATAATATATGCTATCTGGTCGGTTGCGCGTCCTGTAATTTGTATCTTTGCTAGTTGAATGTACATGGATGCGGACCTAATATATAGATCTATAATACTGTGTGCACCGGTTATCTATTTAAGCCTGCGAACTAGCTCTGTTTCCATAGATTTGTGTGTTGTACGTGGCTTGGCTTACCTGCTCTCTTTTTGGGTGCGGAAACCTGGTTCTAGTACCCTCCCATACTGCTTCGGGTGAGACTTTGACCTGCACAAGTAGGTCACTGCCGAAAGGGCCAGTAGTATAGGGGTTTGTTGGAAAACCTTAACGTGCGAACCTAGGTCAGGACCCCTAAAGCCAAAAAATGGTTCTGTTGCTAGGAACAGGAGAATTTTGAAAGATTAGGGAATGCCAAGGCCATATTGGAAACCCAAAAAGAAAGAGATTGATGAATGGTTTGAAAGACAAGTTCAGGAATTCGCGATAAAAGAAAATCGCAGTACAAAGATAACTACTGAAGAGTGGAAGAAAAAATATATTTTCATAGAGAGCTACGAAATCTTCTTTGTAACAATTGTGATCGTACTTCAGGAGTGGTTGGCCAACTTAGTTGAATTCCAAACGTGCTGGAAGGACGAGCGAGCTACGCAGTGGACCCCAGAACAACTTTCGCAGCTAGAGAAGACTGACAATACTATCACCCAGACGATAGATCACTGGGTGGACAGCGTACTAAGAGGATATGTGACAGAATTTGCGATTGATTAGTCAGTATCCTATTCTGAAGTAGAAAGGCAATTCTTTAAAGGGTTCCGCGGTAAGTTCATGAAAACGTTACCGCTATTAATAAAGACCTTTCTATGCGAGAAAAGTATCATGTGTAGCCATACGCCGTGAATGAATTCCGACCAGAACGAAGGTACTATGCGTAGCGGGAAGTACTATAGAACCAACTAGGAAGGAGATTGGGCTACTTATAGCCCGGTAAGGGATTTTTCCACATTCAACCCTCCATCAACTCCTCCATCAAGCTCTCATCGAGGAAAAAACTCCCCACCACCCCCACCAATAGGTGACATGGCTGCGCACTTAAAGCTCCAGACCTTTAAAGGTGCGAGCGATGAGGATATGGATCGGTTTTAGTTTGTTGCAGAGTCAGTATGGGCTGCGCAGAACATACTAAGTGATGCAGTGAGATGGGCTCAGTTATCCCTTGCCTTCGAGGAAAGGGCTCTGGATTGGTATATGGGGTACATTGGGCAGAAGGCAAATGCAACTATTGATCAAATTAAGGTTGCACTAAAGAAACAATTCAAGAGACCTAAATCCTACTCGTAGACAGTAAATTAACTGAAGGATATCAAGCAAGGGCCATCTGAGTCTCCATGGGAAGTAGATCAGCGATTAAAGAAAGCAATCAGAGAAGGTGGATTCCAGTATGATGATAGAAAACACACAGAACGGTTCATCGCTATGTTGCTACCTCACCTACGGATACCTATGGGGCAGCAATCTATCGAAACATAGGAAAAAGCATTAGAGGTGGCTATGAAACTAGAAGCTGGCTCGAGAGATGACACTCAGTTGAGAGTACACCATATTCAAGGTCATCTAGAAGCAATGCATCTCGAGATTCAGAACCTGCCTAAGGAACGCGGATCGGCGGTCAGCCCGGATAGATGGTGCATTCGATGCCAAGTAAATGGTCATACCAAGGATAAATGCCCACTAATGACTGCATATACGCAGACTGGAGCGCCTAGTACCTTACGACCTAGGGAGGCTACTGGGTCAAGGGGAGCGCAGCAGTGGTGTCGATTCTGCAGATCGGTTGGCCATGATGAACAGAATTGCCACACATATGAGTTACTGGTGGAGCGAGGGAGCCTATTCCGGGTTCAGTCCGACCTAACGTCGCCCAGATCCCCCACAGGAGTAAGGGGATCCCCAGGTCTAGGTAGGGGAGGAGGCCGAGGAGGAAGCGCCGGTTGAGGGCGAGGCCAACTCATCTGCTACAACTGTGGGGAAATCGATCATTTTGCAAGAGACTATGTCAATCCAACTAGACAGACCTGTCGGTACTGTAGACAGTTGTATCACTCGATCGAAGATTGCCTGGTTCTAATAGCTAAGGTTCAAGAAAAACAACATACTACCACACAAAATGTGCAGCAGGTAAAGGTAGAGTCATGAGAGACAGGGTCACCTAGTGAAGCATAGATGCAAGCAACTGCTAGCCCGGCAACGCAAGTAAGAGCATAGCCCCCGCAGGAAATCTGCTTCGTGCCTGGAAGGGAGGACGATTGTGGCTCATTACTCACACCTAATGATGAACGTGGAAAACAGATCAAACCATTCCTACAAGTATCTATGCAGCCGCTACGCCACCAGCAGACCATAGAGAATATTCAAACTCTACTCAAGGGGTGCAATGGCCAGGCCTACCCAGCTGCGCAGGTACGAAAAATGCATAAACAAAAACGCACAGGTCGGGAGATGCGATTGACTGCACAGATTGGGGCTTTTAATATGGATCAATTCATTCTTGACTTAGGATCTTAGGTGAATGTAATCCCTAAGCAGACTTGGTAGCAAATGGGTGAACCTACACTCGAGCGGACCACCACCCAGCTGCACATGGCTAATCAGCAGATGATAACACCTTTGGGGAAATTACCACAGGTTATTGTAAACATTGCTAGAGTCAAGGTACGGGCTAATTTTGAAGTTATCCACACCATGGGTAATACAGATCCCTATCCAGCACTCCTAGACCTAGACTGGGCCATGATTGTAGGTGGTATCATTAATCTAAAGGATCGCAGTATGACATTTGAGAAAAGAGGAACACAAGTAACAATCCCTCTAGACCCTATGGATGGAGCACGACATACAGACAGAGTGCGGCCATACCAGCTAACTCCGAAGGATGGAACGAATGGTATGATCTGGCGAGCAGGGGACTCAAGTAGAGGGTCAGAATTTTGGTCACCAGACTTACAGGACGCACCTATATTGCGCTGTATGACAAAGGACCTCCGAAGCGTATCATTTGAAGTAAGAAGTCTACCCCAGTCCTACGGGTTTGGTCCCATTCAAGATTTTTTACAAGCATTCGAAGGAGAGGTTCCGTGAGAACATCGGTTGGAAGCCCTTGAACAGGCACTATGCAGTGCGCCGGCACAATGGTGGGAGATACATAAGGAGACCATCCACGAATGGGAAGAATGTTGGGATATGATGGTCCTCCGATTTGAAGCACCAACGGATGTGCAAAACAAGACCTCCGTGGAGTCTAAAGGTCCCAATGAAGACAGGATCGCAGGGTACGTAGAAAAGGGACTCCAGCAAAGCCCTTACAGGGATACACTAAAGGATGAATTTGTAGGGCCAGTTGGGCTACGCAACGGGGACTTAGAAACATACCCCACCACAACTCAGGATGAGGCCAAAAACAATACTACTATCCGACGGAAGGAACATATCAGTGCGACCATTGGGTACACCCAGTATGTCTGAAAGCTGGTTTGGAAGTATGTATCACGTACGACCAAGCTACGCGGCTTCCTTTGGTAAAAGCTAGGCCAGACTGCCATAAGTCAGCCCTCCCTAGTTTAGCAGCCCCTACTAAACAAGATTGTGTTGGGGGGGCAGGGGCAGAACATGGCAGACACGACCACTACACAGAAGGTATGAAAAGCAGCTGTTGGAACAATGCACTCTGGTAACAAGGACGATGTACCGTTGATGGGCACAACCAAATGGAAATTAATGAAGAGATTACAAAAGATTTTTTACCGTTCATCCAATGGCACGCCCCAAGTAGGAACGCCATTATCATTAGTTACCCACGAGAGTTGTCCGCGGGGATGGACCGATAGCTCTATTGGCTTGTATCATGTATATAAATTGCCTACCTATTCTGTATAATGCATAATCCTCCTGACAGTAGGTGTCCATTGTATACCAATCAGTAAACCTACAACAACTATGGAAATACCACCCAAGGATGAAGCAATTGACAAAGTACTGGAGTGTTGGATTCCCGTATGGCAAAGCACCAAGGGGGCCACCACGCCAAACGCAGAACCACTTACCCAGGAGATCCCACTGGCCAACCCCACCACATTCACGAAGGGCACTAGGCAGCTACTAGAGACTGTTAAAACTGAAGATGCAACGAGGTCACAGCTTGCGCTCGTTCCGGACGAAGGTAATACTCTTGATAGCCATCGCGCAAAGCAGCTGAGAGCATACGAAACAGGGACCCAAAAGAAGCCACGTGCTCCGCACAAGGACCATGATACCGCGCTCACTCTCATTAGCAGTGACCTCACGCAAATTACAGGCGCCATCACTCTGACCGCTGAGGAAAACTAGTTCGCAATAGAGCACCAATAGCAGGTCGCGCTCACCACTATTCAGACCACATTCGGGATCTGCAGCTGCGCACCACTGCAATTCAAGATAGCCTAATTCAAGAAGATACTCTCGCAGCAACTACCAGTACCTCTCTCGCGTCAGTAGAAGACCGGGTTTGTTCTGTACTCGGCAATGCCTTTTTAGGTATCCAATTCCCCATCGGCACATGTATACAGTTGGACCTGGTCATGCTTCCCCGCGAAGCCCTCCAAAGATTTCACACCACGGTCTCACAATAAATCCATCATCGAGACCAGCAGACGGACCAGCGACTCAGCCTCCTCGAACGGACAATGGAACAACAGCACACTGCCCTCACTCTCCCTGTCCCATGGAAAATGGAGCTCGCAACAGCGATTCACCAAATCTGCGCAGAACTATTAGAGGAACTCCCCGCTACGACGTCAGCACAGGATAAGGTGATAGGCCTAGTAGCGGCATTCAGGGCAGCCAAAACAGAATTACGGGACCTGAAAACAGTGTTGGCACAGCAAATTACCATATTGCAGAATCAGTTACAACCTGACACAACCCCGGAGGTCCGCGAGCAATGCACCACCCTCATCACCAAAGCTATGGATACCATTACAGCACAAATCGTCCAGGCAACTCAATTGATCGAGTCCACCACACAGCTCTGGACCATGGTATAGCATGCACCAAAACTTTAGCAACTCAACCAGGACTTAAAAAAGAAGGAAGAGGCAGTGGCCCGCATCGAAGCTACATTACCCACATTGGTGCCAACACAAAGATTGGTAAGCATCAAGTTCAGTACTATACTCCAAGAAGAAATCAAAGAACTTTGCCGCAAAAGAGACTCCATCAGTCAACAGCTGAAACCATGGGTCGCTTCGGCCTTCCGTCTTTCACAGGATGCGAAGGTAGCAGTAACGCACCTCCAGCAACTACAGGAAAATCTCACCTCAGTTGGGGAAGGACCAATGTCGCAAAAGCTTGTCGCACTCGCCCAAGGCGCTGCCTGCCAGAGTCTTGACATCCTTCTCCCCCTAATTGCAGATATTAATGAATTGCGCACACAGGTGGAGGCTCTACCATTGCAGTGACTCGAGACGAGTCACAAGATTGTGTTGGGGGACTATTGGAGTAGGGTCTCCCACACTGATGAAATCTAGTCCAATTTTGTATTATTTTGATTATATTTAGTCTAAAGTAGGGGTGATAGAGTAGATAAAAGCCCCAATACGTGGTAAGCAGGTAAATAGGTAAAACCAGGAGTCCGCAAACCACGGTTTGCGGACCATGGTAAGTCTAGGCTAAATTGGTATAAATAGTAAGTCTTTTTAAGTCGATAGGTAGAAGATGAATAGAAGTGAATGCTAAGTGCAGATTGTTAGTTCTGGGTTTCAGGTATTGGGGTCGGACTCCTACTGGCTGTGTGCGCGGAGATCCTTTGTCCTGTTGTGTGCGGACCCTGCTGGCTGTGTGCACGGGTGGGATTTGGGGTTATGTAAGAATCTGCTGATAATATATGAGAAGTATTGCTGGTATTTGGTTCTAGATCTATCTGTTATATGAATCTACGCTCTGTGTTAAATCTGTGATAACGTACGAATGATCTGTGTTGTCTGCTGTGTTTATCTATAATATATGTTATCTGGTCTGCTGCGCGTCCTGTAATTTGTATCTTTTCTAATCGAACGCACGTGGATGCGGACCTAAGATCTAGATCTGTAATACTATGTACAACAGTTATCTATTTAAGCCTGCGAACTAGCTCTGTTTCCATAGATCTGTGCGCTGTACGTGGCTTGGCTTACCTGCTCTCTTTCTGGGTGCGGAAACCTGGTTCTAGCACCCTCCCATACTGCTTCGGGTGAGACTTTGACCTGCGCAAGCAGGTCACTGCCGAAAGGGCCAGTAGTATAGGGGTTTGCTGGCAAACCTTAACATGCGAACCTAGGTCAGGACCCCTAAAGCCAACAGTCAGCTAGGATTACATTGTGGCCCCACTACGATTACATTGTGGCCCCATGGACTCCTATATATAGAAAGGAGGCTTTTTCATTTGTATCATCCAAGAATTGTTCATTCATGTAATGTATTGGAGGTTGCCCCCTCAAAGTGGCTTATTTATAAGGCGTTGATATCTCTTTTCTTCTCTTTTTGGAGCTGGTTTCCCAACATAGTGTGGTCCATATTAGGGTGTTGACCTTAGTTCTTTGAGGAGAGGTGGAGACATTTCCCACCGTGTAACTTTGAATCCTGGAAGCATGGGAGGCCAGTGATGGACACACTCCCCTAGACGTGTGATGACAATTGTCAATTTCTTGTTGGAGAAGTTAGGATGATTTATTTAACACTTCCGCCATTTGTGTTCTACCAGTGGTTAGATCAATATAGCCGATGCCATAGTATATTGTAGCAGAGGATGGATAGGATGCGAACAAAAGTATGTCAGGGAGGATATTAGGCTATAGGTTAGCCGAAGACTCTATATGGGAAGAGGCATCATTTCTTGACTCACTTAATTTGACTACTATATCTTTCTCCCTATTTTTCTATGCCTTATTTTCATACCACTTCCTCACTAGTTGTACCCTTTTGACTCTAACTTCGTGACAAACTTTTTTGAAGAGGGATGTATGTAATGCCCTACCTGATCCTATTATGTTACATTATTTTATGAGCCTACTTGATGATTTATTGACAATTTGTTCTTGATTCCAATACGTATTATTAGTATACGTACAAGGTATGTGTATGCTAGCTACATACCCACACCTCCCATGAATATGCTAGTATTGCAAAGCTTAAAATGTTAGATGATTAAATAATGGCTAATCTTGATTAGTGTTTAATTAACCTTAAAATCTTGGTTATAATTAGCAAGTTATATTTGAATATGCTTATTAATATTAATTTCACTAGATTCTTATGAATACGTGAGATTCACTGATATGGCACGAGTATTTATAGGAAAAGTTATCTGACTACATGGGTTAGCCACAAAGATCATTTCTGATAGGGACTCTCACTTTACATCTAGATTTTGGAGAAGTTTACAGTTAGCGTTGGGGACTCAATTTAAATTGAGCACTGCATATCATCTAGAAACATATGGGAAGACCAAAAGAGCAAATTAGGTTTTGGAAGATATGCTTAAAATGTATGTCATGAATAATCATAATCGGTGGTAAAGGAAATTACCATTAGTAGAGTTTTCCTATAACAATACTTACCAAAGTTCAATTAGGATACCTCTTTATCAAGATCTGTATGGGAGCCATTGAGTTGGGAAATTTTGGAGGATGGAGAAATATTCAGTTTGGAATTGGTTCAAGAAATGGAGGAACATGTAAGACAAAATTTTCAAAGGTTAAAGGAAGCACAAGATATGAAGAAGAGCTATGTTGATGCACATAGGACTGATCAAATTTATGAAGTAGGAGACCAAGTTTTTATTCATATCAGACACCAAAAAAACACTATTTGGTTTGTGAAAGGAACGAAGTTGTCCCTTTTATTTATAGGACCTTTTAGAATCAAAGATAAAATTGAACCAATTGCTTATCGTATTGTATTTCCACCCCATTTACATAAAACTCATGATGTTTTTCATGTATTTGTTCTACGATATTATGTTTCTAATGAATATTACAAACTCGATTAGATGGAATTGCAGGTCTTAAACATGGGAACTGTAATGGCCGAACCGTTATGCATATTGGACCGTAGGGTTTGACAACTCATACATCGCATGGTGGACTAGGTTAAGATCTAGTGGGGCAAATATAGCCCAATATTTTCTACATAGGAGGATGAAGAGACGATACATCATGACTAACCCTCACTTTTTGACCATTTGTGATGCCTATTTTGACCTAGATAGATACCTATGTTGAGATCCTATTTGTATTTTCATTTTGTTTTATTTATGAACATTATGTAATATTGATGCATTTCAGTTGGAAATATGAACTTTCTTAAATAAAACACTCGATGGATTATGATTTTTTAATTAAAGTATTTGACGTATGACTTATCTGATGTATAACTTATTTGATTATGATTTAGCTAGTGCATGACTTATCAGAATTATGATTTATCTTTTGAATGCCTTATTTGGTTATGATTTATCTTGTGTATGACTAATTAAAGTTATGATTTATCTTATGTAAGATTTAATTCTAGCATACTGATAAAAAAATTGTGGGTATGTGGATACTGAACCTGATAATGTGATGATTATGAGCACTTATATAGTCGTTATGTATATGCTTGGATGAGAATTGATCAGAAGTTCATAAATTTTGCTCAAAATTGAAAGTTACAGGATTGGGTTTAAACTAGGATGGTTGCGTAGATCTCGTCTTTCTGATTCTGGCGCCGTGAACAATTCAAAAAATCGATGTCTTATGAGGGAGATATCGCGTTCTGATCGATTTCCCAAACAGCTAAATTTTGCGATAGGGTTGATTGGGATGCCCAGTCAGCATACAGGGTGCACAGTCAGCAAAAAAAATATTTTGAAGAATATTTCTTTTCTCAGAGCGAGTTAGAGGATGACAAGTGGCACTGTGAAATTCGTTGGATGGGATGTACATTGTGTTTTTGTGGCCAATTGGAGGGTGACAAGTGGCCAGCCTTGAGGCCGCCACATGTCCCCTGGATGGTGTAATAAAATTTTATGGAGGCCGCTGGGCTCAACCCCGCAACCTCCTGTGGAGTAACCACCCGCCACACCGCCTACACTACGCATGAGTCTTAACCTTATTAGTGCACCGGTTATATTTAAATGTTATTGTAATGATAAGCGGGGGTTATGATGTGGTCACATGTCTTTGCAAACTCACGGCAACAATAAACGTTAACATCCTATGGATTTTTAACTCCAACGTTTATTAACCTTGTCACATGGTGGGGTTTCTTGCAATAGTTACGCCAACAATTATGTAACGCACTCCTAACTCCGGATTCAAAGGATTTAACCACAGTTTTCGCATGGAGTTCCGCTCAGCATTAAATGAAACCTTGGGTTCGGGGGTTGGAATGTGTCCACCCCCTACCCTTAACAATAAATATTACAGTTAGCCTGGCGGAATTATAGCGCGCCTCTATATTTGAGGGTTTCGGCCGAATTTAACTACAGTTAAGTGCAGCTCACCAAAATTAGTGGAGGTTTTCTAGGAGTTATTGGGAAAATGACTTGGAGGGTCAATGTTCACCCAAATGGAGTGAAGGAAGAGTCAATATAGACTAATTGGAGCATTCTAGAGGCATTGGTGCAGAGAAAACAACCATTAGAGGCCTATAAACACATGTATTTGCAAAATTTTGAGCATATGAAAGATGGACATGCCATTGGGAGCTGGACCGGAAAATGTAGTCCGGGAGGGATGAACTGCTTCATCATGCTTGTTGTGTAAATTTTATGTGTGGTTTTATTTCTCTGTTATACACTGATGTTCAGTGTTATTTGCTCTTATTTGATACTTCTAATTCACTAAAATCATCTATATTTCATGGTTAAAATCCTCTATCCTTAAGCAAACTATGGAGACAAGTATGCACATGTTTTATAACTGAAAAGACACTTAGCATAGCAAACTAATACAGTCCTTTCAGATCAGGTTGGTATCAGAACTAGATTTTATTCTCTGGTGTTGTTTTGTGCAAAGATTTGTTTAACTGTTTGCAAGTGTTAGATGCTTACTAGGCTCAAGCTCAAGAGAGGAGAAGGCACATTGGTGGGAGCAAGAGGGTCTCAAAGTGAGCCACAGCAAAGGAGAGCGAGATTTCCAAAATCTCCACCACCTAGTTCGCCTCCTAAGGAAGCAAAAGTAGCATTAAGCATGCCTCGAGAGGAAGAATAAATCCATGAAGAAGTGGAACCCAAAGAGGAAGAAAGAGTGTTCAGGAAAGCATTCCTTGACATGACTAAGATGGTTAGAATCCTTTATCAAGAAAGGAATGAGAAACTAGAAGGAGAAGGATCCAAACTTCACAAGGAAGGATAGGGATCATCAGGAGGTCACAATGATGAAGATAAATCAAAGAAGGGAAATGAAGGAAATGGAGGCAGTGGAAAGTCACCATCCTCACCCTCATCATCATCATCCTTTATTTCATTTTCAGTACATTAGTCACACAAGTCAAAGAACACTGGTAAAAGTCCTTTTTTAAAACTTGATGTTAAGTTTGAATTTCCAATGTTTAATGGTAAAGGAAATTGGAGGTCTATTTGAGAATCCAGAACCTTCAAGATGATGATACCAAAATCCAATTAGCTTCATTGAGAATGGAAGGTGCAACACTTGTTTGGTGGGTAGCCAAGACAAAGGAGGAGATCAAGAAGCATGGTAAGATTATTCTATCATGGACTGATTTCATTACTGCAATAAAACAATAGCTTTATCCATTAGCTCATATGCAGAAAGCCATAATGAACTAGAAAAACTTTAGACAATTGAAAGGACAGAATGTGCAAGAATACACCCAAGAATTTAGGAGAAGAGCTCTCTTATTAGGGGTAGATTTGCAGAGCCAATATACTTTTCTCAAGTACATAGGAGGCTTACATAGCTACCTAAAACATATTATTTTCATCTTTAACCCTACAATTCTAGATGAAGTATGTGTTCAGGCCACACATCTAGAAGCTCGAGGGAAAAACATTTCTAAAGAGGGTAGAAACAAACCTTTTACGGGTAAAAACAAAGAGAATACCTCAAAAGGTAAAAGTAAAAAGAATTCATCTATTAAGAAAGAGGGAGAAAAAGTGGTCTGTAAACATTGTTCAAAAGAAGGCCATAATGAAAATCATTGTTGGAAATTACATCCTGAAAAGAAGCCCAAGTACTTCAACAACAAAGGGAAACATAAAACTACATCTACAACTCAACATGATTTAGGAGAGGATTCAGGTGATGAATCTAAAATTATAGCCATGGGATTGAATAACATGAAGGGGAAAGAAATTAAAACTAAACCCAGTACTAGTACATCAAACTGTTACATACATGCTCCAAATGAAAAGGAGAGAATTGAACTGTTTCATGTGAAGATCATATCCAAACATACTAATATTGACACATTGTTTGACAGTGTGTCACAAGAAAAATTAATCTCTGAAGACTTGGTCAAGAAACTTAATCTTGAGACCATACCACATCCAAAGCCATATCCACTTGGTTGGATTTGTAAGGATGCAAATTTACAGGTTTCAAAGAAATGTATATTGCAGTTTGCAATAACTGCACATTTTGTTGTCACAGTTGAATTAGATGTGGTTCCACTTGACATAATAGGTATTGTGTTGGGGAGTCCTTACTTGTATGATAGGAGAGAGATCTTCCATCGCCATGAGAAAAAATACCATTTATTCAAATATGGAAAGGAGTACATTGTTAGAGCACATCGCAAGAAGACAAACATTGCTATGATAAATGCTGGACAGATAAATAGGCTGGTAAATTCAAGTAAGAATTTTGTTCTTCTAATGATTAAGCCTAAAGCTGATGATAATCATGAATCATTTGAGGGTTTTAATCCTAAGTTGAGATCAAATTTATATGATTTAGTTGATGCACATCATGAGATGTTTCAGGAGCCAACAGGATTGCCTCCAAAAAGGGAGATTCAACATGAGATTCAGTTGCACCAATATTTTCCTCTTCCAAACATCGGCATGTATTGCATGTAGATAATGGAGAATGCTGAAATAAAGAGGCAAATCAGGGAGATGTTGGACAAAGGAATCATAAGGCCAAGCACTTCACCATGTGGTTCACCCATAGTCTTGATTCCGAAGAAAGATGGGACTTGGCGCATGTGTATAGACTTCATAGCTTTGAAAAAGATAACGGTAAAGAATCGATACCCACTCCCAAGGATAGATGATTTGCTTGATCAGCTGAAAGAAGCAAAGTTTTTCCCTAAGTTATATTTACAAAGTGGATATCATCAAGTAATAATTGCAGAAAGTGACATATGGAAAATTGCATTCAAAACCAAACAAGGACTCTTTGAGTGGTTGGTTATGCCATTTGGTTTGTGTAATGCACCAGAAACTTTCATGCGTGTTATGGATAGTGTTTTGCGTCCATTTATTAATGACTTTGTGATTGTGTATTTAGATGACATATTGATTTTCAGCAAAACAAGAGAAGAACATGTCTTGCATGTGAATAAAGTGCTTGATGTTTTGGGAAAAGAGAAATTCTTTCTTAAGATGTCAAAGTGTGAGTTTGGAAAGGCTTCTTTGGTTTATTTAGGACACATTGTAGGAGGAGGCGAGTTGAGAATTGATCCCTATAAAGTGGAATCCATTGTGAATTGGCCCACTCCCAAAACAGTAACTGAGGTAATAATTTTCTTAGGTGCAGCTCAGTATTGGAGAAAGTTTATTGCTAACTTTTCTACCATCGTAGCTCCTATGCATGCAATGACAAGTGTGAAGAAAGGCTTCCAATGGGAAGGCAAACAACAACAAGATTTCCAAGCTTTAAAAGACAATATCAATTCAGCTCCAGTCCTTGCATTACCGAATTTGAGACAGCCATTTGAGATACAAACTGAAGCTAGTGATTATGCCATGGACGCAGTTCTTTTGCAACATGGTAAGCCTATCGTTTTTCATTCTGAAACATTCAATGGTGATGTAAATAATTATCCTACATATGACAAATAACTATATGCAGTGGTACAAAGCATCAAGAAGTGGAAACACTACTTGATGGGTAAAGAGACAATTATACATACCGATCACCAACCTTTACAGTACTTGCAGTGGAAAACAAAATTGCACCAATCACGACATTTCAGGTGGATGGGATTTCTTCAACAGTTTCACTTGGTTATAAGGCACAAGAAAGGTATTTTCAATAAAGTTGCTGATATGCTTTCAAGACTGATTATTATTGCATCTACTTTACTCAAAAAATATTCTATTGTACATGAGAGTTACATAGAAAAATATGCACATGATGTTGATTTTCAAGACGTGTATGTTAGTTTGAGTAAAGGGAATCAAGTTGAAGAAAATGATTATCACATGCATAACAATTTGTTGTTTCATTTGGGTAAACTATGTATACCACAAGGAGAGAGGCTAAGTGTCATGAGAGAATCTCATTCATCTCTTATTGCTAGACACTTTGGGGCAAGCAAAACAGTGGCACATCTATAGAGGTATTGTTATTGGCCTCGCATGGTAGATAGTGTGTCGCATTTTATAAGAGGTTGTTCTATGTGTGCAACAAGCAAGCCTAGTAATAGGAAGCTTGGGTTGTACATGCCACTACCGGTACAATCAAGGCCATGGGAGAGTGTCTCCATGGACTTTTTTGGAGGTCTACCTATGTCAAGAAAACATCATGATTATCTTTATGTAGTTGTGGATAGATTCAGTGAAATGTGTATACTTATGCCATGTAAGAAAACCATTACTGTTGAACAAACTGCTGAACTTTATTTTCAACATGTATGGGTTCATTATGGATTGCCCACTTCTATTGTTAGTGACAGGGATTCCAGGTTCATTGGAAATTTTTGGTCCAATCTTTGGAGTATGATGGACACAAAGTTGAAAAAGAGTACTTCTTTTCATCCGCGAAATGATGGCCAGAACGAGGTGGTGAGAAGAACCGTTGTGCATCTATTGAGAGGATATTCCGGCAAACATCCTAAGTTGTGGGATGAGTAACTGCATTACATTCAACACGCTTATAACCAGACAAAACACTCTTCTACAAATACATCACCTTTTGAAGTATGCTTTGGGTATTTTCCAAAATCGCCATTAGACTTCATCTTTGAGAAGGGTGTTGCAATTGATGGGCATAGTGATATTGACAAGGCTCGAAAGTTCATTGAGAAAATTCAGATTATAGATCAACAAGTTCAAGAACAGCTTGAGAAAATTCAAAGCAAATACAAAGAGAGGCATGACAAAAATAGAGTTGATCACAAGTTTCAAGAAGGAGATGAGGTATGGTTGCACATAAGCAAAGAAAGGATGCAGGGGGAAGGTAAAAGATCAAACCCATTCACTATGGTCCATTCAAGATCATAAAGCAAGTTAGTAATAATGCATTTCAACTTGACTTGCCTTCATATATGCAAATGTATTAAGTTGTTAATGTTGAAAACTTACATTTGTATGAGCCACCTTTGATCGGTGATCAAGGAAGTGATGTTCAGCTGCCTTCTATTGAATATTTCTCGCCAGAATTTCTGGATGAGCTCAAGGAAGATATAATTCTTGACAGGAGGACAAGAGCATCTAAGAGGGGTTGTGTTGACTACCTTTGAGTTGGGCTCAAAGGCAGTAAGCCAAGCAAGGCAAAGTGGATGAAAGTTGGAAAGGTGAGGGATTTGTACCCTCATCTACTGAACGGGTAATCAAAGTCTTTTGGGGTCCAAAAGCTTCCCAATGGGAAGGTGTGATCAGGAGTTAATAATTTTTTCTCAAAATTGAAAGTTACAGGATTGGGTTGAAACTAGGATGGTTGCATAGATCTCGTCTTTCTGATTCTGGCTCCATGAACGGTTTGAAAAACCGATGTCGTATGAGGGAGATATCGCATTCTCATCAATTTCCCAAACAACTAAATTTTGTGACAGGGTTGACTGGGAAGCCCAATCAGCATGCAGGGTGCACAGTTAGCAAAAAGGAATATTTTGAAGAATATTCCTTTTCTCAGAGCCAGTCATAGGATGACAAGTGGCACTGTGCTATTCGTTGGATGGGATGTACATTCTATTTTTGTGGCCAATTGGAGGGTGACACGTGGCCAGCCCTCAGGCTGCCACGTGTCCCCTGGACAGTGTAATAAAATTTTATGGAGGTCACCGGGCTCGACCCCGCAACCTCCCGTGGAGAAACCACCCGCCACACTACCTGCACTATGCATGAGTCTTAACCTTATTAGTGCACCCGTTATATTTTAATCTTATTGTAATGATAAGCCGGGGTTGGGGACCGCCGGCGGTCTTAACCTGCCGGTGACCCCACGATGTGGTCACATGTATTTTCAAACTCACCGCAACAAAAAATGTTAACATCTGATGGCTTTTTAACTCCAACATTTATTAACCTTGTCACATGGCAGGGTTTCTTGCAACGGTTACGCCGAAAGTTATGTAACGCACTCCTAACTCTGGTTTCAAAGGATTTAACCACATTTTTCACATGGAGTTCTGCTCTACATTAAATGCAACCGCGGGTTCAGGGGTTGGCATGTGGCCACCCCCGACCCTTAACAATAAATATTACAGTTAGCCTGGCGGAATTATAGCGCACCTCTATATTTGAGGGTTTTAGTCGAATTTAACTACAGTTAAGTGCAATTCACCAAAATTAGTGGAGGTTTTCTAGGAGTTATTGGGCAAATTACTTGGAGGGTCAATTTTCGCCCAAATGGAGTGAATGAAGAGTCAATATAGACTAATTGGAGCATTCTAGAGCCATTGGTGCAGAGAAAACATCCATTAGATGCTTGTAAACACATGTATTTGCAAAATTTTGAGCATAATGAAAGATGGACATACCATTGGGAGTTGGACCAGCAGATGTAGCCTAGGAGGGGTGAACTGCTTTATCATGCCTGTTGTGTAAATGTTATGTGTGGTTTTATTTCTCTGTTATACATTGTTGTTCAGTGTTATTTGCTCTTATTTCATGCTTCTAATTCACTAAAATCATTTATATTTCATGGTTAAAATCCTCAATCCTTAAGAAAACTATGGAGACAAGTATGCACATGTTTTATAACTAAAAAGACACTTAGCACAACAAACTAATATAGTCCTTTCAGATCAAGAACTAACCTGCAAATTGGAAGGGAATATATGGTAGCAAATATATAAGCTATTGAATGGGGGATGATGAGACATCCAATGAGGAATGGAATGATGTACATTTTTCTATTACATTTCGTATCTACTTGATATGCATTATTGACATGGGGTAAGGTGAATATTGTAGCTAACACGAGTGCTCTACTAGATTATTTGATGTCAAGCACACAACTAGCAACATAGTGTGGTCCATATTAGGGTGTTGACCTTAGTCCTTTGAGGACGAGTGGAGGCATTTACCACCATTTAACCTCTAATCCTAGAATCATGGGAGGCCAATGATGGACACACTCCCCTAGACGTGTGATGACAATTTCCAATTTCTTGTTGGGGAAGTTAGGTTGATGTAGTCAAAGCTTCCACCATCTTTGTTCTACTAGTGGTTAAATAAGTATAGCCAATGCAATAGTATATTGTAGTAGAGGATAGATAAGATGGGAACATAAGTAGGTTAGGGAGGATAGGAGGTTATATGTTATTTGGAGACTCTAGATGGGAAGAGGCATCCTTGCTTGACTTACATAATGTGACTACTATATATTTCTCTCTATTTTTTTATGCCTTATTTTCATACCACTTCCTCACTACTTGTACCCTTTTGACTCTAACTTTGCGACAAAGTTTTCTGAAGAGGGGTGTATGTAATGCCCTACTTGATCCTATTATCTTACATTATTTTATTAGCCTACCTATTGAATGATTAACTATTTATTCTTGATTCCAAATAGTATTATTAATATACATATGAGGTATGTGTATGCTAGCTACATACCCATACCTCACACGAATATGCTAGTATTATAAAGCCTAAAATGTAAGATGATTAAATAAATTACTAATCTTGATCAGTTTTTAATAAAGCTTAAACTATTGGCTTATAATTATTAAGTTATATTTGAATATGATTGTTAATATTAATTTGATTAGATTCTTGTGTATTTTTAAGATTCATTGATATGACTTAATATTATTATTGTATTGTTTACTACCCCTCAACCTGACAAGTTGTCTCCTCAAATTTATTTCAGGATCAAATATTTGCCAGGCTAGGAGTGACTCCACGAATGTGTTGATGTATTTTCATTAAGATAGAATATGACTACATACAAGCAGATGGAGACTATTGAGTTTCATATCCCAATGTCTCTTCGTCTTCTAACTTCTCTTATATGTTATTTACAATATTTACATAAGATTCCTAATCCTAAGGAATAGGTGTTCAACATTCCCCCCCTTAATCTGAAGGGATGTTGGTGAGTCCAAGCATCATTATGAATCTTTCAAACGTTCCCCTTCCAAGCGCTTTGGTGAAGATGCCTGCAATATATACATTTGTGGAACAATGTCGTAGGTGGATTTTTTTTTGCCTCAACATGATGTCAAATCCTATGGTATTTGTATTGATATGCTTTGTTCGATCATGGAACTTTAGGTTCTTAGCCAAATTTATTGCAGAAGTGTTGTCAATCAAAAGAGGAGTTCAATGTACTTTTTTCTCCTGCAATTCTTCTAGAATTTTCCTAAGCCACACATTTTCCTTTGTTCCTTCAGCTGTTTCCACATATTCTGCCTCAATTGTGGAATCCGTTGGAACTTTTTGTTTGCGTGATATTCAGGAGACAACTCCTAATCCAAGACTCATAACATAACCAGAATTGGATACTCCAGTTTATTTATCTCTATCGAAATCTGAATCAGAGTATCCAATCAAGATGAATTCATCCACCTCTGTATACTTAAGTCCAAAGTCTTGAGTTACCTTCAAGTACTTTAGAACTCTTTTTGTAGCAGACTAGTGACCCTCACAAGGATTTTTCATAAACCTAGAGAGGATTCAAACAACAAATGAAATGTTTGGTCTGGTAGTATTCAAGTAGTTCAGACTTCCTATGAGTTTTCTATACTTTCTTGCATCCTCAAATTATTTTCCTTCAGTTGATGTGAGATTTAAGTTTTTTTTCCATCAGAGTAGTCAAAGGATTGCACTCAGCCATGCCAAACCTGTCCCATAGATCTCCAATGTACTTCTTCTAAGAGAGGAATGCAAACTTCAGATGTTGAGTTACCAAGATAATAGTGAACATAGCCCAAATATGTCATTTCAAAACCTTTCCTCAGTTCTTTCTTTATGGACACAATGTAGCTCTCATTATTCCCTATCATCAGGAGATCATCTACAATTGTTTTTCCAATTTTCTTGAAAATCAAAGTTGCATCATCAAGATCATAATTTTTGAAATTGAGTTTCAGAAGATGCTCAGTCAGTTTCTTGTACCAAGCTCGTGATGCTTGCTTGAGTCCATACAAGGATTTTACAAGCTTGCATACTTTGTGTTCCTAACCCTTCACAATAAATCCTTCTGGTTGGGACATAAAAATATTCTCTTTCATATTTCCATTCAAGAAAGCAGTTTTTACGTCCCTCTAATGGAATTTCCAACTATTCTGAGCTGCTAAGGCAAAGAGTGTCCAGATGGTAGCCCATTTTGTTGTGGGGGGGGGAATTCTCCTCATAATCGACTCCTTACATTTTTTCAAAACATTTTTCCACAAGTCTGGCTTTATGATTTTCAAGTGAGCCATCTGCTTTATACTTGTTCTTGAAGACCCACTTGCATCCTATTTCTTTGGTTCCAAGTGGAGGATCAACCAGCTTCCAGGTGCCATTGTTTATCAAAGCATCATATTCTTTCTAAATCGCTTCTTTCCATTCATCATGAGAAGAAACTTCTTTGAATGAATTTGGTTCAAAATATGTAGACAAACTTAGTTCACAATCATAAATAACTTCCATATCAACAAGTGAATCATAATAATCTACATCACCTCCATTATGTCTGTTTGAGCTTCTTGTTTCGGTCTTTCCAACCTCATCAGGACAAACACTTTCAAGTGTCTTTGTCAGCCATTTTGGAGGACCTTTATGAGATTTCTGAGGCTTCTCAGTTGAATCAGATGGGGATGAATCAAGAAGTCTTCCAATTATGTCAATCACATCAAGTAAAGTGTCATCAATGGATGGAGCTTAATATGTGGGAGAGAGTGCTTCAAAAGAAGATTCCACAAATGGATGTAGCATAGGGATCTCCCCTTCAAGGTGTGGAATCTAATTATCAAACCCTTGAAAAGAATATGTATGTCTGAATAAATTCAAGCGATCAAGCTACCAGTCAAAAACATTGTAAGTCTTGGAAAATTAAGGAAAGATCACATCTCTATATATTATAAACTTTTTATTAACTTCATCATAGAGATAATATTCTTTGGAGGTATTCGAGTATCCTAAGAAGATACATTTTCAACTCCTTGCATTGAGTTTGTTTCTTTGTTCCTTAGGTATCAAGGCATAGCAGGTGGAACCCAAAACCCTGAGATGCCTCACCGAATGTATGTGGCCATATCATGTTTCATAGGGAGTGTTGTTTTTTATAACATTAGATAAAACACATAGAACTACATCAGCGCAAAACGTCAGTTTAACATTCTTGAAAAACATCATGGAACATACCATATTTAAGATTGTCATGTTCATTCTTTCAGCTACTCCATTTTGTTGGGGATTATAAGGCACGGTTGTTTGGTGTTTGGTCCCATGTTGGTGAAGATAGTTTTAAAATTCATTTGATGTATATTATTTTCCATTATCAGTACAAATAGATCCAATATGAGATTGTGTGATCCGAATGGAAATTAGCAACTACCCATGGTGTTTATTCACCCATGGGTGGATAAATTTGGAGAAACATTCGGATTAGGTTCCCTTTGGAGACATGCCTCCTGCCCCGCTTTAGTAGGCACATGCTTCACATTCATCAGTTTCAACATAACATCATTCGACTTGGGTTATTTGGAGATGTTCCCTCCCACCCCAGGCTAGCACCTCCTACTTCATCAACAGTCAACATCATGGTTATGGGTCAACCACACAAAATACTTGTCATCGAAGTCCATTTTCTAGGCCACACATTGTTTGTATCAAAGTTGGTTAGAAGAATTACAGGGTATCTCTCTCCTCGGATCTTCGTTTTTCATGGTTAAGGGTCATCCACAAACCCACACTTCATCGAAGCCCATTTTCTAGGTTGCACACTGTCATTATCATAGTTGGTCACAAGAATTACAGGGTATCTCTATCCTCAGATCTTTGTTCATCATGGTTATGGGTTAACCACAGTAAACCCTTCTCTTTAATGGCTCTTCAAATTCAACACAAGATTCTCAGGAGGGAACTTCACGCAATGGGGACCATTACTTCTTGAGGAAGGAGGAATGATCCGAATGGAAATTGGCATCTACCCATGGTATTTATCCACCCATGGTATTACAAGTGACATCTTCATTCACCCATGGTATTTACCAACCCATATAATTTACCCGTGGTATTGTAACTAAAAAGGACTATAAGTAACAAGTCACAATTTGTAAAAGGACCGGTTGTCCACCACAATGTAGATTTTATGATTATTCTTTGTTTTAATAAAAAAAAAGTTTCTTTGTGGTTTTGTTTACTCTGTGTCCTCTCTTTTCTTCTCACATTCTAATTTTTCAAATCTTGGGGGACTCCCCCCCTAATATCCATTTCAATTTTTTAGATCTTGGGGGCCTTCCCCCAAGATTCGGATCATTGTGCATCATTTTCAATCCATGCATGAAATTTATTGAATGTTTCAAAAGCTTCAGATTTTTTCTTCAATAAATAAACCCAACACATTCTGGTGTAGTCATCAATAAATGTCATCAGATATTTATTACCATTTTCATAATGAACAAGCACTGGGCCACATAAATTAGAATGAATGAATTCAAGTTTTTTATGTTATCTAGAATGAGAATCATGAAAATATTGTTTGTTGTGCTTTCCTAAGATACAATCATTACATTGCCTAAGTTTTCAAGGAATTTTAGGCAAACCAGTAACACCATTTTTCTTCAACAAACACAGGTTTTCATAGTTCAAGTGCCCAAATCCAGCATGCCATAAAATACTTGATGTAAATGCACCTTCATCATAGTGAGAACTATATGAAAAGTTCTCTGCACGAGTAGAGGTTCCTTGCAGCTTCATAAGTATTTCTTCTTCTATCCCAGTCATGACAAGTGAGTGATCTGATGATTTTTTTACCTCAATTTTGCCATCAAATATGTGAATGGAGTGTCTTTACTGGCAGATGTGGACCAAAGGCAACAAGTTTCTCCTCAACGTCGAGAGGTATAGAAAATCATGTAGAAGAAAGTCTTGAAGGCCAGTCAGTTTGATCCTGATGGTGCCAGGCCTTAATGGCTTGAGTTTTGACTTGCCTGCAAAGTATACTGCTCCATAAATAGTATCAGTGAACTCTTCAAAGAAATATCTTTTGAAATTAATGTGGCAAGTTTCTCCTGAATCAAGCAACCAATCATCTTTCCATGAAGCAAGTGAAGCATTGAATAAGTCTTCAGTTACTCCAATGTTGCAATTTGTCACAACATAATGAGCGAACTCAGGTGCTTTACCTTTTCCTTCATTTATTTCGTGCTCAATTCTCTTCCAAGGAAACTTACATGTGGAAGCATCATGTCCATGTCTATTGCATCGTATGCAATGAATATTATACCTTTATACTTGGAAATTTCCACCCCCTGCCTCTAAAATTATTCTTTCCTCTTCCTCTTAGGCCACCTCTTCATCTAGAAGAATATTGTGCATGATAATTCTCTTTTTGTGCAAGGCACACAACTTCTTTAGTAGACTAAGGAGTTGTCTTCTTCCCAAAATCCTTCTCTCTTAGCAAACTTATTCTCAAGGGATTCAAAGGTAATCTCCTTAAGGTTGCCACTTGCTTGCAATGACTCTAGATAATGTGAATAGGTGGGATATAGTGCCTTGACATAAGATATAAGAGGAATATTTATTTCAACACCAGTTGCTTTTATGTCATGCATAATGGATCTTAATTCTGATGCTAAGGAAAGAGGGTCATCATTTTTCAATTCAATATTGAACAGCTTGACCATCATTTGAACAACTTCAAGTTCAGAATGTGAGTCATATAATTCCTTCAACTTCTTTAAGGCTTCAAAGGAATTTGAAAATGGAGAAATATGGTGACTCGCCTCTTCATTTACGGACGTTGTAATCAAGGCATAGGCCTTGTTGTTCTTGTTTTCCCAAATGGAAAGCTCCTTGTTTAAAGTGGGTTATTCTGATGCATTGTCTCCTTCTCCTTCACAAACCCATTTCCACAACTCATTGAAAATCAAGGTTTTATTTATCTTCCTAGACCACTCATAGTAATTCTCTTTGCCAATAAGAATTACTCCCACAACAGAGATTAAGGAGTGCATTATGTACCCAAAAAAATCTCATCTCAAAAGTAAAATAATATGGTCTAACTCTCACTATTACTCACACCATATATTAAGCATCTCCATAATATATTTACAACATACATATGTGCTTCATAATGGAAGAACTCAACGTATGACTTTAACATTAAAAAAATTATGTATAGTATATGATCATTATGTTTTCCATATCATACCCATTAAATTTTCATGCCATATAACCCACTTTTATATTTCATGTGAACCATATATGCCACGTCCTTTTTCAATTCCACACTATACCACTCCATGTAATATGAGCATAAAAAATCTCAGCAAATATTACCATTATGCCACGAACATTTTTTAACGAGCGATCACACATACTTCAAATACATGTGCTCACCGAATAGTCAACGCAATGCTTTTAAGAAATTACAACATCATGGAAAATAACACAACAAAATGGGAATCACGGCCTGCAAAAATTGTTCAATGCACATCATAACATACCATTCAAATGCACAATCAGCGCTCCTCCAAATGCATGACGGGCTGGACAGACGCCGAGGACACACGGTCTCACAGTTACACAACTCGATTTCAACCAAAGTTTCAATGCAACAGTTAAGTCACAGTTTCCTCCAGTGAAAGTGAGGAATATGACGCCTTCATAAGATGTTAGTTCAAAAATCATGTAACATTCATCTTCATCAACGCTGCATACCATCCAATTTGACACAATATTTCGACCTCTCCACACATCACACAGGAAGAGATTTGAGATTCAAAAGGAATCTGAAATTAAATTTGAGCAGACAGAGGACAAAGCATTCAGTGCACAGAGCATGGAATCTGGTAGTGGATAGGAGTTACAATGCAGAAAACTAAAATTGGGAGCTGACTCTGATACCATGTCAGGCCAGGAGTAACTCCAAGAATGTGTTGATGTATTTTCAATAAGACAGGAAATGACTATATACAAGGAGAGGGAAACTATTGAGTTTCATCTCCCAATGTCTCTTCTTCTTCCAACTTCTCTTATTTTGCTATTTAAAATATTTACATAGAATTCCTAATCCCAAAGATTAGGTATTCAAAAATATTATTACTTTATTATTATTTATCATTTTAATTATTATTTCATTTCACTCAATCTAACAAGTCGTCTTCTCAAATTTATTTTAGGAAAATGCATCCAAGGGGATGGGATGGGAGTCAAAGCCATTAAATTCAAAGGAATGGTGGGGCATTCATGGTCTTAATGGTAGGTGGTTAAAGTGGGTTAGTGGGGGAGGCATAAGGGGAAGGAGGATGAGAGGAGAAGGGGGGTGAGAGGAGAAGGGGGCAGGTCTTTTGTCGTCTTTTTTTTTGTTCTTTTCTTTTTTTTTGAGTTTGAAGGGTGAGGGTGGAGAAGAGAAAAAAAGGGAAAGTAAGGAAGGAGAACTCGAGAGATTGGTTTTGGTTATCGTTGGAGAGTGTTGGACCTATTTTTTTGGACACACTACGACTATTGTTAGATTTCGGCTTGGAGGGCTAGGGAACTTATGGAGGTTTGTTGGGCTATGAAGTTGGATAGACATTTCTAGTTGGAAGGTTGGAAAATTTAGTCGGGAAACCCCAACAGTAGTACCCCAAACAAGCTACCATATCGTAACCAGATATGTATTTTCATGTGAATTAATTGAAGTGAATGGTTGAGAACCAAATATGTTAATTAATAAATCTATTATTTTCTTATATACCATTGCCAAAATAAATTTTTCTATTGTGAATATGTATTTTGTTTACTATGAAATTTCATGATAAATGTAATTTTGTTAAAAGACCCTAGGTCGGGTCTTCACAGGGACCTACCGATAAAAATGATATTCCAAGCTAATTCCTCCAATTTTTCTACTCCAAAAGCATCAATATAGATGACAAATAATAAAATAATCCAATCTGGATCCAATAGAATATGGGCCTTGACAGGTCACATCAAAATATCCATAAGCTAAGGATTTGACCATATGTACCTTTGATATAATTCTTATATTTTAACCTTTGGAATATCCTTATAATATGCACAAAAAGCATTAACTTGGGTAGTCTTCTATCAATTTGGTTTATCTTGTGTGGTTGGAGGAATGATTCTTATCCTCCCCATCCATGTTTAATTTTTATAAGTGACATGTTAAGCTCAAATGGAGTATATTGTTTTAATGGCTTTGAGCCTTGTTGCTAAATGTCCTTGAACCCTAAAGAATATATTTCCATTACTTGTGGGTTTGAGGGTGAGGTGCTTGGTTAAATGGCAAAAAAAACATTAACTTGGGTAACTACTTGGAAAGTAGGCATCGTCTTCTCTTCAAACAAAATGAAGTTTCTAGCTATCCATATTCCTCACAAAATTAGAAATGGGACCACCTTGAAACACTTTAGATCTTGTTGAATAAACGAAACACTAAGACTTGTTGAATAAACGAAACACTCATACTTGTATCTATGGGTTCATATTTCCAAGGGTTTTGGACGTCCAAAAGCTCCTCAACTTCAACCTAGAAATTTTGAGAAAAATTGCAATACAAGAACAAATGTGTTTTCCTCACTACACCTACAAAGCAAACAAATACTTGGACTTGCTCTATTTCTTTTCTCAAGAGATTTCCATGTTAAGTTTTTTGTTCAATATGAGCCACATAAACAACTTACAATTGGGGCAAGCCTTAACTTTTGAAATATTCTACTACCACCATTTGTTGTCACCTGGTATTACTCCAAAAAGAGATAAGTACCTAGGTTTCCAACCATGTCATGTAACCAAATTGATTGACATTCTTATTATATTCCACTTTGTTGTTGGTGAAAATTTTTATTCATAGTGTATTCCTTTCTTGTAAGCACAACACTTAACCATAAGTCTTGATTTATATTTATCCATCTCACCATTTTTTTATACTTAATTTGGTAAACCCGTTTGCAGTGAACGTGTTTAACATATATTGGAAAATCAACAAGTTCCCATGTTTCATTTGCAAAGATTGAATTATATTCATCCACCATGGTTTGTTGCCATTTGTTATGCTTCATTGCTCCCACAAAAGTGGTTAGTTCAATGTAAGTGTATATGATCAAGGAAAAACTGACTAGGATCTAGTAGAACTTCTAATTCTTGTTTTGTTTTGTTCATATAGGTAAACATATTTGAGTAATTGTTTGAACCATTTTGGTTGTTGTGTTGTGCCTATGGTGAGTTTCTACATTTGATCATTCCTATGTTGAAGAAGGCCCGTCATCAAAAGAAAGGTTATCCAACTCTTGAACATTCATGTTGGAGGCTATCTTTTTCAATCCAATTTAGTTTCCTTTAATGAATTATTTTATCCTAAGCTATCTTTTTATCCGAGTCACTAAGGAGATTATTAATCTCTTTAGTAGTTTCACTTTCTATTTTCTCAAAGACAAAATCTTGTTTGATAATGAATTTTTTATTTAATAATAGTCAATAGCCTTTATTTTCATTTAAATATCCAATATGAATGCATTTCATAATCTGGTTTCCAACTTAATCCTTTTTTTCTTTAGAATCTCAAGCATAGTAAATGGAGCCAAAAACTTGAAGATGATTAGATAAATATTTAGTACATTTCCAAGCTTCATATGGAATGATCCACCCAAGGATGATGTGGGTGATTGATTCCTTAGATAGACAATTGTATGAGTTACATTTTCCCAATATTTTGTGCTTAACCCCTTCAAATAACAAAGACCTTGCAATTCCCACAATGGTTCCATTCATTCTTTTTATGACCCAATTTTTCCAAGGAGTATAATAATTTATCAACTCTCTTTTTATTCCACTTTTCGTGCAACAATCACTGAATTTTTTTTAAGTGAATTCTCCCACATTATCTATTCTCAATGTGGTAATTTTTTCTTTGGTTGCATTTTCAACTAAGAGTTGGAAATGTATGAAAATTTCCAAGGATTTTAGTTTATACTTCAAAAAATGTACCCAAGTTATCCTTTCAATATAATTAATGAGAAGGATGAAGTATCTGCATCACAAAGAAAAGATTCCATAAGGCCACAAATGTCCCTATGTATAAGTTGTAAACATCTATTTATTGACCATGTATTTTGGAGAAAAGGATCCCTATTTTGTTTGTCAATGATACATGCTTCAAACTTAGCACTTTTCTTTTTTTAAGTAACAACCCTTGAACTATCCATTCTGTTTTACATTAACTTAATCTTTTTAAGTTCAAATTTCATAATTTGTAATGCCATAATCTTAAGGAGCTAGGGGTAAATCCATTGATGCTACAAAATCATTTTTGCTAAGAATAAATCTTCCTTGTATCCTCAAAAGTTTTCCATCTTCTTAACCCTTCGTTGCTCTTTTGAAATTATGATCAGTTGAATTGTTCTTAGTGTATCCACCTTCCATGATAATTTGATGACCTCCTTGTCTAATGAGGACCAAATACAAAACATTTATTCTGAAGAAATCTTTCGGTAATAATCACATTATCATGAATAAAGTCGACGCGTTTCGAACCAACCAGTGTGGTTCATCATCAGGACTAGGTGAGAGATCAGATCAGTCGTTAAGTTTAAATAGATGAAGGAGATGCAAAGAAAACAGATATAACAGCTAATTTGACTAAGAAATCCACAACGGCTAGTTTTAATAATTAAAACAAAATAATAAAAATAAAAATAAAAGTAGTCTACTAATTTAAATATTAATTACAATTTGAAACGGCTAGTTTGAATATTCAAATTTAATTATATATTATTATATTAAAATTCTATTAAATTTTTATTTTTATTTATTTATTTTTTTAATTATTTATTTATTTTTATTTTTTTAAATAAAAATAAAAATAATAAAATCAAATCAAATCAAATCAAATAAAGATAAATAAATAAATAAAAACAAAACTAAAAATAGTTAAATCAAACATTGAAAAGTAATATTTTAACAATTCTTAGAAGAGAGAAGTGGAGTTAGTTTTTTTCTTGAGGGTTATGGGTTGTTTCATTTTCCTAAATAAATTGGATTCAGTTCCAAATCTTGATATATCCAAAAATAATCTCTTTTGTGGCACATATGCCAAGGAGCTTTTGTATCTACTATGCAATAATTTTTCAAAACATTTCTCACCAACGGGTTGGTGGCAATTGAATTTTAAAGCCTATCTCTTAATTAGTTATCAACATATATTCAAAAAATCATCCTCTTGATTATTTGTATACTAAGATGAAGCTACAACATTAAACTTAGAATGTTGTTTAGAGTTGAAATGTTTCTTATTCTTAGGCATATTTTCATTTTGTGTTCTACTCTATTTTGCCACATGCCCATTGTGAAGACATATTTTTTACTTTTCTTGATTAATATCTTCACCTTTTCTTGATTGATTATTGTTGTTAGGGGAGTCTTGAGATTTCCAAAAAAAAATTGATTTTGAGTTTTTCTTCCTTATCCTTGATTTCTACCATGGCCATGCTCTTGCTTTCTTGAAATATTGAATCTTCCTCTTCATTTATAAATTTCATTGGATGTGCATCTTCATCTTTATATTTCTCTTTTTTTTTTTTAAGTTGGTAAAGAGAATATACTCCCCAAAGTTCTTCTTTTTCCAATTATTTTTTTCATGTTGAACAAACAAATCACCAAGGGAATCAATAGTTTGATTCTCCATTTTACTAGTGATTTGTAAGGTTTCCAATAAATGTTTACAAGAGTGTGGAAAACTATGATCAATATCGAGGTCATAGTTTTTTTTCCACATCCTTAAATCAAAATTTAATATTTCTTGTCTATCATTTTTAAATGTACTCCAAAACATCTCTCCCTTCAGGAAATATGAGCTTTGTGTGGAGACTAATTTGTTTTTATTCAAGTTACGTATTGAACATTTTCTTAAAAAAATTCCATGCAATCTAGAAATTAGTTGCATTTTTAATGTGTACAAACATTTCATAAATTGCAAAATATCTCAAAAGTGCAAGTGCATTTTCATCTTTCAATTTCCATGTTTTCAATTCTCTAGTATCAATGGGCTTATTTAAAACTTTATCATCACTACATACATCCTTTCAAAAGTAGATATAAATTAATTTGTTTAGCATGTGATGATTCCAAGCCTTATAGTTCTTGGGTCCATCCAAATTGTTCAAATTAGTGAATGAATTTACTAATTTATACATGATGAGTTGTTTATAAAGTGCACACAAACATCAAAGAATAAAAAGCATCAAAGCACAAGGAACACTCGACACACAACAAAAGAGTGTTATAAGGGCTTGGACTTGACCCTCTTATATCCTTAGTGAAAAAGTCATTAATAAAGTATTTCACTTTTATAAAATATTAACACAATTATAGTTTTCAATACATAATAAATAGGCCCACCTTGAAGTAAACTATGTGTTTAAAATTTAATGAATAATCCCCCTTGCTTGATCTAGGGAAGGCTTCAATATTTATGCAAAGATTACAAATTCAAAATAATAACAATAATACATCCACCCTTATAACTCTCACTGAATTTTTAAATGGCATAAAGAATCGTTAAATTTATATTTGAAAACAAATCTTCATATTTCATTAAGAAATATATAAGAATGTATCCTTCAAAACTTATACACTTACAATTGTCTTGTCAATAAAATAAATTACCATATGGAGAAAAGTGTTGGTTTCATTGAATTCTTCACATCATGAGAACTAGAGGAAAGAGTAGCTCGATTCTCAAGGAATTTATCTGATATGTAACACCACCTCCCACATTTACCCAAATTCACAAGCTCACCAGGGTAAACATGAGATGAGTGTCACTATGACATGACCTGACCTCCAAGTTCTGATTATGGAAGTGAGGTCGACACACCAACACTTATAAACATCCCTCGGGAACACTAGATCACCCAAAAGTTAGCCCACAACCTTTGATGACATTTTCCTAAGTTGGAACTACTTTTTCACAAGATTAAACCCCCACCGCATGCACAACAAGATAAGAGTGCGGTTATGAGGCCCTAACCGCACACACAAGCCTGCTTCCATGCGATTATGACCTAAAAGCTTGAGTTCAGTGCCAATGGTTTCGAGATCCGAGCCACTTTTTAGGCTAGCCTCCAAACCGTTGCCCATAACTACCTGCAACTTTCTATAATCATAATTAAGATGACGAAAATGCCAAACATTCAAACTTGAAGCAAGAAATTGACCTAAACTGCCTAATACATAACAAAGATTTTGTCAAACATATGGAAAACATGTAAGCTACAGGTCATGAATTCATGTCTGATCATAAATTGATAGTCTTCAACTGGGAATCACCAAGACCAACATAGAAATTATGGAAAATCAACCATAATATCACCACAAATGCTCATAGATCACAATAGGAAAATATCTCATATTATCATATGGAAATTCAAACCAAGTCAGGGACTTCCACGTACCACCCAACCATAGATTGGGATGAACCAAATATCTCTTTCAACCAATCATCCCCACACCATATTCCAAGCATGAATGTGGGATCTCATGGAATAAATGAAAACAAAACCAAACCAGAGCTTCCAGAGGCCAAACCACCTCAACCCTCAACCAAAGTGATTCCACCTCTATGGTACAGAAATCACTAACATCAACCAGATCTGTCTTTACCCAATTTGTTTAGGGCTCCATGAACTATTAACAAAACCCACAACCTTGTAGGGCTCCAAACCATTTGTTCCAACCACGGCTCCAGGGACTAGTAACTCAACCCACCAAGGGCTCCACATCATTTGTCCCAACCTACGACTCCAGGAACTAGTAACTCAACCAGAATTGTTCCAGGGCTTTCAAAGCATTGTTCCAACCCAAAACCATAAGGAACCTGAGCACTAATCAAAAGAAGAAAAAAAAAGGTGGGAAACCCACAACACAATTTATATCCAGGAAATATCTAGGCAATACTAAAATCACTTTCAATCTAGGAAAATCTCCATGCCAATGGCAACACATAAATAGAAAATCACATGCATATACCATGCATCTAGAAATCAATAAGGAAATCACACATGCAACCTATTACCTGAAAAGTATCCCTCTTATAGTTGTTCATCCATTTTTTTCCCTTACACACCCTTGCTTTCCTTATCCAATCCAAGTGAATACTAGAATGCTCTAAGCATGCTCCGAATGCTCTAAGTGTGCAAGAGTATGAGAGAATGTGAGTGTGAGAGAATGAACTAGAGCTCCACCACAAAACCGTCAAAAGCTACACCAACAAAGGTTGTGAACTGCTTCTTTGAAGCCTTTTTATCATTGAGGCATATATTTTCTTCATTTTCCCTCTAATTTCCCTTGCATGCAAATCTGTGTCTCATCACTTTCCTTTTCTCCTATTTTCCTTTAGTTTCATAATTAAAATGCCAATTATTGGTTGTTTTCCTTTGCCAATTTCCATAGCCAATAATTAATCACAAGTGATGCCTACTAAAGTGTTTTCCCAACATTCAACTTGGATAACGTGTCCCATGACCTTGGTCTTATTTTACTTACATGGAAAATCAACCAAGGGTTGTTACACAATATCTCTATTTAGTACCGGCTCCACCAAAATGTTAATTTATTTCTAGATTAGACAACAGAATTAGTGGAGCATGACTTTCCTCTCACCTTAAATTAAGTGAATAGGATTCTACTAGCCACACTTGAATTCGTCTTTATATAGTCCAATTTGAGGAGAAATGAAGGCCAACCATATTCCTTGCTCATGTTATCAATCTAGACACACACAATTTGCAAACCAATTGCACAATTTTCTTAGAATGGTGGAGGTCACACTAGAGAGGAAAAGAGACATAATTTGTTCAATGCACCTTACCAAGATCCTAAAACACTTTAGCATCAATAGATTTTGAGAGATACACATTCTAGAACTAGAATCTATGATTATGATCCAAGTGTGAAATGTGATCACTAATTTGATTAGGAGGAAGGGGCAGGTGCTTTTATAGCACCCAATACAAGGATAATCAACACTTCAGAGCTTCAAAGCAACAAATTGAATCAATTTTTTAACGCTTTATATTGCATATAGAATTATTTTGAATCATGGAAGTTTTTGTGAATGGATTGAGAGATAGCCACACATGTTAACATAACTTAATATAGGAAGCATTTCTTAACTTGAAAGGTCTAAGGTGCACAATATTCTATCTTGTTCACTAACCATGGGAAATTCATCATAGAGAAAGCATACAAATAATATATTTGCTACTATCACTACATGTAAGAGTGTGTGAAAGTTCCTTAAAATGTGACTGAAATTTATTCTTCTAACTTATTAATTATGCAATTTATTTGTTACGAAAAATAACGAATAAATCACATTGCAATTTCTTCACAATAAAATTACGCTTTGGAAAATAAATTGGAACTGAGAAAATAGATGCACACACACAATAAAAATAACACCAATATTTTTGGACAAAAGTCCCTAGAAAAATCCAATTGGGAAAATCGGTGTAGCAGATGAGGGTTTATTTTATTATGTAGCGGCACCAAAATCTGAGTACAATATCTGGATGCTCAAACTAACAATCCTCCAGCAAAACAATCTGGCCAAAATATTAGTGAGACAATTTGTCTAACTTGACAATAGATCTTAGCTCTGAAACTGGCTCAAACTGGGTCACTTGAAACCCTTGCATTAGCCTCTACGCTCCCTTTACACATAATATACTCACACTGCATGTGGAACTGTTATCATCTTGTCATTATGCCCAACTCAAACACTGGAGATGACTCGCTTGGCCTCCTAGAAACTCTTCCAGCCACTAGCACCTTAATTGACCTTCTCTCTAGCTAAATCGAACTACCCTTTGAAGCCTTCTGCGCAACCTCACTGAGGAACAATGCAACCCTCTTATTTATGACTCTCTGACACTAGAAATCCTCCATAAATTGTTGTTTTTGCTCCCTCTCACTTCTACCTTCCTTTTGGATCAAAACCTTCTTCCTTGTTCGACCTCTGTAGCTGGATAACTCAATCTGCCAAGGAACTCACTCTCCTTTGATGTGTTTATGGTGTATCTATCTCCATCCCCATCGACATGCTCTCATAATATCTCGTTGGTAAATCAACTGTTGGAACACCTAATCCTACATGGGTACGTGTGGAATATGAAAAGTCACAATGGAGTCCAAGTGACCTTGGAATATGAAACCAAGAGTCACACCATTGTACTATAAATGTACATCTTTGTATATTGGAAAATAAGAAAGCCTCACGCTTATCTTTCATTGTGTGTTTAGTCTCTTGTGTGTGTGCTCATCTTCCTCATACACCATGTGTGTGCTTCAACATGGTGTTTAACATGGTATCAGAGCGGGCGATTTCTGGCCCTGCTCCACTTTGAGTGAGCCATTTGTGTTTATGGCCTATGTATATCTGCAAAAATTGTTGGTTTTTTTGCAGCACTCAAGTGTTTGTAGCAGTCTTTTTGCCACATTCAGAAAGTGGTTTTGGAGAAGGAGCAGCATTCAGAAGAAGGAGCAACATTCAGAAGAAAGAGCAGCATTCAGAATTTGTTTTGAAGAAGAGCAGCAGTGGTTTTGAAGAAAGGCAGCACTGCCCATCTGAAGGTTTTCATTCTCATTTTTCCTGCAATTTCTATTAATTTTTGCATTGAAGAGTTGCTGGAAAACACTGTTTAAAGAGGGTTTCTGAAGTAGAAGTTTCTGGCTTTTTAATGGAAAAGAATTTTGAGTTTTTCTGCTGCTGAGCTATTAGAAAAATTTCTGGGTTTTACTGCTAAAATTTCCTGGAGAATTCTGTATTTTTAAAGTCCATTTTCTTGGAAAAATTTCGAAGTTTTATTGGCAATCTCTGCAAATTTTTCTGTGGTGTATTACTAATTGAAATCCTGCATTTCTGAAGAAATTTCATGCTGCTGCTTTAAAGTCTGGAGTCTCAGTTTTGCTCCTCTGCTGCTGAGAAAAAAAAAATACTCTACTCTTTTACTCCTCTACTGTTTTAATAAAATAAAAAATAAAAAAAAATAAAAAAAAATTCTGCACTCTTATGCACGCCCACAGATTCAGATTCAGAGATTGTATCTAGTGCCTGGCCTTTCATCCTTCCTCTCTGCCATACGCCTTCCCTACTCCCTCTGCGCACTCATCCCTACACTCTACGCCCTTTCTAATACCCACGCCCTCTGCTATCCCCATAAATGACCACCATTTTAAAAAATAAAAATAAAAATCCCTGCAACTGCATACGCCCTCACGTCCCGACCCATTCACTCGCTTGTCACTCCATCTGACTCACGCCCCTGGCCTCACGGCCCTCCTTTCCAAACACCACAGATCTCCCTCCTGCCATCTCAACCCGGCCCCCTCTCATCACTCCCTGCACTAACCCCTTCACACGTAGCATTAACCCTCCCTTATGCCTCTCTGCAATTTAAATCCGCCCCTCCATACTTTAATACCACCCTGCATACATTACTCACCCCTCAACCCGCGCTGCAACCTCACACTCTGCATATTACCTACGCCTCTTCCACAACTCTAGCTCCCAAACGCTACCCTCTCTCACATCTTCCCTACGTCCACTACGGCCTACCAGCTTAACGCTCTTTCCCTCCCATCCATTACATATACCCATTTTAATATTTCACTATCCCTTACCCATTTTCTACACTCCCTTCCCTCATAACGCGCGCCCCCCCCCCCCCCGCCAATTAATCCCCTTATCCATTAATCCCCCTTCCCTTTTTACTTTCGTTCATTTCTTTAAACTACCCCCTCCCTCTCATTTTATAATTTCATTTTTAAAATAAATAAATAATAATTCCCTTTCCCTTTTAATAACCCCCCTCCACATAATATCTCTCCTCCATTAATTTAATTCCCCTCTCCATTTTTAATAATTCCCCCTCCCATATAAATATCCCTCCCATGTTAATTCCTTCCCTTTTTTAATAACCCTTTTTTTAACATTTCCCTTAGTTTTTCCACTCCCCATCTCTTTTTAATTTATTAAATTCCCTCCCTATTTAAATTTTTTTTTTAATTAATTTTTAATTAAAAAAAAAAAAAAAAAACACTAGAGAGAGAGAGGAAAGAGAGTTATGAACAGCAGAAAATGGAAAATGGCATATGAGGAGCACATGGACTGAAATTTGCAGATTTACATTGTGATTTGTGGCATTGACATAAGGGTGATTTTTTTGAAGAAATTGACATTTGAAGACAAGTTTGGCATCATTGAAAACAGCTCTTTGAAGGAAAATTCAGCTGCCTTAAAGGCCTCTTGCATAGTGTTTTCAGCTGCACATATTTTGCAGAGATATTGACATTGTATTGATATTGCTTCTTCATTCATAATTAGTATTTGAGTTGTTGATTGCCCTCCATCATTTGAGGAGCACACCTTGTACTTTGAGAATTCCTTGGAGTCATTTGTATTTGTTGCATCACATTGTAAACGAGTGCATTTTCGGTTGAAGCCGACACCCTTTCATTTTTTGAGCCTAAGTTGTTAAAATGGCCAAAATCAATGAGACATTAATGTTGTTGAATGACCTCATTCATTCAAATGTTGATGATGTGATAGAAATGAGCAAGGATGCTCTATGTAACATTCAGAGTTGTTTGCTAGATGCACATGAAAAGATTGAGTTTTTGCAGTTGGAATCTCAGCTCCAACAAGACGAACTTCAGCAAAAGAGTCACCATTATGAACCTGTTTCTGTTCAGAAGATTGAGAAGGACTCCCATCAGCAGCAAGTCAGTAAAGTTGAAGTTGATTCCCATTCAGTTCATTGCACAAGAGCATATGTACATGCAGATACAGCAGCTCAACCTGCACTTCCTAAGCCCATCATCAGACCTTGGGAAGAGCTTGTCCACAACAAGCACCGAACTGGTCTTGGATACAACAAGGATGTGTCCTTTCATATTCCAGACTACATAAAGCCCATCAAATTTCAGAGTGCCGGATTCTTGTATGATAGTTCACCTGCAGCTGTTCCAGATCCTACTCCACAACAACATCAGATTGTAACATGCCAACACTGTGATCGAGTTGCCCATATGAAAGATCAATGTTTTGATCTTCATCCATGCAAGAACTGTGGTCAGCACACCCATTCTTTAGACAGATGCTTCAGAAACAAGCCTCCTGCAAGAACCAAGATTCATCTTGGATGGATCGCTTCTTGGCAATGGGCATCAACAGCCAAGAAGATGTTTATGACACATGTTAGAACTTGTTCACGGATATTGAGAAAACTTGCAGTTGAGTTTTCGCCATCATCTCACCTTGTCCCTGACAAGGGGGAAAATGGTGGTCATGTACAAGCTTCAACGACAGATCAAGCGAGCCTGAGCCACAATCTCTCATTCCATGTTCAGAGTTGTAGCCAGCAGTTCAAGCGAGCCTGAGCCACAATTCGTCATTCCGGATTTAGAGATGTAACCAGAGATACGGATGCCCATGAGCATACCTTCGGTTGGTGGATAACCTAAAACCATCATTTTCCGTTGGTGGATAACCTAAAACCATCATCTTTGGTTGGTGGACAACCTAAAACCACCACAGGTAGTAGACCTCCCTTCTTTTAGGTTGAAGGTCTCCCTTTTTATAAGGGACAATTCCTCTAGCAGAAGCCTTCAGCTTCTTGCCAGTTTTGGAAGAGTTCCAGGAACTGCAACAAGTTTTGCGTTCCAGTGTTTGTGGTCATCCTAAAACCACCTCTTTTTTCCAACATTTTAGAGAGTTGATTCAGCCCAAGTGCTGCCATGTATACTTTGCAGATTTGTATTACAACTCTTTTCTTGGACTCACACATACACCTTCGGATTAAGGGGGGATGTTGGAACACCTAATCCTACATGGGTAGGTGTGGAATGCGAAAAGTCACAATGGAGTCCAAGTGACCTTGGAATATGAAACCAAGAGTCACACCATTGTACTATAAATGTACATCTTTGTATATTGGAAAATAAGAAAGCCTCACGCTTATCTTTCATTGTGTGTTTAGTCTCTTGTGTGTGTGCTCATCTTCCTCATACACCATGTGTGTGCTTCAACATGGTGTTTAACATCAACGACCATGATTAGATCTCCATAAACAACTAATATTGTCTTAAACTCAATTCGTGTAAGCTTCTAGAGCTTTCTCACCTTTTCTTAATTAATTACTATTAATTAACCAAATTTCCTAAGTTATACTTAAGAAGAAATTAAATGATAGTTAATTAATTTAAAGAAGGCATTTCAAAATCTTATCTCATGAAAATTTTTATGGCTTTTGACGATCTCGTGTTCTTAGTCTCTCTAACACAAATCGAGAATAGAACACCTGTCTCATGCTACAAAAACTAACACTTCCTATTAGTGAGGAAGGTGTTTTGTCTTCTCCTATAACATCTTCCCTCATGTTGTTGATGTCTAACATCTGTAACAACCTATTATTGTCCATCAAGCTACTGCGCATAATCTAATTCATCTTATCACTATATTTTTGAACCATCCTACATTTACATTACTAATACCAACTTTTATTTATATTGCAACTGATCTCATGCTACTATCATTAATGCAACTACAACAACTGAGAACCAAATCCTAGCAACTGGATTTGAAATCATCCAGTGAGTCTCTGACTGCAAATAGCCCTTCTCTGGTTATGCCCAACTGTCTCTACATCCCTCTAGTACCTGTTTGCAACCAATTCTACAACTCCTTCAAGATCTGACTACGCCTACTGACACCTTGATCCTCCTGCTATTGAATATTGAGGTCCCACCGTAGCTAAGGTAATGATCCATGAGGAAACACCTGTCCGATGCTATCCTCCTTGGACTCTACCCAAACCTGCAACTTTTAACTCTTATCTACTCATATTTTTGTTGCTACTACTTTTTTTTTATCTCTGTATTGTTTTTGCAACTACTGTATTAATGAGTATGATCTCCCCAGATCCTGAAGCGCTCACTTCCATAGGGCTACTCCCCTTGAAGTTAGAATCCCTCTGAGTCTCGATCTCCCTGTTGTACCTTAAGAGACAATCCCTTAGCTGTATTAAGGAATCAATGCTTAAGACATTTATACATGTATGTCACAGAATTATAATATCAAGGGTCTTTGCTTAAACACTTTCAGATATACTTTTATCAAACCCTCAAGAATCAAATGCAATAAATGCTTTGCAATGCCATTATCTGCTGATATTAAATGGAATGATGAGAAGAATATGAAGGAAGGAAGCCCAAATTGATATGATGGTAATCAGTATCTATCTCTTTAAACTTCAGAAGAATTTTATGATAGAAGATTAGTTAAAATGAAGGAACGCCCATTAAGGATTTTAACTCTTGTTCACATATGTAAAAAGAGACCTGCAACTTCATTACTTAATTTTATTCAAGAACAGAAAATACACAATGTAAATTGGAAAACATATCAATATCAACAAATGCCAGAATCTTGCTTTTCATTCATTAATCATTTGAAAACTGAGTACAAAATTTGCAGTCTGAAGGTCCAAAACTCGGAACCTCTTTCTTTCTTGTCTATCTCTTTAAATACAACAGAAAGCAGTTTGTAACTACTGGAACTAATCCTAACTACTTCAACTACTTAGGACTTCGTAAACTACCTATTACATGTCATCAAAATGTCTTATTACAATTACATTCTCTTTAAAAGAGAAAAATAACATAAAAATTTAAATCCTAATCTATTTGGTGAATGTGAACTGATGATGTTGTTGTTGCATTTCCTTGACTAGCTGGTTTATCTTTCTATGAAGTCGAGGGATCCTTTGGTAGATCTTTCATCCAGGCTCTGCATTTCTTCCATACCCCAATGTTTGTCTTAGGTGAATGAACTAGCTTGTGATATTCCAATCTAAAGGCAGTGATTTTGTTAAATGATGGCCTCTCTGTAAATAAATTCTTCACTAACCATAACAGCTGAAAGTGCCTTTGAAGGAAATGTATCATTGTTGCTCCTTTAAGAATCTGAGTATTTTCATGAGTGTTTTCCACCTTGCTTTTTGCCAACACAGTAATGGTTCATAAGAATTCCATGATAAAAGACTGCCTCCAAGGCCCCAACATGATGGCAAACCTGCCCTAGCTCTTTTGTCAAATAAATTATCAAACTTATTCACTGCTTCCTTAAGCTCTATCAACTTCCTCTCTGCGAAATTCCTGCAGTTATTTTTAACAATCATCTTATTAATTTCCACGACATATAAAATCCTGCCCTTAATTTCATTCTCTTCTAACTCCTGATCAATTTCAAAATCAATGAAATTAATGAATTTTCTTGCCCAAACAGCTCTGTTGATGGTATTTTGTTTGTCTGCCATCACTTTTTCCTCAAAATATCTGATGATACTTCTTTCTTCTGCTACAACAGTCAGAAAACCCCAAATTGCTTTCATTTATTCAATGATATCATTCCAGATGATGTCCTTAGCCTGTATTAGGGATATATTTCCCTTCAATTTTTCCTTGAGATTTTTAATCTCAGCATCAGCAATTTGGCAATCTGATATGTACTTACTGAATTCCCCCTCTTTGGCTTGTATGATCTTTGTTGTTGTCTCCAAATCAGCTTGTGCCTTTTTTTGATCTCTCTCTGCCATCTTCAATTCAGTGGTCAACTAAGATATTTGTGCTACTAGATCTTCATTGCCAGATGGTAAGACGAAAGTACAATTATGATATTCAATGTGATTCTGTAATGATAATGCAGTTTGTTTCAATTTGGTGATTTCTTCTTCCTTCTGCAAGAGCTCCTGAAGAATTTTCTCCTTTTCATTTTCTACTTCTGCAACCTCTGCTGCTATAGAGTGCTCTCCTGTAGGCAACTTCAACTTTTTCTTCAGCACAGAGATTTCTAATTCTTCACTTTGCAGCAGCTTCTGTACAGCTGACCTGTCATTTGGATCTACCCCAATCTTCACAATAATATTTTTAAGTTCTTCATTCTAGATTGTCAAAGATCTCAAATTGGCTTTTTCTAACTGCAATTGCTTCATAACTTTTCCAAGCATGTTTTCAGCCTTGAGTGCCATTGCATTGGTTTTGGTTAAGTCATTCACAACTAGTTGACCTATTTGCATATGTAGATTTACTTTGTAAAGAAATGGAATTTTCTTTACATCTACAGTTAGATTCACATTATAAAATTATTGGATGAACCAATACACATATCAGAGCGATGTGAAAGGGAAATCTTAAATTGATCATTTTTAAGATCCATTGCAGTTAGCAGTCTTGTTTGATCTGGGGTTATCTGGTACTCAGCTTGAGCCTCCATGCTTGCCTTCATTTTTTGATTTCTTTCTGCAATTTGAGCAAACATTTGTTTAATTAAGGGCACTTGTTCCTAAGTGCTTTCATGTCTTCTTAGTGAAGTAAAGACATTTTTCTCGTCTCCCAATTGTAGTGAGAAACCAGGTTGAGCATCTACCGAATCCTCACTGAGCTTTGTCCTCTTTTCATTTCTATGTTCTTCATCCTCTGAATCAATCACTACTTCTTTACCTCTCTTATTTGACTTCTCTGATATGATAGGATTTTGTACATTTGAGCTCATAGAACCTGCAAAACCCTTATTTGCCATCTTTTCTATATCAAGTCTGCTTTCATGAATGAATGTTGAATACCCATTTTCAATTCTCCTATTAGAAATCATGCTATGAGGGTCATAAGCCCACTTCTCTCCTGACAATAGATGCATTTCATCTAACATCCTAGTGAATTCATCAGTTGCCTGTCTCATATTAACTATAAAAGGACCAACAGTCATTGGAAAATTAAACATATGACCTTTCTTCATAGGCACAAAATGTATTTTATCAACATTTAAACTTTTCCTAATGAATTCCAAAGCAAATAATCTCATGGGAACAAATACTAGAAGCCTATAAGGTTCTACACCAGCTCCATAGAGTCTAATTTCAGAATAATCTTCAAAGACATACCAATCACCAAACTTACAATTCGTCCCCAGCTGTAAGAACTCTTGAGCCTTTGGCAGGAAGCATGGGGGAGAGATTCCATTCAAAATTTTATATGCAGTAGACATAAAATGACTTGCAAAGTCAAACAAACCTTCCTCATTCTGTTCTTTCCTTACTATGTCTGTTCAAAATACCACTGACTGTCTCCTCTTATTCATATCCATTGTATTTAACCCCAGATGCATGAATTCTTCTACATTTTGATATAAAAACAAATAAATAACAAGAGAGGGAAACCTGAATGAGCCCGTTAGTGATAAGCTCATAAGCTGAGAATTGACAGCTTCTTGCCAATAAGAAGGAATATCCAGCACTATTCCTGGCTTCATCATCAAGGCGAACATTCCCAGAACTGATTTGTCTACTGTGCTGTCATCGTCTTTTCCCAATATCTTTGAAATGCACCTCAGTACCGGTCTGACTTCTACATCAAAAACCTCCATGGAGAATTCTTTATTGTTAGGTGAAAACTACTTTGTATCTGGCTTAAGGAAAAAAATGAATTGATTGAACTCTTGACCTGCAAGACTATCATAATGTGCCATCAATGAATCATCAGTGAATTGGACATACGACTCTCACTCAGGGTAAAACAGAGCTTGACGAATTAATTGGGCTGAGACTTGCAGAACATTTTCTCCTTGATAATTCATTACAAAACACTTTCCTGGGTACATGACAGACACTAGCCAATACACAAATTTGGGAAAAAGGTGCGCTCTTGGAATGCATACAGACAATACACCAGTTTTAACCATGGCGGTGTAAATTGGAGAAGCTTTCTCGTTTAAGCAGACTTGTTGATAAGACTGGAGATGGTTTAAGGAGCAGATTGTGTCTTGAATATCCCTCTCAGTATCCATGAGAGGAATATGACTGGAAGAACCCGAAAGGGACGGATGCTTGGATATAATTCAGCTTGGGGTGACAAACAATCGACAAGGTGGCAGACAACAGGGAAAGACACAGCGCAGACAAAACTTCAGATACAAAATAACAATAATGACCTTACAAAAATGAGAATCCATCTTAAATAGGTGGTGCAGGCTTAAGACTTAAATGCTGAAAATACGCACCAAAAGACTATTAAAAGTACCCCGATGTGGACGATAGCTGTCAGCAACTGGCTGCTCACGTCACTGCGGGAGGTCTCGAGGTACGGAGAGATCGTTGGTTCATGCCCCCGTAGTGAATCTCGACCGTTGATCTGGATTGGCCCCATAGTCAACTGGGTCAACTGCAGAGGCACCCTTCTTGTTAACCTGCGTGCTGAATGTGCCCGCGGGTTGACACTTTATTCTTTGGCCGATAAATCACTGTCGTCCCGCTTCATAAACTGCTCGTTGTTTAGCTGTGTAATGGGACACGTTTTCACTAAAGTTTAAAGTATTAACATTATACTTTAATATAAAAAAATATGATATATTTTATGCTAAAGTATATGGAACTTTATACTTTAACATATATTTTCATAATTTTCTATTTTTTTGTATTTTTGAAAATTAAAAATAAAGGATATTTCAAATGAGCCACAACACTCCCTATGGGAAATCTCTCTGCTACCTCTTGGAAACTGACACTGTCCTCCTGCATTAGAAATTGGACTGCATAACTCTACGTTGGGAATATTCTGACTGGAATTGCACCTGCATACTAAAACTAGGTAATTCTCACTACCTGTGTCGCTAAAACTAAATCTGCAATTGTCTCACGTGTACTAACTGTAACAAGATTTGCGGACATTGAATCCTGCTACCGTGATACTATGGGCTCTTGTTGCAAAGATGACGGTCCTACAACAACAATATAGAACCGATCTGACTAGTCTCCTTGTTGCAACTGCAATGGACCCTGCTCATCTGGCACACTGGAGTCTCATACTCCTCCTACCTATATTTGGTCCCCCACTACCTCCTTTCGAGCCTTGTCCTTTACTGGGACCTTTCTTCGCTTTGCAACTCACACTTCCTTTGGCACCTACCTCCGTCAACTGAAAGTTGTTCTGCTGCCAAGACCTGCATTCTTGATAACTTGTAGGACCTTTTCTAGAGAGTTGCAAAAACTGTGAAACTCAAATACTGGAGAATTTTTATTTCACTCCTCCCACTGGCAAATCATTTTGGAAACTCGACTTGTTTTGCAAACTCACACCCTCTTCCAACAACTTTCACTAGATCTTGCCATTTGTACTGATCACTGTGAAATTATCCCGAAAATTAGATCTGGTGAATATTTTGCCTCCCTCCATCTCTAAATCTATTCACACCTCCTCAGGAAAATATATCTGGTGATTGGAAATGAAATTAATGTTGTAGATCTGTGGTTTGGCTATTCAACATGTTTGCTTTGGCCCTCTTATGTAGATAAATTGTTCTTTCTTTAACCCTGAGAATACTAGAGAACTGTATGTTATAAATCTGCTTCTCCTTTCGACATACTAACTCAACCTTCCTCCTGATACTTGCACTCCCTTCTAGAATGTGCAAATATGTTTGCCTCCGAAAATCTGTCTCTGATATTCACATTGCATGCTACCTCAATTAGGCAACTTACTCTACCTTCCTAAAGTCCTTCTCTAAAAACTGACACAGGTATTGTTGATCCTAAAGCTCATACTAGCTCATTGGAAAATTTGTTACGACCTACTACAATTGGAAATTTTGGATTTCCTCCTCAAAGCTAGATCTGGAAACCCTATGAGAAATTATAGAAATTCCCTCTTTGTGTGATTTTCTCTTCCACCCAATGCTAATTTGTTGCTGAAAAACTTGTTGCAAAACAACTATGCCCATATATGCTCAACGAACTGACTGATATTCTCACTTGAACCCTCTATTTGGAAAATCCACACCTGCAAATATCTGCAACTGAGGCTGATCGAATTTTCTCTGTTGGTTGTAACTAGAAATCAAACCCTCTAACTCTGCAATTCACACTTCTTGGTGGTTTGCACAGATCTGGAAAATTGTGCTGCAAAACTCCCTCTAACCTTGCATAAATTATCCTTCTCACTTTTGAGCCTCCGATATGGACTTCAATGCTCTAATTCCATGTGAAAATTCCTTGAAATACAAAAATTGGAATTTACACTTCTAACAGATTAATTATGCAGTTTGTTTGTTATGATAGATAACGAATAAACCACGCTGCAATTTATTCCCAATAAAATTACACTACATAAAATAACCTGGAACCGAGAAAATAAATGCAAACACACAATAAAAATGACGCCAATATTTTTGGACAAAAATCCCCGGAAAACCCGAATTGGGAAAATTGGTGCAGTAGATGAGAGTTTATTTTATTATGCAACAAAAAAATATAAGTACAATATATGGATGCTCAAACTAGAAATCCTCTAGCAAAATAATCAGGCCAAGATATTACTGAGACAATTTGTCTCACTCGACAACTGATCTTAGCTCTGAAACTGGCTCAAACTAGGTCACTCAAAACCCTTGCATCAGCCTCTGCCCAGGCTCTACTTGCATTGCCAGTGGAATTGCTTTGATCTTTTCGTTCTTCCCAAATCAACCACTGGAGATGACTCGCTTAGCCTCCTGGAACCTCTTTTGGACAATAGCACCTGAATCGACCTCCTCTCTAATGAAATTGAACTTCCTTATGAATTCTTTTGAGTAGGCCATGTGCAACCTGACTGAAGAATAATGCGACCCTCTTACTGTCGACTCTTCGACACTGGAAATCCTTCGAAAATCACTGTTGTTGATCCCTCTCTCCTATACCTTCCTTCTATATTGAACTCTTCTTCCCTTCTCAACCTCTGCAGCTGGATAAATCGATCTGCCAATGAACTCGCTCTACTTTGATGTGTCTCTGGTGTATTTATCACCATCCCCATCAACTTGCTCTTATAATCTCTCGTTGGTGAACAACCGACCATGAGTAGATCTCCATCAACGGCTAATATATTCTCAAACGCAATCCATGTGAGTTTCTAATCTTTTTCTCTCACAACAACTCGAACTAGCCTTTTTTGTGCAACTCAGACCTCCTTGGAAAATCACATTGCTTGACTGGGTATACGCACTGTTGCCTCTAGAAGATTCAAAATGCTTTGGAAACACCTCCAGGAAAGTCATCTTACCTCCCCATGCCTCTAGAATCAATTCACTCTGCCTCCCACGAATATATTTGGGCACTAACAATTGAATCGATGCCCCCTCCAACAATTCACACTGGGAATCTATGTAACTCACAGTGCAAAATACGACCTCCTTTGCTGGATAATTCGACCTCATGTACTGACTCTTAATCACTGGAAAACCTCTTGATAATTTCTTCGGAAATTCTCGCTATTGCAAACCTCGCTACTGTCTCTTCCCTAGCTTTAATTATGACCTTGATAAATGTTGTAAACTGGGTAAGTCAAATTGCTCCCAATACAACTATTACTTTCATGCCTCTCTCCAATCCCTCGACTTGCCCTTATAATATTTTTTTCACCAATGACCAAGATCTAATCTCGATCAATGGCTTAAATCACTTTGACTACATTAATAGAAGTCTCTAGAGAAAAATCGAATTACCTTAATTAATTAACTTTAATTTACCACTTTTCCTAAGTTAGACATACAAAATATTTTAACTATGGAAAATTAATTTAATTAAGGTGCTTCCCAAGCTTATCTCGCGAAACCATTTTTTGGTTTTATATATCTCGTGTTCCTTAGCCTCTTAACGTAATATCAGACTAGAAAACTTGTTTGTTGCTACCAAATCCATAACAAAAAATACATACAGACCAATCTCCAAGATCTCAACAACAATAATACTATGGGGTTATCTTTGCAAGTGGGTTTGGTTTTTAGTCCTCTAATGACACTAGGTAGAGAATGACAAAAAAATTTCATGCATATGGAAATACAATGCAACCTCAAAAAAATTTGAGCTAATTTTTGCTTTTGTTCTCATATAAAATCAAACAAACACTATTAATATTTGAGCATTTTTTCATATTGGATATAAATTTTATATCAAAACAAAAAAAATTAACCCAACATTTCAATTCTATAACAAATTTTCTAGATCTATTAGATATTAAAATATTCTACGAACAATTTGTTGGTTTACAAAGAATTGTAGATCTCAATTTCAACTACCATAGATCTTTAAAAAATTTCTAAAACTATTTGTAGAGAAAATCTAGATCCCAAATAATTTCAAAACAGATCTAAAGCAATGATCAATATTCCAAAACTGAAAATTTGTTTTCCACATTCCAAATAACAAAAAAGTTACCTCCTTGAAGACATTTCTTTGATGAATATATGAAGGCTTGAACTTTTTAATCCTCTCAATTTAATGATTCATCATTATGACCTCCTGTTACACTATAATTTGTCACTGTCCCTATACTCCCCGTTCCTTGATCTTGGAGGACCCATACAGTGACCCTTGTGTACTTTCCAATCATGGAATACATACCCCTGAACCACACTTTGTCAACCAATTCATCTCCCTTTACAACTTTTCTAGAATATCCTTATAAAAACCTAGTTTTCAAGGTCGGCGCTTTGTCTTAGTGTCTGACCTGCGCCGATAGCAGAGATTTTCTCTGAGACCCGCGTCGATTGACGTTCTGTCTTAATGTATGACCCGCGCCGATCCTCTTTTGGAAATTTTTTTAAATAGAAACAAAGTTTCCATGACTATAAGCTTCGCGAAGTGGAGAGCTAGAAGTTTGTTTTGAGGATATGGTCGAGGAATTCCCCTTTGGGCTTCTTGTTCCCATAAAATAGGAACTACTCCAAAGGATAAGCTTTTTTCCCATTATTTGAGGGCCCATATCCTCCTCCTCCATTTTTATATAAGGAGACCTCTTTCACCTCTACTACCCTAGTTAGAAGCAACAATCATAGAGAGAAGAAGAAATTATAGTGTTGTTATAGCTTCGAGAGAATAGAGCAGAGTGTGATTGTTTTTGTGTGTTAGGAACATAGTGAGATCTTAGACCTTTGTGTATGAGGGTGTCACAAACGTCCTTGGATACGGACCTGTCGAAGGAGAGCCTCAACATCAAGGCTTGGTTGTAAAATCCCCTTGTCTTTATCATAATAAAATGAAAATGATGTTTATCTTCCACTCTTGTTTACATTTATAATGAGATTTCTAAAATTCCTTGATCAGTTAGATAGGTTGTAATTATTTTATGTTTGTCATGATTTTACTCTTGTTGTGATGTATTGACTGTCTATACAGGTAATCGAACATTGGTAGCAGCATGTATCGAGCTTGAGAAGAGCGACGCATCAAGAAGCTTCGACAGAAGACGACAACAAAGTATTAGAACAAGGTAGGCTATCTTCCTTGCTTTGAATTTCATTTAAAATCTAGGAAGGTAAATGTTAGTATGTTCCCTTGTTACTAGACCCACCCTAGGGCTAGAGGGATCACCTTTGTCCGCAGAGGGGAGTTGCTTGCACAACAAATTGGCGACTCCACTGGGGAGTTTCCTTTGAGTTTGTCACTCTTTGAGGTCTTAGTAATTCGACGAGTTTAGTCGAACAACCATTTCCCTGTTTGTTCATATGTTTTTCATCAATTACAATCTTTTATTTTTTGCTTGAAGTGGTGAGTCTGGTCTTGGTTAGGAGAAATTCTTTGCTTTTTTCTTTTTCTTTTTTTCAGAAATCAACGCTTTTATTTGTCTGACAGTCGCGTCGATTAGGCCGATCAGCACTAGTTGTCAGTTATACAGTCGCGCCAATTGGGCTTTCAGCGCTAGTTTCAACCCCAAAAGTCGCGCCCATTCCTGTGTGTGTGAAAAATTAAGGTTTTTTCCCTAAGTCTTTCACCAGTGTGTCTTGCCCTTCTAGTCCTTTTCTTTGTATGATTTACATTTTCTCCCCTTCACTCAAGTTGGTTTGATTGGCTCGTTGGCTTGGTTTTTGGTTTTTTTTTGTTCTTTCTATTGGGACGTGCATCCTAGCACCCTAGGTTTTTCTGGAATCGTGCATCAATTGCCTAGTTGCATGCTTCGTCGGACATCGCCCTGTTGATCGAGTCAGTCTCCTTGCTTGGTGAGTCATCTCTAGTTGATTTCCTTTTGCTTTTTGCTTGATTAAGTGATCAAGTCTCAAGTGTTTTTCCGGGTTCATTTGGTCCTCTTGTTCGCTTGTGAGGATAGATTACATTGCTCATTATTCAGCTGAAAAGTCTTCTTTGTATGATTGCTTGATGTAAAAGGGAATGAATGCCTTGTTTTGAGCTCACACTTTGGAAGTCCTCTTTGTGCTTAAACTCATATGTCTTGTAGCCTTTTGAGGAATTTTGTTACAAAGTGTTCAAAACAAAATTGTATTCTTTATGTTTGGTTGCATCCTTTTTCCATTAAGAAAATTTGCGTTCTTTTAGTTTTCGTCTTAAAGTTTTCTTTTCGTTAAAATGCATTAGATCAAGTTGCATTGAAAAGTCATGTTTGGAATTTATCATTGAACTTAGAGTACATTGTTTAATGATTGAAAACTAAAAATCGCATTAAGTGCGTCCTTTTTCATTAAAAGCATGCATTAAGTAGATTCTCATTTCATCGAAAAATGCATTGAGTGCATTCTTATTCATTCAAAAGGAAAAGGAAATTGTGCATAGATTACAATTGCATAGTTTTTAAAAAGAGAATTTTGCATAGATTACATTGCATAATTCGCATCTTTGAATGTTTTAGATTACTTTGGGATAGTGAAATTCATCTAGTTAGGAAAAAGTTTCGTTTGCAGTATTACTATTTGTTGCATCATTTTTTGAGACTCTTCCCTTAACTAGATAGCATTCATTAAATTGAAAGAGTTCTTTCTCATATAGCTACATATAGAAGTTTTCAGAGGATAGTGGTAGGGCCTTGGAATTGAAACCTAATTCAAGATAAATTGTCAAAATTTATTCAATCAATCCAATGAAGGATTGAAACTTAACACGCACATTTAGAGGTCTAGGCTAGTGACGTGTTCCAGCGTCATTAAACCTAGCAGTTGTCGCTCGAAATTTTGGATTAGATAGCGCTAGTACGGACTTGTGCTCCCCGTATCATCACGTATATAAAGGGAGACCCCTATAGGTTGCAATCCTTTAACCATAAGAAGCCGAGTCTACTTCCTTGTAACCGTGATACACCAAACACAACATTTAGGGAGATTGGCTGTCGTACGTAAAGTCCTTGGTCATTTCTCTTTCATTTGATCACCAAGGTGTATATTGCAGTTCACGATTACCTGGTAACCATTTATGCCTAGAATACCCTGTGTAGCCATTTTTTATCTTTACTGACTCTTTAAATTTGAAAAGATCATTGATCCCTTGTCCTTTCGAGCTCGTTCAAACTTAAAGTGACTAGAGTCACCTTTTGTCCTTTTCTCGACTCTTAAAACATGAAAAGGCAAAGTTTTGTTTGTGTCTTAAAATTGACTTCCCACAAAATATTATTGGTTAAAGTTACATTCCTTAGTGATTATTTAAGTTTGATTCCAATGGCAACATTTCCAGAGTTCACTAACCAAGGAATCCCCTCAGATGGGAATCTTGGTCTTTTTCCTTCGTTCGGGAATGTTGGTGCCTTGTATATGGCAACGTTGTCCCTCCCAGGGTTAACCATTGGTCTATCGGTTTGGTTATTTTCGACCCCTGTGGTTTCGAACATCCGAATAGTTTCTGAACCAAGTTCTCCTCCGCCTGAATCATGTCAACCCCATGTTGATCTTAAGGTTGACCCCTCACCTTCTTCGCTCATTTCTTCACCTTGTTCTTCCTCTTCGCCTGGTGAAAGTTTGGATTCTAGTACCCAGGTGGGTGAGAAGAAGAAGAAGAATTCAAAGAAGAGGAAGGAAAATAAGCTAGGGGGGGAATCAACAACTATTGCTACCAATGTAGCTAATATCGAGAAACCTCCCACTCCGTCTCGCAGATTCAAATTCCCTTGCAAGCTATGTGAGGGTGACCACCTTCTTCGTGATTGCCTTGGTATTCCCAAGGTACTAGAAGTGTGGTCCATTGGCCTGATTCATCCTTCATCATCAACCTCTGGACATCGTGTTGATGATGAGCTTTCAGCTATGATAATGAGAATCATAAGAAACAGGGTAAGATCAAATTTCCCTATAGTTTGTGTGAAGGGAACCATCCAATTCACCTTTGTCCTTATATGGATGAAGCTTCTAAAGTATTGGATATCCTTTCAACTTCTGAGTCTTGTCTTCCAGTCGGTTACTGAAAATTTTCTTCGAGTCCTCCCATATTTGATCAAGTCATTGATCGGGATTCATCTCCGGTCAATTCCACTCTCTCTGAAATTCAGTCTCCCGAGTCCATTCCCGACCAATCATTGGTTGAGAAAAAGGTTGACCTGATTCCATCTACAGTTCATCAGTTATTTTCCATCGAGAGTGGGTCTCATCCCAATCAAGTTCTTTTTGTTTCCTTTGAATCCCCAGGATCAGAGGGTGATCCTCATGTTTCCATGATCCAGGAGGGTGATCCTCCGACTCCCGTCGCCACAGTTACAGAAAGTGATCCTCCTTCTCTCGTTCCCGGAGTTCAGGAGAATGGTCTTTCCACTCCTGTAACGCAAGGGGATAATCCTCTTATTCCTATGGCACCCCCTCCATGTAGTTTGGTCGCTTCCTTTGATTGGAGTTGATTTACGGGATACCGTCTTCCTTCTTACATGCCCTTTGAGATCATCGTACATGCATGCAATATGGCCATATTGGACACGATTATAGATGAAGGCGCCTCGATTAGTATTTTGTCCTCAACTACATGGAACGGTTTAGGTTCTCCACAGCTTGTGCCTGTTACTCAGAATCTGTTGGATTTTAACAGAGGAACAAGTCAACCATTAGCGATCCTTCCGAAGTTGCCTATTACTTTGAGAGGGAAAACCGTCTATATAGACGTGATGGTTTTCCAAGGCCCCTTAGATTTTAATTTACCCTTGGGGCATGACTATGCTTATGCCATGGGTGCGCTTGTCTCTTCCCTCTTTCGTGTGATTTGTTTTCCACATGAAGGTCAGATCGTGACCATTGATCAACTTTCATTCTTTGGTCCTAATGTGACATCTGGTCTACCATCGTCCCTTCCTAGTCCTTACCTGTCGGTGACATCTTCCCCACCACAGGTCAACTATGTGGCCACCTGTTCCATGTCCGCATCCACTGATAATTCAGGTAGTGAGGTAGTAGGCCATGTACTGGGGGTATTGGATCCTAATTTCCAGAGTGTTGTTCTCCCGTCAGATGAAAAACTATTGGAATACATGACTTCTCATTCATCATGATTAGGTTTTTGGAGCAGAGCTTGTTTTCGTGTGTCAAGCTCCTTAAAAAATTAAACAAGCTTCTTTCGGAGCATAGTTCGCTTTCTTGTGTCAAGCTCCTTAAAAAATGAAACAAGGTTTTCGAAGCACGGTTCATTTTCTTGTGTCAGGCTCCTTAAAAAATGAAACAAGGTTTTTGGAGCAGAGTTCGTTTTCTTGTGTCAAGCTCCTTAAAACATGAAACAAAGTGTTATGATGATAGTTCTTTCACTGTGTCAACCTCATTAAAACATGAACCAAGTTTCTCGTTGAATTCAAATCTTTGATTAGATCTCGTAAAATCCAAGTCGAGTCTTTCGCCTGATCTTGTAATTGAACCTTCATTCCATCCACCTGCCAGTAATTAGTGGTCTACTCTGGTGAATGCACTGAAGCTTGGGGGGCATGTACCTCGAATTGAGTCACCATGATGGGGGAATGAAAACTTATTTCAAGCATAGTTTTCCATGTTTTCAATCTTGTGTAAAAATGAAACCAATTCCAAGCATAGTTTTATAAAAAGTTTCAAGCTTGTGTAAAAATGAAACCAACCTCAAGCAGAGTTTCCTGATTTCAAGCTTGTGTAAAAATGAAACCATTCTTATTTTACCTCTTGTGATTGCCATTTTGTCAGCCTGTTTTGCTAGATGGACCTTGGTTTTCTCATTCCATCATTACCATCTGCTCGATCGATCATATGCCCTCACTTGATTGTTTTACCCATTCTTGAGGAAAATCTGCAAAGAGTGGTCTTGTTAGCCAGCCTATTGACCTTTACTTGTTCCGAGCAGTTCCACCATCACCAGAACCAGTTGCTACCCTTAATGCCACTCGTTCCTCCAGGAGGAGTCAACTTTCATCTCTTTTCTGACTCTAAAAACATGAAAATATCATGAGCTATTATCGTTTTAAACTCATTAAAGGTTGCGAAACATCGTTTACCCAGAATACGTTTACCCCTTTTTCGGGCTGTGATAAACTATTTACGAAAAAGGAATACCTTAGCCAATAACGACTAAGAGGTTCTATCATATTTTGTTTTCTACCTTTTCGGGTATGAGGGACTATTTACGAAAAGGGCCATCTGGAGTTTTCTTTTCACCTCTTTTCAAACTCTCTAAATATTAAAAGATGTCGAGTTTCACCATTGTCAGGCTTGTTAAAATTTTACGCCATTGGATCCATCATCATTACAATCACTGAGTTCCTCCTTCATAGGGCTCGTAAAATGTACTAGGATGGATTTGTATGAAGGAAAAACTTATATGACAAGCATATGCTATCCTCTTCAAGCTTGTGTAAAAATAAAGAGGTACTTGCTAGAAATGGTGGGGGAAAATGGAAGTTATTCGTCAATTGTGTCGACATTATGTCGCTCTTGAACATGACACTTACCTGCAGTTCGTGTCGGGTTGGGATATCTTCACTCTGTCACTTTTCCTCCCTGGGTTTGGGAAATTTGTTTGCCTCTCATTCGATTACCAATCTTGTCAACATGACCTCTAATCCTATTTGAGTCAAATGATGCCAAATTCCAGAGTCGTGTCACTGATATGTTTAAGAGGAAATCCTTCTGCAGTTTGTACATTCCCTGATTCTCTGTTTCAGTCTTGATTAACACTCATATTACATTCTTTGTTTTGTTTCGATGATGTGGGATTCATTATGACCCTCCTTCGACAGATCGCTTCCTGTCAACTTCAGCTCATTATCCAGGAAGTCGATCTAGAGACTCATTGCTGGTACCTTAGAGCTTGCATACACTAGTGGAAAGTTCTTCACATTCGACAACAGGTTCAGATCATTGGCCTTCGATATTTCACGGGTGTTCGACTTCAGTTCCTTATTCATATTCTGCGGATTGTACTAGCAGTACCTTGAGAACCATTGTCATTGTTGGTGATTTCTCTCACGCCTATTAACAATTTACATCATTGATTGGTAATTATGTGATTTTCCTGCATGTTCGACTTCAGCTCATTTATTCGCATGCTTGAAATTGTACTTGATCGGGTCGTGACGGAGTAAAAGACCCTGGATTTTATTCTCTAGAGTTTAGGTTGCAAGGCGATATGATTTTTCCATGATTGGATACATGTTTCTTTCAGATGGATGGTTGCGACCATACCATGAGTCTATATGTGATCCTTCTCAGATGGATGGTTGCGACCATACCATGGTCTCTTTTACAGATGGTTGTGTCCATACCTTGATTCATGTATTTTCATCAGAGATTCCAGTTATGTATATGTATCTATGCTTCATTTTTAGGTCTCCCAACAACAGCGTCTAGTTCCTTGCACGTACTCGTAAAGCATTTAACCCCTCACTCGTGTTCGGACTTCATGCTTTAGGGGGCATCTGTTACACAACAATTTTTCATTGTCCCTGTACTCCCCATTCCTTGATCCTAGAGGACCCATATAGTGACCCTTATGTATTTTCCAAGCATGGAATACACACCCCTGAACCACACTTTGTCTGCCAATTTATCTCCCTTTACAACTTTTCTGGAATATCCCTATAAAAACCTAGTTTTCAAGGTCGACGCTTTGTCTTAGTGTCTGACCCACGCTGATAGCAGAGATTTGCATTGAGACCCGTGCTGATCGACGCTCTATCTTAATGTATGACCCGCGCTGATCCTCTTTTGGAATTTTTTAAAAATAGAAACGAAGTTTCCATGAATAGAAGCTTCGAGAAGCGGAGAGCTAGAAGTTTGTTTTGAGGATATGGTCGAGGAATTACCCTTTGGGCTTCTTGTTCCCATAAAATAGGAACTACTCCAAAGGATAAGCTTTTTTCCCATTATTTTAGGGCTCATATGCTCCTCCTCCATTGTTATATAAGGAGACCTCTTTCACCTCTACAACCCTAGTTAGAAGCAGCAATCATAAAGAGAAGAAGCAATTATAATGTGTTATAGCTTCGGGAGAATAGAGTAGAGTGTGATTGTTTTTATGTGTTAGGAACATAGTGAGATCTTAGACCTTTGTGTATGAGGGTGTCACAAACATGCTTGGATACGGACCTGCTGAAGGAGAGCCTCAACATCAAGGCTTGGTTTTAAACTCCCCTTGTATTTATTATAATAAAGTGCAACGGATGTTTATCTTCCACTCTTGTTTACATTTATGATGATATTTATAGCATTCCTTGAGCAATTGTATAGGTTGTAATTGTTTTATGTTTGTCGTGATTTTACGCTTTTCGTGGTGTATTTATTGTCTGTACAAGTAATCAAACGTTGGTAGTAGCGTGTATCAAGGTTGATAAGAGCGACACATCAAGAAGCTTCGACGGAAGACGAAAACATAGCATTAGAACAAGGTAGGCTATCTTCCTTGCTTTGAATTTCATTTACAATCTAGGAAGGTAGATGTTAGTATGTTCCCTTTTTTCTAGACCCACCCTAGGGCTAGAGGGATCGCCTCTGTCCGCAGAGGGGATTTTCTTGCACAACACCTCCACATTAGGATAACCGTCTCATTTCCATGGCTTTTATTCCATGTTAGCATTGACCAATTTCTATTAGACACATAATTTTATTATAATTAGGAAAAGAAAAAAAATGCATAATAGATGATAGATATAGCGTGTATATAATCTTTGTAGCCTTATCTTAACAAGCCCTTTGTCCTTGACCAATAATGCAAGGATAACCACAATGACAAGGATTTGAAAAGGACAAATTAACTCCTAAGAAATACCTAGCCACTAGAATAACTTTATTGATCATTACTATTGGAAATTGTCTATCTAAATAAACTTTAGGATTTTTAGACTAACAAATTTTCTCCTTCAAAGCATGATTTTCTCCCCTACATATGTTTTTGCAACTTTCTTACACTCCCACTTCTCTCCAACATGTGGGCAATCTTCATGTATCAAATGCTAATAAACATGACATTTCATGCATCTAAATGGAATTTTCATATAATTCAATTTTGATTGTATTTTGAATTATCCATTACAATATCCACAACCTTAAAAATACCTCTTTGATGTCTATCTCCACTTTGTCATTGCTTTGGTAGTCTTTGTGAAATTATCGTCTTCCAAGTCAATAAATGATTCAATCTTCATTCAATTCGACAACCTTTTTATTTCCCCTTTTCGTTATCCACAACCTTCAAAATTTCCTCTATGATGTATACCACGATGTTACTTCTCTAGTGGTTTTTATGAATCTATTTTCTTCCAAGTTGATAAAATTCCCTATGATATGGCATATTTCCTTTAGAAAATATTTATTCCATAATTATGTAGGGGAAGCAAATAAATTTACCTGTATTAGTTGCATGGTCTTTTCTTTTAGCCTTGGATCAAAACATGGACACCATCTCCCTGGGGATAAGATGGTAGGGCCTCAATGCCATTTTCCTTTGATTATCTTTCTTACATATGCACCAATATTGAATCCAAAATCTAATCAATACATTAATTCTTGACATATACCCTAAAAAACTCTCCACGCCTTATCAATCCAATTAAACAAGGTTTCTCAAAAATTTTCCTACCATAGAACCTATCTATCAAAGTCCTTTCTTTCATTGATAAAGCATCTCATATCACAACATACTCACCCAAAACCATCTCTACCTTCTCCTTGTGGTTTTTCACACACTTCCTCTTCCTTCTTGTCACCCTCTCCACTATCTATTGTAACCCTTTTGGTTCATTCCTTTATTTGAATAAACCCCCTTCTAATCATCTGCAATTAGGTCTTGTCTACCCACTCCTCTACCATTACTTATATTCCCTTCATAAACATATTTACCCTCCTTAACACAAAGCAAAGTCTCTATAAAGGATACAAACTTTTTCACATAAAACCCTAAGGGGTTACATTATATTAAATTCTCCAACATTGTTGAATGAAGAAGAGTGAAAAACTTTCCTTGGATTAAACAACAAATATAGGATGGCAAACTCGTGCCCTCTTTGTAAATGTTTCCCCATATTGGATTGATGTTAAATCTCTTGGATTCATCACCTTATCCCAATATTCTATGGATTTGTACTCTAGTACTCGTGCCTTCACAAAAAGTCATTCTAGCATCACCTCTCAATTCTTCCAATGATAACTTGTCCTTTTATCCTATATATTTGGTGCTATTATGTCCTCCACAAGGCATCCCCAAGGGACTTGGAGCTCTTATGGGAATAACAATTGATGAAGGGACATAACGCCGCTATGACTTTTCACCATCAATCACTTGATCCTTGCCTACTCTTGGAACCCTAGACCACTTACATTGCACTTGAGGTCATCTTTGATTCTAGAAACATACTTCAGATTTTCATCCTTCCTCTCTAAATAATCCAATAGTTCTTCCTCTACATACTTCAACCTTCCACCATAAAACAAAAGCTACATAACATTATAATAAAAAATCTATAACCAAACTATATATATAATATTTCAAAATATTTTTAAACTTAATAAATTAGCTCAATCAATTTAAAATATGTTCTATTTTTTAACAAAACCTACCCAAAAGTATGTTACAAAAACATCACATGTAAAAATGTTACAAAGAGCTCACGTGTTTAAATTCGTGTAGTTGGATTCATGCCCTTACTTCTTAAGTGACTTTGTTTGGTTTTCATTTGATTCCTATTCTTACTTCTCAAGTGACTTTATTTTATCCCTTTTCTCTCTTTTCTTCCTTTCCATTTTGTCTTATTTCATCCTTTATAAGTACATATTCCAAAAAAGCCATATTTGATATTTTTCTATAAATATGAATTTATTATTATTCTCTTGTTGTTTCCATCACTAATCCTTTAATCCATTATCCTTTCTTGATTTAAGATAGATTTGTAATATATAAGATACATAAAATATAAATAAATAATAATAATATATTTTTAACAAATTATATATATATATATATTAAAAAAAAATTGATTTTTTATTACATTTTGGTCCAATTTTAATATTTTATTATTTTATAGGTATTAATCTCATAGTTTAATAATTATTGGATGTATATTACATTTTTATTATTTTCATCAATCACTTTAATAATTTTTTATAATTATATTTCTTAACTTTTTAATTAATGATTTTTTTTTTTATTATTTATATTTTTTAAGTAATACTAATTATATTGATTCATCAACCATAGGTTACATTGCTCATCCTCGGAAATGGAAAGATCCATGATGGAGGGAATAGACAAAACACTGCTGTCCAAAACTAGACTGCCCCTAGAGGGGAAACCAGCCTTAATTATCCAGAATTAATGAGATTTATTATAAATATTATTCATTTTGTATTATATTTTTTTATCCATGTCTATATATTTATTATTTATTATTTCTATCATTAAATCTTTTATTGATTTTTTGAGTTTTACTTTTAGCATTTTGAGACTTAATTAATAAATTTATAGAATTTTATAGAATTTAAGATATATTTATATTTTTTTTTCTCATTTAGACTAATCCTAATCTTCCCATTTTTCTCCTTCAAATTCCACCCATGGGTTTTGAGCCAAGGTGACCCCATACAGGCTTTACACGCACTGGTCACCCCATCATAAATTAGAAAGACCCACACCACATGGGCTAAGATATATTTATATTATATAATAAGCGTAATCTAATTTATAGATAAAAGCTCGCACTCGAATTCTACATTTCAATCTCTAAATAGTTTTTATTAAAATTATATATATAACTATATAAATCTTTAAATATTTATTTATATATTAAAATATTTTAATATGCATATAAAATAATATATATTTATTTCAAAAAAAATTGATCTTGGGTCCCCTTCACTCCTAAGCTTAATATTTTATCATCTCATGGGTATAATATTTTATATTTACTATATCAATATTTATTAAACTATTGAATGTATATTATTTTTTTTTCTTAACTTACTATATTTCTTAATTTTTTAATAATTAATATAGTATTTATTAATATTAATAAATATTTAATAAATATTTATAGGTTATAAACTATTATAATATTTTAGAGTTTATTTATTTGAAGAAAATTAAATTTGGCTCTTTCTCGTGTTCTTTTTTGGCATGTTAAGGTTTTCATTCGTTGGAGTTTGCACCTTTCATCTATATCTCTACATTATTTAATTCACTCGATAGATCATATTCTCCATCTATGTCCTGATGATGAACCAAATTGGAAATGTCTACTGAAAATCACTGATGTGATTAATGTGGAAGAACTACTTCTAAAAACATTATGAATCATAGAATTTTGAACTCAAAGCCCATTCACAATTTATGATCTTTGAGAAAAGTGGAGTGGTGCTTCTAAATGGAAATTTTACCCCACTTAATATCATTTATACCCAAACTCTCAATTAACTATATCAAACTCGAAAACTTCCTATTCACCAGCCTAGATCCACCTTATCCCTGGATCTATCAAGCGTCGAGAGGGATCAAATCTCTCTAGGTGCAAACCTATTTTTTGACTGCAAAAATTGAGGAAAGGTTTGCACCTCGAGAGATTTGATCCCTCTCGGTGGTTGATAGATCCAGGGATAAGATGGATCTAGGCTATTTATATAATACTATATAATATCTATATTTGTATCTATGTGTCTCTTTCTTATTCCCTCTCTCTATTTCACCCCCTAAACATACACACACACACACTCTCTCCATATCTATCTATCTCTCTCTCCCTCCCTATTCCTCTCCCTCTCTCTTTCTTGCCCCACCCTCTCCGTTCTCCTTCTATCCCTCTCACTCTCTTCCCTCCCCCTCTCCTCTCTCCCTCACTCTCTCTGCATCTCTTCCTTGTCACCCCCCCTCTCTCCACATTTCTCCCTCTATGTCTTTCTTCTGCCCTCCCTCTCTCCCCCCCTCCAACTCCATCTCTCTCTTGAGTCCTATCTCTCTTCCTTCCTCTCTCTCCCTTTCTCTCTCACCTCCCTCTATCTCTCCCCCCCCCCATCACTCACTCTCTGTCTCTTCCCTCCAACTTTGTCACTATCTCCCTCCCTCTCTCTTTCTTTCTCTCCCCTCCATCTCTTTGTCTCCCTCTCTATCTCTTCCCCTTCTCTCTTTATGTCACTCCTCTCCTCTTCTCTCTCTCCCCCATATCCTCTGTCCACCTCTATCTCTCTACATCTTTGTTCTTTCCTCCCTCTCTCTCTGCCTCTATCTCTCTACATCTTTGTTCTTTCCTCCCTCTCTCCCTCTCTCTCTCTCTCTCTCTTAAATTTGATCCCATTCTATTGTGTTTAAAACAAAACAAAACAAAACAAAACTCAATTGGTTGTAAAGCATTAAACCCATATTTTATATCAATCACGTTAAAGAAATACAATAATGAAAATCTTAAAAAAATCATACCTTATTTGTCCTCTTAGTTACTTTGCTTGTTGTCATCAATTGGATTCTTAGTTAAGATGGCTATATGTTAGTTATTTTTTTTTTATTACAAGAACATATATGGGATTATATTAGAGCTTTGGCGAAAATGCCAGTCAATCGGTTACAATAATGGGGCAAAGCCTAGGATTCCTCTTCAGCCAGCAATTCGAAGGCCCCATTATTCGGAAGCCGAAGTTTCTTACATGTTGCTAATGATTCGATCTCCGTAATTTTCCCTATTTTATGAATACAAACAAACTGATTAGCAAAACGCAATAAAACATTAGCTCAGCAAATTATGGAATAGTATCCCAATCATCGTTCCTGTCTCTAGAGAGAGCTCCGGCTGCTAGAAAAACTACTCTATTGGCTTCTATGTCTGCATCCTTGTTGTTCTCCCTCGTCACATGGAAGAAGTTCACACTTTGGAGAGAGTTCATCAGAATTCTGATTCTTGACACCACTCCAGCAAATCTGAGATCAGTTGGAAGAGAGTTTTCCACAATGGTTTTTATGATTATTTGGGAATCCCCTTATCACATTGACATCTTTTATCCCAAGAGCCTTGACTTGCTTGAGTCCTTGAAGGAGGGCGAACGCTTCAGCTTGGATACTTGTGGTATAGCCTAGTCCCCAGGCAAAGCTAGACACAATTCTTCCTTCTTTATTCTTGATAACCCCTCCTGCCCTAGCATTTCTGGGGTTTCCTTTTGCTGCCCCGTCAAAAAATAGGTGTGTCTGGATTGCTTGGAGAACCATCCTGCAAATTCTTTCTAATTCCCTTTGATTTGCCAATCTTTTTTTTGTTTGATTTGCCTTATTTATTCGAAGAACTGCAGGTCCATCCTTGCGCCCCACTCTAAGTCCTGTTGACTTAAATTTGTGCCCTTCAGCTAGTCACCTAGATATTCTTTCCATTGGCATTTGATCTTAACGATGATGAGTTTCACATTGTGTCCTTTATCTCTGAATACTCTCATATTCCTCTCAAGCCAGATCTGCCAACCAATGAATTTTGGCAAGGAGAGCCAGGCAGCCTTGAAGCTGTCATTTTTTGGAAATGCTCCTGGGTAATGATGCAGCCAGTTTGCAAACAGATTGTAAATAGATGAGGGAAAATTAAATTTGTTTCTCCAGAGGCTCAGGAAATCCTGCCAAATTTCTGCTGCATATTTACATTCCAGCATTAAGTGTTGGGCGTTCTCTTCCCTTTCACAACCGAGACGGCATCTAGATGGCCCATAGAAACCTTTCTTCATTAATCTGTCTTCGGTGAGTATTCTTTTGTGGCATAATAGCCAACAGAAATAGTCCACTTTTGGAATGGATTTTTGTGACCACAGTCCCTTCCAAATCGAGGGATCGGGTGGGACGTAAGGCCTCTCTATCAATCTCTTGTATCCCTGCGCAACTGTGTAAGAGCTTGGCTTAACTCCCCAGCCACGAGCATCGCATTTTCCAGCCTTGATTGGAGCCCTCCCATTTAGCAATGAAAGGAGGGTAGCACGCTTGGATGACAGCGCTGGAGGGACGTTGGGCAGATTCCAACAGTGCCAATCGCTGCCATTCCAGATCGATATATCCCACAGGGATTTGAAGCCCGCATTGGACAGCCAGGATCTCAACGCTTGAAGGGAGGCGGATTCTGCCAATGGAGGATAATTCATAATGCAATCGTCCCATATGTTGATCTTTCTGCCATTTCTAGTGATCTAATACGCATGGTCTTTGATCAGTGGAACATATTTGGTGTAGAATTTGAGAAGGTGCGACCCACTGGTGGATATAGGGCTGTCGAGGCAACGTTTCCTCCTTTCGGTGAAATATTTTTTCCAAAGAGCTTTTTGTGCCCAACCAGGATGAGGTGCAATGATTTTCCAAAAAATCTTGGCTCCCATTGCCAAATTTTGCATGCTGAGCTCTTTAAAATTCAAGCCTCCTTCCATCATGGGCTTGCAAACTTTATCCCAACTTACCAAATGTATTCTCTTTTCATTTTGATTGCCTCCTTTCTAGAAGAATTTGCGAATTAAAGCTTCCATTTTCCTAAGGATGCCAGAGGGAGCTAAAATAACAGAGAATTGAAAGATAGGGAGGCTACTAAGGACAACTTTAATGAGAACAGATTTGCCTGCAAGGTTAAGCCATGAAAAACCCCAAACCTGAATTTTGGCCTTGAATTTGTCAAGCAAAGGGGTCCAGTCTCTACTGAAGGCTAGATTTTGAAAAATGGGGAGGCCCAGGTATTTAAAGGAAGACCAGTTTGATGAGGCAGCGAAACCTAAGGTTCTGGAGATGGAAATAAGGACGCTGGCAGAGATATTCCAACAGTATATATGGCATTTCCCATGATTTAGAGAGCCACATGTAGCTTCACAAAAGTCCTCCAACACTTCCTTGAATATTGAGGCTGAAAGAACAGAGGCTGCACCGAGCAGGAGAGTATCATCGGCGAACAGAGCATGATTTACATTTTTTACTCCTCGTGCAATATTGAGGCCCAAAATCTCTTGCTCTGCCAGCTTCTGATCCAAATAAAAACTAAGGACAGAGGCTTAAAGAACAAAGAGTAGCGGGGAGAGGGGAAAACCCTGCCCTAGTCCTCTCGATGCTTTGAAAAGATCAGCCACTCTCCCATTCACCAAGGGGGCGATCCATGGTTCGGAAATACAAGCTCTTATCCAATTAATGAAATTCGACCCGAACCCAAATTTGTGCATAAATTCCCAAAGAAAACTATGTCTAACACGGTCAAAAGCATTGGCCAAATCGAGTTTGACCACCATACCTTTCTCTTTGCGCAGCAGACTTGAGTGGATCACCTCTTGAACGAGGATGAAGTTGTCCACAATCTGTCTTCCTTGAACAAAACCACCTTGATTTTCCAGGATAATTGCTGGGAGGATTCCTTTTAACCTGTTGGAAATCACCTTGGTGATCATTTTATAACCAATGTTACAAAGGGAAATGGGACGAAATCTGTTGAAGGCACTAGCTCCCTTTTCCTTGGGAATGAGGGCAAGGAAGGCAGAATTAGTGCTGCCCCCTATTTTCTGGTAATTTTGAGATTTCATAATCATTTTGTGCAAGTCCTTTTCCACAATCTGCCAACAGGTTTGGAGGAATATTGCGGTAAAACCATCCGGGCCGGGGGCTTTATCAGGCTCCATGTCAAAGAGAGCGTTCTTTATTTCTTTGATGGTGATCCTTGATTCCAGCTGCTGATTCATTCTGAGAGAGATCTTTAAAGGGATCACACCCAAAAATTTGGAGTTTGGGTCTGTCTCGCCTTCTTTGCTATAAATATTTTTAAAGTGAGAGGAGGCTGCCCTCTTGATACTCAAAAAATCCTCATGAGTAGTGGAATCTTCCTTAATTTCTGTAATGAAATTGAAGCATTTTCTCGCTTGAGCTTGTTTATGAAAGAAGGAGGAATTTCGATCTCCTGCTTTAAGCCATAGACTTCGAGGCTTTTGTCTCCAGTATTCCTCCTCCGAGAGGCAAGCCTTGTGATAATTTTTTTGGAGAACTGCCTCCTTGTCTAAGACCTCTCTTGTGATTTCTGCTTCTTCAATTTGAGCATGGTGTTGCTCGAGGTGATCTTGATCCAGTTTTCTCTCCTTTGCAAGGTGAGGAAGAGATTTGGCCCATGCTTTCAAAGAGGCTTTTAATCTTCTGAGCTTTTCCTCCCATATGTAGAAGGGGGAGCCCTTAACCGGCATCCTCCAGCAGTCCTCAACCAGATTCAGAAAATCAGGGCTCTTAACCCATAGAGGGCTGAATCTGAAGGGGATAGGGCCAAGATCATTTTGTGCCAGCAATTCTAGCATTATAGGCTTGTGATCTGAAACGCTGCAAGGGAGAATCCACATTCTTGCCTCTAGTCTTAGAAGAAGAAAGGAACTCTGAACCAAAAATCTATCTAACCTTGCAGTAATATGCCCAGGACCAATTCTTTTATTAGACCAAGTGAACTTACCGTTTGAGGGAGACATGTCGAGCAGATCCCAGTCCTGCATGAGGTCCTCCACCCATTCCCTTGCCGGATCCCTGATAATACTGCCTGCTCGCTTTTCCTCCACATGCAAAGTAATATTAAGGTCTCTAGCAACAATTACATTTTCCAGGTTCTCTGATTCCGACAGATCTCCCCTACATTTACCAGTACATAGACATTGAAGAGGCAAAATACCTCCAAAGTGTCCACATGCTGGAGTTTCAAGAACAACCAATGCGTGTTTAGGGTCTCTGAGACCCTCACGAACTTATATTTGTTCTAGAGAGAGCCCAACACCCCATAGGCTCCCCGAGCAGAGACGGCCTGGCCACTGCCTTTATTCCAAAATTTCTTGCTTGTTTGGAGAAACTCTTTGTCCTCCATTTTTGTCTCTTGAACTAGAAGAATGCCTGGGGCTTCTGTTCTTAATAGAGTTCTCATGGATTTTTCTTTCACCTTGCTCCTCATTCCTTTGCAGTTCCAGGAGATGACCTTCATCATTTACTTTTTTGTGATTGATGGGCCCCCTTAGAGCCCTGTGCCTGATTTCATGTCACCTTGAGAGTTTTAGCCAAGAGTTTTTCCAATGTGCTCTGACTACCCTGGAGCTTGTCTTTGTAGGTTTCTTGCTCTCTTTTTTCACGTGCAGACTTATGCCCTTTTTTTGACCTTCTAGCCGAGGTTTGCGATTCTCCTATTTCCCCTTCCTCCTCTGAATCCTCCGAGTCTTGTCCATCCTCGTTGGCTTCTGCTTGAGTTTCCTTGTGCCTTTCAGTGGCACTTTCTTCAGGCCTTGATCCTAATGAGATACCTTTGTCTGGGGTACCTTTTTTTTGTACTTCGTCCTCCTGGAGTTCCTCTGCAGCTGAGCTTCATACCTCATATCTGTTTTCTTGGCTTTTCTAGGAGGAACCTATGTGGGTAGAGATCGGCTGAGGGCCCTGCCCATTTGGAGCCCCAGATTTTTTGTGGGAGGTCTTAGTCCTCTTAACCTGGTTCCACCCTTCCTCTTTCCCTTTCTCTGCTTCTCCTTTACTCGGGCAACCTGTAGCAAAATGACCGTAGATGTGACATTTACGGCACTTGAAAGGGAGCTGATCGTAATCTAACTTTTGCACATGGGTCCAGCTGCCCACCTTGATTTTTATTGCCTCCGGAAGCCCCACCTCTAGATCGACCTCAACGCAAATCCGTGCACAATCGTATTGGTCCTTATCGTTTGCCCTATCAATAAATTTTCCCAGGGTATTGCCAATGCGTTGCAGGGAGTCCCAATTCCAGTAGTGCACCGGGAGATTCGACAGCTGAACCCACACAGGGACAGCCGTTGGAACGTCAACTGCAGGGTCGAAATCCGGCATCCATTTGTTGAGGTAAAGGCCCTGAGGACCCATGAAATAGGGCCCATTCCTAAAGATCAGATATTTATCCTCCTTTGAGTTGAACTCGAACAGGAAGTAGCCTCGCCCCAAGAAGTATGAGGTTACGCTATTCTTGATCAACGACACCCAGTTCTTGACAACCCAGTTCTCTGTTGATGCAGGAGAGGGCCAAAGGCCCGTAAACTGGCCCACAAGAGCTCGATCCGCCAGAGACAAGGCAACCTGGATCGGTCCCTCAGGAGGGAGGGAGACCTCAGGTATGTCATCAAGCTTTTTGACGAACTTGGCAACTTCTGATTTCTTCTTCTTCTTCGGCAGGGAGGCTAGCAGCGAGTTGAAAACAGCTTCCGCTGTAAGGGGAGGCGGCGGAGGGGCATTAGGTGAACGCTGTGCATCCATGGGGGCGAGGGGCCCTGGCTGAGCACGACCCCAATTGGGGAGGTGACAACCCTGGCTGCACAGTGCATGCAGCAGCGTTCCAGCTCGGCCACTCAAGGGGTATTGATAGAGTATGGAGGGTCATCAATTTTTTTTTCCTGAAACAAAAATAGTATCTCTACATTCCTTGCAACCCCACTTATGGAATGTGTTAAAGATACCCAATATCTATGTTGGTTCTTAATAATATTATTTATATTATATAAATTTCACATCTTTATATATAAAAGTATTATCATTTTTAATTTTATTAAAACCTTGATTTAATTTTTATGCAATTTTTTAGTATTTGCGAGGATAGATGGTTTAGATACATCTCAAAAGTAGTTATAACATTTTCCTTTTTAGATTCAATTAAAAAAATGTTATAAAATTAAATTAAATTAAAATATTTTATAAATATCACGATTTTGAAATAAGTTATCGTTTTTAGGCATGTGGTATTGATAAGTAATGGTATCAAACCATGGTATTGTAACAATGCTTATTTACAAGTTAATGATATTCATGGTAAAGTGGGGGTGAATATCTATCGTTAAGAATCTTGTCATATTGTTATAAAATATTTTGATTGTGAAATAAGTCATGATTTTTGGGCATGTTGTATTGATAAGCCATGGTATTGGCCCATAGTATTGTAACAAAATCTATTCACAAGTTCATAATATTAATGGCAAAGTGGGGGTGAATATCCATGGTTAAGAATATGGTCATATTGTTATAAAATATTTTAATTGTGAAATAAGTTGTGTTTTTTGGGCATATGGTATTGGTAAACCATGGTATTGACCCGTGGTATTGTAACAAATCCTATTTATGAGTTAATATTATCTATGGTAAAGTGGGAGTGAATATCCATGGTTAAGAAGCTTGTCATATTGTTATAAAATATTTTGATTGTGAAATAAGCTATCTTTTTTGGCATGGGGTATTGATAAACCATGGTATTGGCCCATGGAATTGTAAACATACCTATTTACAAGTTAATAATAGCCATGGTAAAGTGGGGGTCAATATCCACAGTTAAGAATATTGTCATATTATTCTAAAATATTTTGGTTGTGAAATAAATTATGGTTTGGTATTGGCCCATGATATTGTAACAAAGCTTATTCACTAGTTAATAACAAAATCAAAATATAACAAATTGAATTTTATTATTTTTATTACTTTTAACCTTTTACCATTAATTGAACCAACACTTAAATGTCTACACTTATACCCAATATCACTTTTAACTTTTTATTATTTTTTAATTGAACCAACATTTAAAATTGTTTACATACATTGCACCTACACATATACCCTGTACTAGGTTGTAGAGTGCCTCTCGACACAATAATAGTCAAGATAAAATTAAAAATTAATTTCAAAATTATTAAATTACAAGATATGATAATTTAATTGTGTTGGGAGGCACATTCTACAACTTAGTAAGAAGGCTATGTGTGATTGCCTCTGTGTTTAAACTCGAGTTGACACTGTCCCTTTTAAAATAAATATAAAATATTCTCTAAATAAAAATAGGAAGTTGACTATAATAAAAAAAAAATTAATAAATACACATACATTAGAGAACTTTTGTAGTCTAAAATGAGTCTCCCAAGAAAAATGTACAACCAAAATAGACTTTATAAGAACCAATAGGATTCAAGATGATGATATCAATCATGGGGATGATTCACTATTTTTTGGGTAAAAAGTAAAAACATTAAAAAATAATAAAATAATAAAAACTATTTTTTCAACTTGTATTTTAAACTTATCTCTCAAACGTTTTACTCAAATTTTGAGCGGGAGTATTCGTTCGATGGAAAATTTAAATCCTCATCTAAGGAGTACCCATGTTGCATACTTTCGATGGACTCTCATACGCGAAAAATGATAAATACATGAAAAAACGTGATTGCAATCACATTTTTCATGTATTTCTCATTTTTCGTGTAACAGGGTACATCGAAAGTATGCAACATGGGTACTCTTTGGATAAGGAATCAAATTATGCATCCAACAAGTGTTCCTGCTCGAAATTTGAGTAAACCCATAGGGAGATAAGTTAAAAATACGAGTTAAAAAAGTAGTTTTTTCTTTTTTCCCTCTAAAATTTGATTATGTAATTTCTTTAGGAGACCTATTTTAGACCTCAAAATTCCCCTAATGTTTGTTTGGTTTTAATAATAAGAAGTTGCTATAATAAAAAATAATAATGAATTTACATATTTGTTAATTTTAATTATCTCATTGTGTTGTGCTCGTTAGGTGATATTACAAGTGAATATGAAGTAGATGTAAAAATCCTTCACTCTCACTCTCAGCGGTAAATAAAATATTTTGTTATCCATATAAAGTAACATAATTTTACAACAAACTTAAATAAACATAAAAATAAAATCTTATATTTTTTCATTCTAATTAATTTATATTGATATCAATTTCACAAGAGAAAGTGAAAGTGTTTGTGTGTGTATAATATTGATCATAATAGGGTATTTCAATTTGCATAGAAAAAATATAATTGAAATATGAAGTAAAAATTGACTATAATAAAATTTCAATCTGTGAAGAGAAGAAGTAATTGAAAGTAAAAAATTTCAATTATTCCTTGATTGAGCGGAGGGGTTCATTTTACAACCCACTATAAGAGAATGTGTAAGTCTGTCTCAACGTGTGGAGTTGACACTTGTCCCTCTTATAATAAAAATAAAATATACTCTAAATAGAAAAATAACGCTGACTATAAAAAAAATGAATATGCTATGCATGTAAAGTAAACAAAATGAATACGCTATGGCATGTTAAAAAGTTTGAAGTGATTTCAATATTTTACACTTTGCTCCTCTATATACTCTATAAATTATTTAAAAATACAATTTAAACAATGAAAAATTACACATTGTATTTTGCACTCTAAATAAATTTAAAAGTGAAGAAATTTGATCTCTCCAGATCCGTGCTTAAAATGGATCTATATTGATAAAAATAATAAAAGAAAGATATGTAATTTATTCAAATTATTAATATAAAATTAATATGTTCAATTAAAATATTATTAATAAAAATATTACATCAGTGGTTAAAATAAAAATAATAAAAGAAAGATATGTAATTTATTAAATTTTTAATATAAAATTAATATGTTCAATTAAAATATTATTAAAAAAATTAATGTAAATAATAAATAAAAAATTTGAAAATTAAATAATATTAACGTGTTAAATAAACAATTTCAATGTCAATCATATATCTTATTTATATATAAAAGGTAATGAAAAATAATTTCACTATTTTATATTTTAATCTTGTATATTTTTTATGGTCAATTTTATCTATAATTCAATAAAATTTTGTTGAAATTTGAAGTTTAAGTTTTGTGAGTTATTCCATTTACAATACTCAAATTTTTTTTGGAAGCATTAAGTCCATTTAATACCATTTACATATTCAAAAAATTCACATTCGAGAATCAATATAAATCCATATTAAACATAAACAGAGATGATATCTCTCAAAGTACATACATTTTTTTCAAATTTTGTATTATGAAAGTAGTTCGCACTTCAAAAACATTTGATCCTGTGGTTGCTATGCTGGTTATATTAATATCGAGATGGGAATGCAAAGCTCAATTATAGGATTATACCTTTAAGGTGGGGTGTTAATGTATAACAAGCGACTTCGACTATCTATCCGTTGCGCTAAAACATTGCGTCCTTGCTTGTGGCCATGGCTCTGCCCAATTCAAGCCTCTACTCGCAGGGCTTACCTTCTCATTCAAATTGCCTGACACCTTCGCTTCATATCACGACACATCCATTTTCTATATTCAAAGTTCCAGTACTTCATAGTAAGAAACAGCAGCAGCTGATGCTTCGTTCATCGTATGCGCTCAAAAACTCAGAGAATTTATCCTCAAAAAATCAATCGCCTGCCACATGTGGTTGTAGCTTATGCAGAAGACAGTTCTTGGGAGCATTTGCAGGACCACTTCTGTCACAGTTCACCACCTTTCCTGCCACGGCCGATCCATCAACAGATTTACTATTTTCCAATGCCCAGGTTGTTTATCTATATAAATTTCGTAGTTATTATATTAGCGTTGTACCTATAGGGATATAGGAATAGAAAACAGGAGCAAACCTTTGTGCAGATTTAAAAGCGCTGGGTTAAATTGGATCTGTACCGGTTATTATTATTCCTTATTGATTTTGATTTGACTTTTATTAGGTTCACTTGTAATTGGGATTTTATTGCATATTCTTCTTGCTCCATTTTTAACATTTTAACACACTCATTACACATCTTATCAAACTGTGCTTTAATAACTCCTGGCTTCTGTGGTGCAATAACATGGATTCAAATAAGAACCATCATTCAGGGGACTCCCCGCGCGCGCACAGACACACATATATAGTTAGCTGCTTTAGCTTTTTGGGGCTTTTTAAAAATATATATTGCAATTCCCTGCAAGCTACTGCAATTTGCTTTTAAGCACACACTGTCTTGATTTTAATCGAGCCACACATATATAACTGTTTTGGATTTTGGGGTTGAAAATCTACTGCAATTTCCTGTAAGCTACTGCAATTTGGTTTTAATGCTATCATGTTATTATTGAGAGAATCACCCAATTTCTTTCTTGATTTTGATTTCGCAACGGTCAGTGCGGGCTGAAACATAAGTTGATGCTTTTGTGGTTTGCTTTGGGTGATTTGCATGATCTATTCTTTGTGATTTGGTTTGTAATGGTCTTGGTAAGTTGTGGCCCTTCGTAAGATGCTCCCTTGGAATATTTTAGGATTTCATTGCAAATTTCTGAGTTATATATGGCCTTGTCATTGAAATATTTCGTCAAACAGTTTGTGTGTACTTGGCTGTAAGTGCACTTTCTTGAGTTTAATTTCAAAATAAGAAACACAGTGGCTAACACATGCCAAAGAAGTTCTTCACAACAGTATTATAAGCTATGAACTAAGCTCATAAACATACATAGTGTCCACATAAGTCTGCATAACCATCATTTGAGCATAAACAGTCATTTTATTAACGTAGCACAAGAGTACACAGTGACAAATGGAGTAGACGAACCTGGTATCAGTTCAGCAATACAACTTCAGCAGAATCTTTGGTAACATCAGTTCCAAATGACTGTGTGTTCAGCCCTCTTTCTACAGGGATCGCAACCCACAAATATTCCCACTGAACCAGCAACTCGACTTGGCCTCTATGCAGAGATAAACTCACTGTATATGTGCCATGGTCCTCCCTTCTTTTCCACTGTTATTCCTGGCACCCACGCACAGCAAATGTTCCAGACAGTACTAGAGAAACACGGCCAACTATAATGACAAACTTGGCACCTACATTGGCTGTAACTCAACCAGCGGCTAGACAAGGCTCAGCTCCCTTGAAGATAAGGAACTCGACCCCCTTCTGATGATACTCTCTGTCTGCAAACAGTTCTGGAACTTGTCCCTCCTGACCACAGTGACTCGACCCCTGAGACTGGTGCACTCGGTCCTCTTCAAATGATGGGACTCGACCCCTATTACCTTCCAGCAAAACTCAGCCCTTGTGAGAGGGTAGAACTCGGCCCTTCCAGCTGTAGTAAACTCGGCCAGTAGGAGGAGATAACTCGGCCTCAAATGGCACCATTTAACTCAGCAACTCGGCCTTCTATCAAAGCTTGGAAACTTGGCATCTTCTTGGGTATTCTCTGCCTGAATAGGAAAAGTAGAATAACACAAGTCAGTCCATAAAATCAACTGATAACACTATTGACTCACCTCTTTTGCCCAAATCTTCTTCTCCACTAAAGCCCAATGACGAAATTTGAGTGATTTTGTTCCCAAACTAGATAGGGTATATGGTTTCAACACCGAAACTAACAACCAACAATGAGGGTTTCCCAAAAACCCTAGACTCTTCCTCAAGAGCTCTCCAAATTTTTCTTTCTGAAGTGAGCAAATGCAAGAATGAGTAGAGACTCCTCATTTTCCCTTTTTTATAACTCATTCACTACTTTTGCCACATTTTTACCCTTTTATTTTATTAAAGTCACTTTAGTGGGTTTTCTCACAAATTAAAAGTGACTTTTCATTAGCCTATAACCCATGTCCCCATTTCACTGCTTTAGCTTTTGTAATGTTTTCAGCTAGGTGAATCATGTTCCAGTTCCCTTGATTAATTTTTCCTGTCCTATGTTGTTAATTTTGGACAACTAGGTCCAAACTCCATGTTGTGATGCTCAGATGAAGATGCCAATATTTTTATTGGATTCCTCTTTCGGAGAGGTGCAAGATCGATTTAAAGATCATCTCGACATTTATTTTGAATTTATTCAAAATATGTGCAGGTCGGCCTGAAATAAAATGTAGGCTTGAAGCCCCAACAGTTGTGTCACACACCCTCAATCATGGATATAAATAGGTCAACGTTGGAGGTCATTTTCACTCATCCATCACATCACATTCTCTCTCCTCATCTGATTGGTTCGATCATCTATTGGAGTCTCTTCTTCACTCACACGTGGGAAAAAGTAGCAGCTAGGGTTTCAGACTGTCTAGGGTTTCCAACGCAGAAATTGACCAGCGTTGACTTTGGTCAACGCTTGGTCAAATTGACCCGAAACTCTCCCAAAACTTCGATCTCATCAATTCACATTTTTTGGCACAAAAAACCGAGGCTGGACATTGAATTTGACTTGGCTGCGTTGACTTTCTTGCTGTTTTTGTTTGCGTTGACCGTTGACTGGGACAACGTTGACTTTCGTTGACTAATCTGGCTGTCCGTGAGGTTTGTGTGACACTTCTAGTTGGTTGAGACTTTGCTGGTTGAAGCAATCCTGCTGACCGCCATAACGCACCAACACACATATATATTTTTGGCTTGTCTTCTGTCAATCTACTGGTATGTTCTATCTGCATTTTACTTTTTTGTTTATGTGATTGCTGACTGATATTGGGATAAAATATAAAGTTGCATCAAGCATAGAACATCTACAAAAATTTACATGGAATCAGAGCTGAGGTGAAGACAAAGCCCAAGTTTGTAGCAATCTCCGAAGAATAGCATGGGTACCTCAAACTATAATGGCTTTAAAGCTGATGAAAAATTGACTGGGAAGGAAGACTTCCATGCCTGGAAGATGACATTGGATCTTATGTTGGAAGACCAAGATGTCATGAACTATGTGCAGGGGAAAATCCAAGAGCCTCCATCCACTGCACCTGTTGCCAAGTCAAAGTATAAGAAGGGGGAAATCAAAGCAAAGCTGATGATAAGGGACTCAATTCATAAGAGTCTGGTTGCCTACATCTCTGAGCTAGGCACGTCCAAGGAGATGTATGATAAGTTGGTCAACATGTTCAAGGCCAACAATGCAAATCAAGTCCTTTTCTTCAAGAACCAACTGAAGAATCTGAAGAAAGACAGGGATGAATCCGTTCAATCATATTTTCTGAAGCTGACCGAGATCAGGAATAATCTTCTGGCTATTGAGGAGACAATAGCTGATCAAGAGATGGTTCTCACCGCACTTGGAGGTCTCTCATTCGAATGGCATGTATTCAACACTACCATTCTCAATAACAATGTCATACCTGACTTTGACGAAGTACTATCGAGATGTGTACAAGAAGAGACAAGGATGAAGGAATATGAAAATGAAGGAAATGCTGCCTTCACTGCTCGTGCTAAGAAGAAGAACTTTGGTGGTCCAAGGAACAAAGGAAGAACAGGGGCCTAAGGGAAGAAAGGTAAATGTTACACTTGTCACAAGCCTGGTCACTATGCTAGAGAATGCCCTTACAAGAAGGATTCTCCTGATGATGATGACAACAACAACAACCGGAGGAATGGAAATCAAAGGAACAACATGTTCAAAGGAAAGAGGAAGGCTTCCTCTGGTGGAAATGGGCAACCTTACAAAAGGTCGAGAAATTCTAGGTATGAGGAATCAAATGTTGTTGATGATAAAATAAATGAATTCATTCTTGTATTTGCCCTCTCTGCTGCATCTCCACTCGACACTACGAATGTCTGGTTGATAGATAGTGGTGCCTCAAGACACATCACTGGGTTCAAGGAAGCACTTTCTGCCATGGTTGAGAAGGATGTTAATCTGAAAATTATTCTTGGAGATAATGCCACATATCCCGTGAAAGGGACGGGGACTGTGACCCTCCACTTGTCTCAAGGTCAAGTCCTTCGCTTGCAAGATGTACTCTATGTACCTGATTTGAAGAAGAACCTCGTGTCTATTTCAGCCATGGAAGACAAAGGTTTCAATGTGGCATTCGTTGATGGGAAGGTGAGAATCTGGAAGAAGAGTTTCAAGGAAGCTATCAAGATTGGGTTTAGAGTTGATACACTCTACCAGGTTGGAGGAAGTCCACTGGGAGTAATGACATGTGATACTATCCGACAGACTGAACTATCGCACCGGAGGTTTGGACACCTTCACTACAAAGCCCTTCCCGAAGCAAGGAAGGTGGTGACGGGAATGCGTGAGTTCACAAATGATCATGAAGGTGTATGTCAGGGTTGTGCCGAAGGAAAGCATACAAGGGGACCTTTCCCCTCAAGCGTCACAAAGACATTTGATGTCTTGCAATTAGTACATTTTGATCTGTCTGGTATGTTACACGTGATATCCTTGGGAGGATGTTCTTATTATATGACGTTCATAGATGACTTCTCTCGCAAAACCTGGATATAGTTCTTGAAGAAGAAGGATGAGTCTTTCATGTGGTTCCGTACCTTCAAAGCCTTGGTGGAAAATTCAACAGGGAAGAAGATCAAGATATTGAGGATCGATAATGGCACTGAATATGAGACGAACGAGTTTAAGAACTTTTGCAGAGACGCTGGCATCAAGAGGGAGACCACAATTGTCTATACTCTTGAGCAGAATGGCGTTGCTAAAAGAAAGAACAGGACCATTGTGGAAGCTGCCCTTGCCATGCTATGTGACCAAGGTCTATCGAAGTTTCTGTGGGGAGAAGTTGCGAACACTGCCGTGTACATACAAAAACGATGCCCGCATTCCGCTCTGGACTCCAAAACTCCCGAAGAGGTTTTCTTTGGTAAGAAACCTGACGTCTCACATTTTAGAGTTTTTGGATGTCTTGTTTATTTTCATGTACCGAAGGAGAAGAGGAGCAAGCTGGATGCTTCTGGGAAGAAGGGAATGTTTGTGGGCTACAACGAAACTTCGAAGGCCTATAGAGTCTATGTGCCTGGTCAAAGGGAAGTGGAGATATGCCACGATGTTACCTTTGACGAAGATGCTTCCGTGAGGAAAGTAATCAATCTTCCGAGATCTGAGGAAGATCATGAAGCAAGGCCTGGAAATCAAGAAGAACAGAAGGATGAGACGATGCTCGATGTTGAAGGACCGATGGACCCTATTGATCCACCTCCTTCAATGAGGAAGAGACCATCATGGCTCAGGGACACTCTCGAGGATGCTGAGGGACATTGGCCCCAAGGGGGACATTTTGTGAAAGTAAGAAGCCGAATAGATACCAAGGGTATCTAGCAGCCATGAGTACAATCGTACAATCTGAGCCTAGATATTTTGAGGAAGCCGTAAAGCATCAAGTCTAGAAGGATGCTATGCACGAAGAATATGAGTCCATTATGAAGAATGATGTCTGGGATGTGGTTCCAAGACCGGAGGACAAAGCAGTTGTCACCTCGAAATGGCTCTATAAGATCAAGCATGGATCAGATGGAAGTGCTGAAAAGTTCAAGGCAAGATTCGTTGCCCGTGGCTTTTCTCAAAAGGAAGGCATAGACTATGATGACATATTTGCATCTGTGGCCCGATATACCACCATCCAATCTATCATAGCCCTTGCTGCTACGCAAGGATGGAGTCTTCATCAGATGGATGTGAAGACCGCATTTCTGCATGGTGCGATAAAGGAAGAAGTGTATGTGGTGCAACCTCTGGGATTCGAAGTACAAGATCGGGACACCCATGTTTGCAGGTGGAAGAAAGCCCTCTATGGGTTGAAGCAAGCACCCAAAGCTTGGTACAAGAGGATAGATAGGTACCTGATGAAGCTGGGCTTCACTCTTAGTAATGCTTAATCGAACCTTTACTTCAAGGTCGATAAAGAAAAGCCTCTCATTCTGGTGCTATATGTGGACGACCTCTTCCTGACAGGTGCTGACCCTCTCATTCATCAGTGTAAGAGGGAGCTCGCTGCTGAGTTCAAGATGAAGGACCTAGGACTGATGCATTACTTCCTAGGCCTGGAGGTCTGGCAGAGACCTGGCGAGATTTTCCTTTCTTAAGGAAAATATATTGTGAAGCTTCTGGAAAGATTTGGTATGGTGGACTGTAAGTTCGTGTCGACACCAATGGAGCTCAACTTTAAGAAGTTGAGTGGCAGCGCTGCTGGGCCTGTGTTAGCAAATCCTACTGTGTATCGTCAACTCGTAGGGGCCCTGATGTTCTTAGTGAACACCTGTTCGGACGTATGTTTTGCAGTGAACACTTTGAGTCAACATATGGTTGAACCTCATCACATTCACTAGGTTGGTGCCAAGAATCTGTTGAGATATCTTCGGGGCACGGTAAACCATGGGTTGAGATACACTACTGGGAGTGTGACACTCCATGGATATACTGATGCCGATTGGGCTGGCACTGTGGTGGATCATAAGAGCACATCAGGATGTTGCTTCCCACTTGGTTCTGCTTTGATATCATGGATGATCAGGAAGCAGAAGTCGATGGCTTTGAGCACCGCAGAGGCCGAATACATTGCAGCGAGTATGGCTTGTTGTGAAGCAGTTTGGTTGCGAAAGCTCTTCAGTGAGTTGTTTGGGCATGTGCTAGATACCACCGTGATACTCTGTGATAACTAGAGTGGGATTCAGTTGTCCGAGAATCTCGTGTTCCACGATTGATCCAAGCATATTGTTATCAAGTACCACTTTATCTGTGATATGGTACAACGAGGCGCCGTAAGGCTCGATTATATAGGAACTGATGAGCAGGTCGCGGACATTCTCACAAAGCCCTTGGGGAAGGTCAAGTTCCTAACCTTCCATGAGAATCTTGGTATCGTGGAACGACCCTATTCTGAGGGTCCTATTGGACGATGAGCTCTGGGAGCTCTAGGGGGCTTTAGGGATAGCTTCTCAAAGCTATAAGCACACACGGGGCTAGGCTTGCCGAACCTTGTGGTGCTTCTGCCCCACCGTTATGATGATTGAGTTGGTTCACCTCTCATGATCTGTGCCCCGTATGCATCCTACCCATTAAGTCCCAGACTCATGGGAAGTACCTCTCATTTGGCCAGTGAGGTGGGAAAAGCTAGAGACTAGTAGCAAATATTGATGGACGCATCAGAGATTGCCGTACTCTGTATGTCTAGGATGGCACAGTCCAACCACTTGATCTGGGATCAAGTCTAGTGAGGTTTTGGACCTCCAACTGACTTCGGGTCAGGTAAACCAACTTCGGGTTGGTATGAGACTCTTTTTGAGTTCTATAGAGGTTTCGGATCTCTGGGCTGAATCTGTTAGCCGGGAATGATGTCTTTGTCACTAACCCACTTTTGTTCTGAAATAAAGAAGCCAGCAAAGCAAGTTACGACGGGATGATGCACGATGTTTGGATTGCACAGGTGGATGGAGTTCTCCCTAGTTGACAGGGAGTGTTAATTTTGGACAACTAGGTCCAAACTCCATGTTGTGATGCTCAGATGAAGATGCCAATATTTTTATTGGATTCCTCTTTCAGAGAGGTGCAAGATCGATCTAAAGATCATCTTGATCTGATGAGTAGAACATTTATTTTGAATTTATTCAAAATATGTGCAGGTTGGCCTGAAATGAAATGTAGTCTTGAAGCCCCAACATTTGTGTCACACCCCCTCACTGATGGATATAAATAGGTCAACGTTGGAGGTCATTTTCACTCATCCATCAGATCACATTCTCTCTCCTCATCTGATTGGTTCGATCATCTATTGGAGTCTCTTCTTCACTCATACGTGGGAAAAAGCAGCAACTAGGGTTTCAAACTGTCTAGGGTTTCTAGCGCAAAAATTGACTAGCGTTGACTTTGGTCAACGCTTGGTCAAATTGACCCGAAACTCGCCCAAAACTTCGATCTCATCAATCCGCATTTTTTGGCACAAAAAACTAAGGCTGGACGTTGAATTTGACTTGGCTGCCTTGACTTTCTTGTTGCTGCTGTTTGCGTTGACTGTTGACTGGGACAAAGTTGACTTTTGTTGACTTTGGTTTGACTGATTTGGCTGGCCGTGAGGGTTGTGTGACAGTTTTGGTTGGCTGATCATGTTGAGACTTTGCTGGTTGAAGCATCCTGCTGATCGCCGTAATGCACCAACACACATATATATTTTTGGCTTGTCTTCTGTCAATCTACTGGTATGTTCTATCTGCATTTTACTTTCTTGTTTATGTGATTGCTCACTGATATTGGGATAAAAATTAAAGTTGCATCAAGCATAGAACATCTACAAAAATTTACATGTGTTGACAATTTGGAGGGCTGGAGATTAATTCAAATTCTCTTCTTGATAATTACTTGTGAGCTTACTTGAGTTACTTATGTCTTCTCTTCTTTAGATTATTTAGTTTTTCATCAATTCAATTATCAAAATACATGAGACACAAAAATTAATCTCCTAGAGCCAGGGCAAAACCCACAAGGAATTCTTCTTATAGATCTTCAAATGAAAAGTACCATGACCAAGACTCAGACTCTTGACCTATGAATGCCTCCAAGACCTTGACCCTGCTTCTAAGTCTTCCTCCAACGCCGATTTTTTCTTTTCTTCACCAACGTGCACTGACCTGCACCAAAATTAGAGAACTCGGTCTTTAAAATTTAACTTGAGATACTCCTTATTGATTATAAGATCATTTGAGATCTTATCCTTTTCATGCACATCAACTTTATCCACTGCTTTAGAATGTAAACCCTGCACTTGTTTCTGTTCTTACTGAAATTCGCACTTCTCTAACCTCTGAAGACCGCACCCTTTTAACCTCTGAGATTCACACTTGTTCACCTCTGAAATCAGCACTTCGTTACTTCTGAAATCCACACTTTTCACTGCCTGAAATCCGTACTTTTCACTGCACTTTTTACTGCCTGAAATCCACACTTTTCACTGCCTGAAATCCGTAGTTTAGACCCTGAACAAGTCCTCTGAAATCTGCAATTTATCCTCAGGAAATCCGCAATTTTTATGTGGAAATTGTAGAGCTAAATCCGCATTTTTTTTTGTGCTAATGAGCCGCAGTGACTAGGGTATATATAGTAGTTTTCCCCTGTATATAAGACGACCTGACTTGTGAACCGATGTGACTATTTTGGGAGCCGACCTGACTGTTATGAGGCCGACTTCTTACTGCATATAGTGCCAACTTTATTACATCTTGTTAGCTGATCTTTCATCGTAGATTGAGGGCCGATAATAGCCATTCTTCCACAATTTCTTGGACTAGGTCTTGGAGCATTTCATTAGACTAGATCCTTCATATATATATGACACTAAATTACATTTTTACCTAGAAGACGAAACCCTAGATAGACATCAAGAAGAAGTCTATTACATAGTCAATATGAAGACCGATCCTAGTTACACTTTTCAACACTCCTTCTTAACTAGGGAGGTATTCATACAAGTACATGGTCACTTTCAAATTGAAGAATCTCATTAGAAGAATCGGATTGGTAATCGCATCTGTATAACATCATATCAACCAGCATTGTCATAGTGCAAGGCCTTGACTAACAACCCCATCTCTCAACGAGACTATGGGCTACAATGCTGGCGAGACACATGACTTATAGACACCATAGTCATTGTCTCTCCAAGGTACATACTTCACCCATGTGTTCCCAGAGTATGACCTTCTTGGACTATTCTTCTCTTGGATAGCCAACCCTCAAAGAATATCGGTTCTCGACTACTCTTATCTTGAATGCCCTATCTCATTCTCAAAGAGTATCGAATGCTAGATGATTACCCAATCCTCCTTCTGTCTTCCAAGTGAAGACCAGAATGATGTGTCTATTCATTATCTCCACATGGCCTTCACTAAGACTTACGACTGATAGTCCTGGTCTAGTGCATGACACATGTATTAGAGAATCACATACGCCACTCCCTCTCAACTCAAGAAGGAAATACTTCAAGTTTCTTCCAAGTAAGAAACTTACCACTAGGCTCCCTCTCAACCAGGGTCCTGCAGCGGCAATGGTGAGACACCCAGCTACTCATGAAGAATTCCTCCCCTCGATGTCATGGATTTCGATATTGAGGAATCTTCAGCTGTTGGCTTCATAAGGCACATATCATCCATCACTTTCAGTCACGAGTCATGTCTACTATCAGAAAGTGATTCATAAGTCTTTCTCATCTGGTCCACTGTTATGCCATGCTGCTTTCCTTCGAATCATCTCCAAGGATCATACATCCTTTCTCATGATTAGCAGCCCTGCACAAATTCATCCAGATAAACATATATGTATGAACTTTTAAAACAAAAGTTACCTCAGTGATGATCTTTCACCATGACATCTTCCTGTAGGCATCGACATCCTTTATTCAAATTGACACATCTCCTAATGATATGCTTTGTCAAGGGTCTTCTTCTTTACCAAACTTCTGTCAGAGTCTACATATCCTCCCAGGAGATCTCCTAGTCACATCTTCTTGGCTTTTGGATGATAACTGCCTCTTGACATGGTTGCATTTCATGATCTCTTCCTTTCTGCACATCTTCATTCCCAAGAACTTCCAATTTATAGTTCCTTGTCCATATAAAACCATCTCATATTCCACATGAGGATATATTATGTTGATTTCATTTGTCAGTGCACTGTGAGAGATTCTCCTCCATAGATCATACTTGTAAATATCGAAGTCCATTACCTACAACCATATGACATGACTTCACAACATCCAATGTCAGCATATAAATATATATACACCTCATACCTTTCTCCCTTGAGTCATCCTATAGCAGTTTTTCTAGAATGAAGAGCTTCATTCCCTTGGCCTGCTCCATCAATATGTCATCACATCCCATAATTCTTTAGCACAAAATTCTTGATGAAACCATTATGCTTTCTTTCTAATCAGCGAATTCATAGAGAGCTCCATTAGAAAAATGTCAGCACCAGTTTTCATGATGACCCTTGATCTTGATGACTGCCTTCCATCAGTATTGTTATCAGAGAGGTTTTCTAGGAGCTGTTTTACCAAGAGCTCCTACCATGCTTCGATCATGATGCTATACTGCTTCCTATCATACAACCAACAGAAATCACTTAAAGGAGAAAATGATCTCAATCATAGTAGAGATCCCACGCTTCTTCTTTCTTAGATTTCTTTGCATCAGGTTCTTCCTTCATATCTGAGATATGGGCTTCTTCCCTTTTCCTCTTGTCCTTGTCAGATTTAGGGCAATCTCTTTTATAATGCCCAAGTTCATTACATCCAAAGCATCGTACTTTGTCCATATTCTTTCTTTTATTTTGAGGACCAAATTTTCCGAATCTTCCTTTCTTCTTGTATGTGGCTGCAAAGGCTTGATTATCTTCACTTGGTCCTATATCAGCGTTGGCTTTCAGTCTTGTTTTCTCTATTTTACATAGAGACCATAAATCTTGGAATGGTGTGGCTTCTTTCTTCTCTTATAAACTTGAAGTGAAGTTTCCCCATTCTTCTAATAGAGCACTCAACACTACTGTAGTCATCTGAGTGTTAGACATTACTTCTCTCAGTTCCTACAGTTGATCTCTTATTTCAGAAATCCTCATAAAGTACGGAGTGATTCCTTCTTCCCTTGACAATTTCATTTTATATAGTTCTTGTCTCAAAGAGATTGCTTCTCCTGCAATACTCACAGAGAATAGCTCCACCAGCTTCTCATATATTTATTTAGCAGACTTTAGCTTTGATACATAGGGAATGAGTGAGTCCTTAATGGATTCTATGAGAATCCTCTGGGCTCTGATTTCTCCCTTCATGTACTTGGCATGAGCTGGAGCATCTTCTTTTGGTGGTTGAATTGTCGATCCTTCGATGTAGTCCATAACTTCGTCTTCAATTAAATTCAAATCTGTCCACTTCTTCCATGCACTAAAGTTTGATGACCCAACCAGCTTGTTGCTCTCTTTACAATAAGTCATCTTGACAGATTTAAGTAAGGTCATAGATACTTACTTGAGTAGAGTGGCTTGCTGCTTCCTTGATGATGACGAAGAAATTAGTAGCTTCTTCTAAGATAGAAATCTTCAATCTAGGTGATCTTGGATCCTTGATGGTAAAGGATATCTTCAAAAGATGATGTCCTTTTCTAACAATGTCTTGAATGTAAATCTTTGATGGCAAAGATTATTTTCTTGAAAAGTTGATCCTTTGAATGAGATGAAGATCTTTCTCGAAAATAGGTTGAGTCTTCCTTGCAGACTGATTTGACTTTCTACCCAAACTTTGATTTTTGCTTCTTGAAGTGTCTCTTTGTCAAGTAGCCCTTGAGTTCAGCACGTTACCTTTGAAACCATGTTGAGAATTTGGAGGGCTGGAGATTAATTCAAATTATCTTCTTGATAATTACTTGTGAGCTTATTTGAGTTACTTATGTCTTCTCTTCTTTAGATTATTTAGTCTTTCATCATGTCAATTATCAAAATACACGAGACACAAATTAGGCTCCTAGAGCCAGGGAAAAGCCTCTCCCTCTTGGAGAAGAAAACCCACAAGGAATTCTTCTTATAGATCTTCAAATGACAAGTACCATGACCAAGACTCAGATCCTTGACCTATGAATGCCTCCAAGACCTTGACACTGCTTCTAAGTCTTCCTCCAACGCTGATCTTTCTTTTCTTCACCAACGTGCACTGACCTGCACCAACATTAGAGAACTGGGTCTCTAAAATTTAACTTGAGATACTCCTTATTGATTATAAGATCATTTGAGATCTCATCCTTTTCATGCACATCAACTTTATCCACTGCTTCAGAATGTAAACCCTGTACTTGTTTCTGTTCTTACTGAAATTCGCACTTCTCTAACCTCTGAAGACCGCACCCTTTTAACCTCTGAGATTCACACTTGTTCACCTCTGAAATCAGCATTTCGTTACTTCTGAAATCCACACTTTTCACTGCACTTTTCACTGCACTTTTTACTGCCTGAAATCCACACTTTTCACTGTCTGAAATCCGCAGTTTAGACCCTGAACAAGTCCTCTGAAATCTGCAATTTATCCTCAGGAAATCCACAATTTTTTTGTGGAAATTGTAGAGCTAAATCCGCATTTTTTTCTGTGCTAATGAGCCGCAGTGACTGGGGTATATATAGTTGTTTTCCCCTGTATATAAGCTGACCTGACTTGTGAACCGATGTGACTATTTTGGGAGCCGACCTGACTGTTATGAGGCCGACTTCTTACTGCATATAGTGCCAACTTTATTACATCTTGTTAGCTGATCTTTCATCGTAGATTGAGGGCTGATAATAGCCATTCTTCCACGGTTTCTTGGACTAGGTCTTGGAGCATTTCATTAGACTAGATTCTTCATATATATATGACACTAAATTACATTTTTACCTAAAAGAAAAAACCCTAGATAGACATCAAGAAGAAGTCTATTTAACCTATAATAAAATCTTGCTCATGAAACCCATGAAGCAAGTACAAAATACATTTTATTATCTTTGTCTTCTTCTTTTCATAATTACATAGTCAATATGAAGACTGATCCTAGTTACACTTTTCAACATCCTAGCCTCTAGGAACCTTATTAGGCTAGCGGATCTGCCTCCTTATGATTGCTAATTGGATGATGACATTACACACTTTAAAATCACTCCCCAAAAGTATCCCACAAACAAGTAAAGAAGGGCTAACAGTAAAAGAACATTAGTAATCCCTTGATGTGCCCTAAAGAGAGAGGACAACTCTATTCAAATCAATGATAGAAAATTATCTTCATGTTCTAAAGAATCTGCAGTAGTAATTTACTGATGTTAATTTTTGATTGGGCAAGTCCTTCTTAATGAATTCTTTACAATATCAAATTTATGAAATGAAAACCTTTGGCTACAAAGCCACAATGGAGGGGTATATGTTGCATCAAAATAATCCACAATGGAGGGGTTCCATTAACAGAAATTACAGCATGAGCTCCTCCATTAACAACACCTATGCATTGGCACATCACTAATGTTAATGACATTAACACAACCTCATTTTTTTCTTCTTGTAAATTTGAAATTTACAGTAATGTTTGTATTTGAATTAAAAGGATTGGGAGTTGCGGTCATACCTGTACAACCTCATACAACTCCAGAGGAAGAGGAAGTTTTTTATCCCTGTGACATTCCCTTCTCAACACAAACATAGGCGTAAAGAAAATTCTTCTCTTCACAAGGATCTTGCTCAAAATGACACACAAATTCTTAAACACTACTTGACAAATTGAGGAAGAGGAAATTTCTTGTTCTCATGGCATTCCATTCCCAAAACAAAGGGAGGTGTGACGTGGACAATTCTCTTCCCAAGCTTCTTTCTCCGAATGACACAAAGTCTTGGGCAGTGCTTGAAAATTGACTACTGAAAACAATACATTTGAAGGACATACCTAATTTTAAATGAACTTCGAGGATGTAATCAAAGTTGGCTAGCGAAGAGTATGAGCCCAATGCTTTGTTCTATTCAACCTCTCTTCCTCAAGCTTATTTCCTACTTTTTCTTCATCTCATAGCTAGTCGAGAGTTTAGCATATGTTTAATGGTGCCATTATGAGGGGGTTTGCAGGTTTGTCTTTAGCACCTCATGGTTAATGGGGCTTCCTCCCTTGCTTGCTTAGTCTCCTCATTCATCATTGGTTTTTTCTCATCCTTCTCTCTTGTTCCTCCTCTTCCTTCTGCTTGTCCACGTTTCGAACCTTTGAAACTTCTAAGGGTTCAGCCCACGTTTCGAACCTTTGAAACTTGAAAGTTATTTGTCGAGATTTGAAATAGGGGTGGGGTGGGAGCTTTAGACTTGGTTGACAAAGATGCTCATTGCCTATGCTTCATTTTATGGACTGTTCACATTGGCTGCTTAGGGGGTGAGATTTTGGGAGTGGTGGCCCACTCTTGCAATCTTTACCAAAATGACCATGCTCATGGCATATTTTTCACTTGAATGGGAGTTGCTCATCATCCAATTGTTGAATATGACACCATCCATCTAGATTCAATTGTATGGCTTCTAGTATAACCCCTTCACAAGGTGTACTTCGTGTGGAAATTTCATCTATCACAACAACTGGAAATTATTTTTCTAATTCTTAATTTTTTTAACAATTTATTTGTTGTCTGCTACGACAAATACCAAATAATTCACACTATGATTTTCACAAATAAAACTGCGGAAGAAAATAGCGCTGGAAACTGAGAAAATCTAGCACACACACACATAAAATTTACACAAATATTTTTAGAAAAAAGTCCCCAGAAAACCCAACTTGCGAAACCGGTGTAGCAAATGAGGGTTTTATTATTATGCAATAATGAAATATGAGTACAATCTGTGGATGCCCAACTGGCAATCCATACAACAAGTATCTGACAAAAATAATTTGAGAGAAGAAATTATCTCAATCCACAAGCAATCCCGACATTGGCTCCTCCATAAAAACTAGTCGTCCAAACCCCTGCGTATGCCCTTTGCGTAGTCCTTGTGCTGCCTCTCACACGTGTGGCTTAGATCAACCTCTGAGCAAGCCGTCTTGCGTGCCTCTGCTGCCGGAAGTGACTCGCCGACCCTCTGGAAGACTTTCCCGGCCTCTGGAAGCTGAATCGACTTCCTCCGCAACTAAATCGAACTGCTCTACTTCAGCTATTGCGCAGTGCTTGTGTTGCTTCTGTGTGGATCACTTCTGTCACTTGCTGCTGCCTCTCCGGGTTTGGAAAACCTCCTTTGGATCACTGTCTCTGCCCCTTACTGTCTCTGCCTCCTCACTGAAGCTCGAACTCTCCAACAACTGACCGCTGCTACTCTGGAAAATCGAATTCTCCAAGTGTCTCAAGTGTATTCTCCAAGTGCCCATCGACTTCTTATAATCCTCTGTCGGACCTCCAACGACCAAGATTAAAATTTAATCAAGGGCTAGGATCACATATCAAAGTCCATCTGTGTGAGTTTCTAGAGAATTATCACCTTGACTTAATTTATTCTGATTAATTAACTAGTTTTCCTAAGTTTAGACTTAGGAAACAATAAAAAACAGGTTAATATTCTAATTAAGCCATCTCTAGGTGGAATTTCCAGAAATGATATTTGGGTTTTGGAGATCTCATGTATTCTAGCCTCTCCTCCAAGTTTCATAACTAGAACACATTCGATGCTACAAAAATTAACACTCCCTCTAGACACACTGCCACAACAACCTGTCTTTGTACCACCTCCTGTCATGCTGCTGCTGCCCACCAACTACTGTACAACTCTGATGCTGCATCTGTGCTGCTGCTGACACTGTTGTACTGCTGACAACTCTGCATCTGCACTGCAACTCCCTCTCATATGTTGCTGTTACAACTGAGAAGCATTCGAAATATTGAATCAACTGTGTTCAGTATGATGCATTTGTCTCCTGAGATGTGACTGCTACTAGCTACTTCACAGTCCACTGAAGAATCTGCATTGCTGCTTATTGATTTTTGGGTAGCATCGGATGTGCTCTAGCTCCGAAACTTTGTGGAGGGGCTAGAACACATGAGATCTTGAAGACCCATAAATCGTTTGGAGGAATTCCACCTGGAGTGAAAGTTCTTCAAATAATTAATTATTTTAAATGGAGCCTAAGTTAAAACTTAGGGAATTTAAATAATTAAAGTGAATTAATTTAAACATGTGGGTGAGAAGCTTCTAAGTGACGAGGATCAAGTCTAATTTAATCTTAGTCGTTGATTAAGGATTAGATCACAACCGTTTATTTCTCAACAGGAAAAGTATAAAGGAAGGCTTGAGGGTCAGTTGGAGAACACACACACAGTATATCTAGAGATCGAATTCCTCTGACGGAGCAGTGCTCGGACAAAGATAAGATTTGAATGATTTAGTTGCAGCGAGGGGCAGAAGCAGTTGTTGGTCGGAAGACCAAGAGTACATAGTAGAGCAAGGGCAGCAGAGACGTAGAGGAAGCATCATAGCCACCAGGAGAGGTGACGCAGTGCCCAGAGGGGTTGACGCAGACCCACGCAAGGCTCACACAGGGGCAGCGCAGAGCATCCGAGAGACAGTCCGAAAATTGCTAAAGATCGAGGTTTCTGAGCCGAGAGGGCTGAAACTCGATTTTCTGAGAGGTAGATCAGAGCAAAGAGGGGGTGACGTAGTCCTCAGCCACAACCACGTAGGCCTATGCATCTACTGCGCAGAGGCAGCTGGGGTTTCACTATTTTCTGATCCAGATCAGCCGGGACTTGCAATGTGAGGTAAAACTCACTATTTTATCTGTTTGCCGAGGATTTTTCTCTATTGGGTGAGCTGAATTTTGGCACCCTAGTTGTACTCAGAATACCGCTGCTTAATAATACAAAGTTCAAACCCTCATATCTACTGCACTGGTTTTCCCACATTGGGTTTTTCCAGGGACAATTGTCCAAAAATAAGTGTGTCCTTTGTATGGTTGTCTCATTTATTTTTTAGTACTTGATCTGTATATTTGTGTAGGTTGCAGCGTATTTACATTAATATTTTCCCGAATCACTCAGAAATAACTTGTTGAATTAATGAAAACAAGTAGGTAATGTAAATCATATTTCTGCAATAGGATTTTTGTAACTTAGATTCATAAATTTTCACATGGTATCAGAGCTGTTGCAGATCAAGTAGAGCTGAAGTCATCAGTGAAAGGATGAAGAAAAACTTGCTGCAGGAAGGCAGTTGTCCTGAGTGACAGTGTTGAACCAAAAAGATGTAGAGGAAGGGTGACGCAGTCACCAGAGAGGCTCACGCAGAGCTTGCGTCAGCCAACTAGGGTGACGCTGTAGTTGTAGGAGGCAACGCAGCAGTTGCTGGGCTAGCGCAGAGGTATCTGAGCCTAGATCTTTCTGGTTATCGTGTTTGGAGGTACAACTCGATTTTCTTCTGTAGTTGTTGGTGGGGCATTGTTTCTGTTGGTGCAGAACAATGTCTAGTGGGGAAAAAGCAAAGTAGAGGGAAGCAGTTCCTTAGAAGATTTCTTGCCAAGAAGTCTAGATCTAGTGCTGAGCAGCAGCAAAGCAAGATCAAAGAGGAGTGTTTTGACATCTGCTGGCAGAAGGATTTCCGTGAAGGAAATATAATCTCAGAGGGAGCTTGTTCCTCATAGGGTTTCTAGCACCAAGAAATCCAGATCCGAGTTTTGCGGGGGCAACAACGGAAGAGGGAGAAAGGGACTTGTTCGACACTTAGTTGAGCAGAGATGGTCGTGAATGGATTGAGGGATTAGGATAGGTTGGATGGAGCATTTAACTTTGTCATCTGGAAGGCCAGGATCCTGGCAGTTTTGGATGAACATCGCATCAAGGATCATGCCTTGAACAATATTGTTGTTTCGGTTGATGTTGATCCTCTCAAGAAGTATAAGGAGGCTCAGGCTAAAGAAAATTGAATGATCATGGACAGAGTCAAGGATCATGTGATCCCACATATTGCTGAGAAGAAAACAACAAGAGAAATGTGGGAGGCCTTGACCACTATGTACCAGGGATCTTCCTTCCAGCGGAAGATGTTGCTTGAGAAACAATTGAGATTATTTCAGATGCAGAAGGGAGAAGAGATTGACCCCTTCCTCATTAGATTGCAAGGGATCTGAGATTAGCTAGCTTCCGTAGGGGCTGCACCAGATGTTGGGCTTATGGTCAGGACTGCCCTGAATGCAGTCACTGAAGTCTGGGAGACCTTTGTCCAAGGCATTTTGGGCAGTGCAACTCTTCCAAGTTGGGAAGAGATGTGGGCAGCTCTTTGACAAGGAGAGCTCATACGGTGGACCAAGGCGGGAAGCAGCAGCAAAGGGATCAAATTCAAGAAGGAGGAAGAGGAAGATGCGACTCTCGCATCTAAGGGACAACAAGGGCAGCATAGAAGGAAAAAGAAGGACCTCTCGAAGGTCAGATGCTTCAAATGTGGGGAACTAGGACATTTCGCCACATAGTGCCCTTTGAAGAAGAAGGGGGAGGAAGAATCTGACTCGAAGGCTGAGGGTGATGAGGATGATGATGATGGATGCGCCATGAGTGCTCATGCACCTATAAAGTGGGGCGATATGGAGCTGTAGATCAACTACATATGAAAAGGGGCAGGATCCTTGAGGTGCCCAAACTCTTGGATCACATACGGCTACGGGAGCCCTTAATGACAGTAGCGGAATGACGATTGTCAGTTGATGCAAGGGATGATGGAGCAACAGTGGTAGAGCTAGAGTGCCGAAGTCTGAAGCAGTGCAGAGCAGAGGCAACAACAACATAGCAGCAACAACGCAGTGCACAATGGTGCAGTGCAGTGCAGTACAGCAACAACGCAGTGGCATCAGAGGGTCAGCGTAGATTAGCAGCAAAGGTAGTTCCAACATCGAGGAGTATTCAGACTGACCAATATGTCAGTTTTTGGGAGGATTTTCAGTTGCTTAACTCTCAACAACTGAGTTGCAGTGCAGTAGTTAGCAGTGGCAGTGTTATGGGCAGCATGATGCAACATTTTGAGAGGGAGTTGCAATACAGATGTAGCAGTGATAGTGGCAGAGTCATGGGCAACAATACATATAGTAGCAGCGCAGTGGATGAAGGGCAACAGGCCGAGCATCAGCAACGCAGAGGACCGATGTCGTGGATCAGGGTGATGCTTCTGGTGAAGAAGTATTGCTAAAGCACATTCCTCGCTAAGAGGGAGTGTTGATTTTTGGGTAGCATCGAATGTGCTCTAGCTCCGAAACTTTGTGTAGGGGCTAGAACACATGAGATCTCCAAGACCCATAAATTGTTTCGAGAAATTCCACCTAGAGTGAAAGTTATTCAAATAATTAATTATTTTAAATGGAGCCTAAGTTAAAATTTGGGGAATTTAAATAATTAAAGTGAATTAATTTAAACATGTGGGTGAGAAGCTTCTAAGTGACGAGGATCAAGTCTAATTTAATCTTAGCCATTGATTAAGGATTAGATCACGACCATTGATTTCTCAACAGGAAAAGTATAAAGGAAGGCTTGAGGGTCTGTTGCAGAATACACACAGTGAATCTAGAGATCGAATTCTTCTGACGGAGCAGTGTTCGGACGAAAATAAGATCTGAGTGATTTAGTTGCAGTGAGGGGCAAAAGCAGTTGTTGGTCAGAGGACCAAGAGTACATAGCAGAGCAAGGGCAGCAGAGATGCAGAGGAAGCAGCGCAACCACCAGGAGAGGTGACGCAGTCCCCAGAGGGGCTGACACAGGCCCACGCAGGGCTCACACAAGGACAACGCAGAGCATTCGAAAGACAGTCCGGAAATTGCTGAAGATCGGGGTTTCTAAGCTGGGAGGGTTGAAACTCGATTTTCTGAGAGGTAGATCAGAGCAGAGAGGGGGTGACGCAGTTCTCAGCTAGACCCACGCAGGCCTACGCATCTACTGCATAGAGGCAGTTGGGGTTTCACCAGTTTTTGATTCGGATCAGCTGGGACTTGCAGTGTGAGGTAAAAATCACTATTTTATCTGTCTGTCAAGGAATTTTCTTTGTTGGGTGAGCCGGATTTTGGCACCCTAGTTGTACTAAGAATACTGTTGCTTAATAATACAAACCCTCAGATTTGCTGCACCGGTTTTCCCGCATTGGGTTCTTCCGGGGACAATTGTCCAAAAATAAGCATCCTTTGTATGGTTGTCTCATTTATTTTTCAGTACTTGATCTGTATATTTGTGTAGGATGCAACATATTTACATTAATATTTTCCTGAAGAATTCAGAAACTAACTTGTCAAATTAATGAAAACAAGTAGGTAATGTAAATCAGATTTCTGCAGTAGGATTTCTGTAACTTAGATTCAGAAATTTTCACACTGCTGACTCTGCTACTGTGCCACTCTGCACTGCTGCCAACCCTACACTACGCTCCTCAGTATATGACTGCTACAAGCTGCAACTGTCCCTCTGGAATCTGACTGCATCTCTGACATCGATCCATCTTGCTACTGAATACTGTGGGTCCCTGTAGCAAGGTAATGATCCATGAGGAGGACACCTCAGTGGACCCCGCCCATATCTATAGCTCTTTGGGGCTACAACTCCAAGTTACCCCACCTCACTCTTGGAGGTATGTTTGCCATCATCGCGAAGTCTTCCATCAACTTGGAGGACAACTTGTCTATCTCAGCTGACATTGCTTACTGGTCCTGCTTCTGTAGCTTGTCCTTCTTCCAAATCATCTGTGAAAATTCCAAATCTGGAATCCTATTGCAACATCTAGTATTAATTATTCTAACTGAAAAATACAAGTGCGGAAACAAAACTGAATAAGAAGAAATCATAGACACATCTGAGACCGTTATTTTTGGACAAATGTCCCCGGAAAAACCCAATGCAGGAAAATCGATGCAATGGATCGGAGGGTTTATTTATTATGCAGTAATTTTCTCATTACAATCTGGGATGCCTTTCTGGCTATTCTTGTAGATGACTGACAAAGAGTTAGTGAGAAATGTTGAAATTTTGTGTATCGGGGTAGCATTGGATATGCTTTAGCTCCCAAAATTTGTGGAGGGACTAGAGTACACCTGATCTACAAGACCCAGAAAGGGATTTATGGAAATTTCATTTGGTTTGGGAGATATTTAATTAATTAATTATTTTAATGTGTTTCCTAAGTCTAAACTTAGAAAAGTTAAATAATTAAAGTTAATTAAATTAAACATGTGATGAAATTGTCTTAAGTCACACGGATCAAGCTTTCTTTTAATCTTAGCCATTGATTCAAGATCTGATCATGGCCGTTGGTTTCCCAATGAGAAAAGTATAAAGGAAAGGCTTGGGGTCATTTGTAAAGAGACACAGAGGCAAAGCACTGAAGTTAAGTTGGAATTCTAGGGCGTGGTTTGCTAAAAATTTCCAGAAGAGTTTCAGCTGCAGAGAGGGGAGTTTAGGCAAAGGGAATGGTCTGATCCTAGTGCCTAGAATCAGCAAGAGGCAGAGAGCAGCTTCCAGAGCCAGCACAGAGAAGCAAGAGCAGTAGCAGTGCAGGGACAGCTTCAGCTACGCAGTCTCTCCCGGGGAAGCGTTGGGCAGTAGGAGACACTCTGGGGTTACGCAGAGTCCCTTAAGGGTAGCGTAGGGTCTGCGTCACCCATTTTGGGGTTACGCAACCCTCTCCAGGCCAGCGCAGAGGGACGCAGAGGCTGACGTAGGGGCTTCAGGGGCAACGCTAGGGTTTCTAGGGCCAAGGTCTGGCTGATTCCTATAAATCCCGTTTGAGGGTGTGGATCAATCAATATTTTGGCTTCAGAACAGTGGGTTAGCTGCAGATCTATATTTTCTTTGTCGGGTTGTCCAGATCTGGAACCCAGATTTGCTGTATTCAGAAAACTCTTAATAATAAAACCCTCCAGCAGCGAGAAGACCGGTTTTCCCGCATTGGATTTTTTCAGGGACTATTGTCCAGAAAATCCTTGTGTCACTTTGTCTATGTGTGCATGTACTTTTCTGTTTTAGATATGAATCGGTGAAAGTCTGTTATGTGTTTGCTTCGATGTTAATTCGAAGTTTCAACATTAATAACTTAATTAAGTAGGAGAAGCATAACTAGATCTATAACAGTAGATTTCTGCATAAGTGACATTCAAAAAATTTCACATGGTATCAGAGCGATTGCAGATTTAGCAGGGTCACCAGCAGAAGACTGAAGGATCTTGCTGCAGAAAGCAGCAGGAAGAGCAGCAACAGCAACAGAAGGCCATATTTGAAGCGACAACGCAGTTTCAGGGGAGCATAATCACGCAGAGGGCATGGTGACGCAGTCTTACGCTGTCTCCACGCAGGTCCACGTACTTACTGCGTAGAGGCAACGTTGGGATTGTCTGAAGCCAGCCAGGGTGACGCAGATCTGAATCTGTCTGATTCAGAAGTGCCTGAAGCAGAGCTGCAGAAATTCAGAAGGTGTTGGTGGGGTTAAATTTATGAAGTTTTCAGAATTTTAGCCTAAGCACTAGTGATAAAGAGCGGGAGGAGATCAACTTCTTAGAGGGTTTCTAGCCAAAGAAGCTTGCAGATCGATCAGAGGATCGAAAAGAGCTCAATCATTGTTTGATTTGGCAAATTTCCAAGAAGGGAAATCAATTTTCAGAGGGAGCAGAAGGTGCCGGTTTCGCCAAGGACCTTAGATCCAGATCTTTAGAATAGAGAAGAGGAGCTCCGACGGATTTCTGAGCAGATGGCTCCTCATGGACTGCGTGATCAGGATAGATTGGATGGCCTATCCAACTTTGTAGTTTGGAAGGCTAGAATCATGATAGTCCTAGAGGCATATCATCTAAGAGACCATGCAAAATGAGTTCTGAACAGGCCGACTGATGCAGATCTCCCGAGGAAGCATAATGAAGCTGCAGGACATGCCAAGCCGCTGATAATGGATGGAGTTAAGGGCCATGTTGTCCCACACATAGCTGAGAAGAAAACAACTAATGAGATGTGGAAGGCCTTAACAACCCTATATGAGGGGAAGTCTGTCCAGAGGAAGATTCTTCCGGAGACTTAAATGCGGTCATTCATGATGACCAAGGGGGACGACATGGAGCATTTTCTCTTCATTATAGTCGATCAGAGACCAGTTGACTGCCACAGGTGCAAAGGCGGAGGATGATGTGATGGTCAGGACTACTCTCAATGCGATCACAGATGAGTGGGAAACCTTTGTCCAAAGTATCTTGGGCAGAGCGGACCTTCCCGACTGGGACAACTTGTGCGCAATCATGCATAAAGAAGAACTCCGCAGATTCACCAAGAAGCAGTACAACACGGGATTGAGTAAAGTGAAGAAGGAAGATGAAGAAGACGCTGCCTTAGCATCAAAGAGGCAACAAGGGAAGAAGAAGCGGGATCTGTCAAAGATCAAGTGCTTCCAGTGTGGTGAACTTGGACATTTCGCCAGCAATTGTCCTCAGAAGAAAAAGGACAAAAAAGCCTCTTCTTCCAAGGCTGCTGTGGCGGATGATGGGTCAGAAGATGATGCAACCATGAATGCTCATGAACCACGAAAGTGGGGCGACATGGATCTGTAGAGGAGCTACAGAAGGAGGGCGGGATCCTTGAGCAACTCATCTCTTGGATCACATTCGAGCTACGGGAGCCTTAAGACAATAGCGAGACAAGTGGAGCAGTGGGTGCAAAGATCACAGATGAAGTAGAGGTAGATCTGAAGTTGGAAGGACCAACGCAGTGCAGATGCAGCAGCAGCGTAGAGGCAACATCAATGTAGGGGCTGATGTGACTTCAACAGTGCAGAGCAGAGCTGCAACAATGTGGAGGCTTCAGGAGGATAGTGCATAGCAACAACAACGTGAGAGATTTCAGCACAAGGGGCTAATGTGATTTCAGTAGTGCAGAGGGAGTCTGCTTACGCAGTGCAGAGGTGTAGCTGTGCATCATCCTCCAGATGACAGCACAGATCAGCAGCTGATGGAGCTTCAGTGATGAGGTTGCAGCCCAACTGACTTGTTTGTCCAAGATTGGGCAGGAGATTTAGTTTATCTCAGCAACTGAATATGCAGTGTAGCAGATGGCAGCACGGTTGTAACAAATTGAGAGGGAGCTGCAGTACATATGTGGCAGTGGCGATGGCAACGTCATGGGTAGTAGTACAGAATGGCAACAACAATGCAATGTTGAAGGGCAACAGACCAAGCATCAACAACACAGAAACCAGTGCCCAAAATCTTGTGATACATGGTGTGATGTATTGCTTGAGCACACTCCGTGCTAAGAGGGAGTGTTGAGATTTTGTGTATTGGGGTAGCATCAGATATGCTCTAGCTCCCAAAATTTGTGGAGGGACTACAGTGCAAGACCCAGAAAGGGATTTGGGAAATTTCATCTGGTTTGGGAGATATTTAATTAATTAATTATTTTAATGTATTTCCTAAGTCTAATCTTAGGAAAATTAAATAATTAAAGTTAATTAAATTAAACATGTGATGAAATTGTCTTAAGTCACACGAATTAAGCTTTCTTTTAATATTAGCCATTGATTCAAGATCTGATCATGACCGTTGGTTTCCCAACGAGAAAAGTATAAAGGAAAGGCTTGGGGTCATTTGTAAAGAGACACAGAGGCATAGCACTGAAGCCAAGTTGGAATTCTAGGGCGTGGTTTGCTAAGAATTTCCAGAAGTGTTTCAGCTGCAGAGAGGGGAGTTTAGGCAAAGGTGATGGTTTGATCCCAGTGCCTAGAGTCAGCAAGAGGCAGAGAGAAGCTTCCAGAGGCAGTGCAGAGAAGCAGGAGCAGCAACAGTAGAGAGGGTAGCAGCTGCGCAGCGCAGGGGCAGCTTTAGCTACGCAGTCTCTCCCGGGGCAGCGTTGGGCAGCAGGAGACCGTCTGGGGTTACGCAGAGTCCCTTAAGGGCAACGTAGGGTCTGCGTCACCCATTCTAGGGTTACACAACCCTCTCCAGGCCAGCGTAGAGGGACACAGAGGCTGACGTAGGGGCTTCAGGGGTAGCTCTGGGGTTTTTAGGGCCAAGATCTGGCTGAGTCCTGTAAATCATGTTTGAGGGTGTGGATTAGTCAATATTTTGGCTTCAGAACAACAAGTTAGCTGTAGATCTATATTTTCTTTGTCGGGTTTTCCAGATCTATAACCCAGATTTGTTGTATTCAGAAAAACTCTTAATAATAAAACCCTCCAGCAGCCAGAAGGCTGATTTTCTCGCATTGGATTTTTCCGGGGACTATTGTCTAGAAAATCCTTGTGTCACTCTGTCTATGTGTGCATGTACTTTTCTGTTTTATATTTGAATCGGTGAAAGTCTATTATGTGTTTGCTTCGATTTTAATCTGAAGTTTTAGCATTAATAACCTAATTAAGTAGGAGAAGCATAACCAGATCTAACAATAGATTTCTGCATAAGTAACTATCTGAAATTTTCACAAGAAAAACCTCACACTGACACTGGAAGCTTAACTAGCGAAAACCACGGATGGCAAGCCCTCCATAGCCTCTGCGTCACTCTGCGTGGCTTCTGCGTTTTGGCTCTTTTGCTCGCTAGATCCGACCTTGTGGCCCCTTCCGGTCTTACATCCCGCCTTTTTGGCACTGGATTTGACTGATCCTCAGCTGAAACTCGAACCTCCTTTGGGCTACTGCATTGCCACTGCGGGCTCTACGCAGTCTCTGTGTAGCTGTTACGCTGCCTTTGTTGGTACTACTCTCTGTCTTCTTTGCTGTGTATTCTCTGGCTCAAGAAAATCTCCAACTGGACTTATTGCCCCTCTCTGCGAGAGTCCTCTCGATCGATCTTCTCCCTAAGTACTGCTCACTAAAGAATTTCCATCTTTGGATTCTTTCTCCGTCTCGGTGTGTATTTTCCAAATGACCCTCAAGTCTTATTTATAGTCTTCTCGTTGAGACTTAAACTACCGAGATTAGATCTCTAATCAACGGCTAAGATTACATTTTGACTTTATCTGTTTTTTCTAGAAGTCTCACCCACAGTTTAGATTAATTATTTTAATTTCCTAAGTTTAGACTTAGGGTGTCATTAAAAATAATTAATTTATCAAATAAAACTGTCTCCAGTTGGAATTTCCTAAAACAATTTATGGGTTATGTGGAATACATGTGTCTAAGCCTCTCCACAAAGTTTGAAACTTAGAGCACATCCGATGCTACCACAAGTCAACACTCCCTTTTAGCGAGGAATGTGCTCTAGCAAATATGCCCTGTTGCACATTGATCTGACTCTGAAGGATCTCCCTTTGCGCTGCTAATGTCTGACATGCTCTCCACCAACAACTACATTGCTGCTGACATTGCCACGATCAACACTGCATCTGTACTACAACTCCCTCTCAAATGTTGCATCTGCTGCTAGCACTGCCACTGCTAACTCTACACTGCAACTTAGTTGCTGAGAGAAGCAACTGAAAAACATCCAAGATCTGAACAAGGGTTCAGGATGCATCTCGATGCTGAATCTCTGATTGCTGCTACTCCCACACTGGCCCTCTGAATCACTGCGCTGCTACTGCTACTGCATTGCACTTCTCAGCGCTGCTATAACTCTGCATTGCATTGCTCAGATTTAGTGCTCTAGCTACTGCATCTGTCGCTCCAACACTCCTTTGCACCAACTGAAACTCCTCCAGCTTGCTACTATTGATTTTGGGCTCCCGTTGCAAGGTTGTGATCCAAGAGGTGGACTCCTTAAGGATCCTACCCATCTGCAACTCTAATGAGCTACAATTCTAGATCACCCCATCGCTTAATGGAGATATGTGGGCAATCATTGAAATTCTGATCTACTCATATTGCTACTGCTATTCCTATGCAGATGCTTCTACACTCCTGCTGCAACTACTGCAATAATAAGTCTGATCTCCTCAGATCTTGAAGTACTAGCTTCCATAGGGGTGCTTCCTCTGAAACTAGACTCCCTCTGAGTCTCAATCTCCCAATGGGAAATCTCTCTGCTCCCTCCTGGCAACTCACACTGTCCTCCTGTGTTGGAAATTGGAATGCGTGGGTCTGCACTGGGAATATTTTGGCTAGAACTGCGCCTGCATTCTGCAACTGGGCAATTTGCACTGCCCGTGTCACTGCCACTAGTTCTGCAATTGTCTCTCATGTATTGACTGCAACTAGCTATGTAGCTATCATCTGAATGAATGACTGCATCTGTTGACAGGAATATTCTGGTTGGAACTGCGCCTGCATTCTGCAACTGGACAATTTGCACTGCCCGTGTCACTGCCACTAGTTCTACAACTCTCTCAGGTATTGACTGCAACTAGCTATGTAGCTATCATCTGAATGAATGACTGCATCTGTTGAAACTGTGATCCTCCTGCCACTGATTCTGCTAGGCTCCTATAGCAAGGATATTGATCCATGTAAGAAATCTGCAACAACTGGATCTAATTCGCTGCTCTTCGAAGGATCCTGCCCAACCGAGGTCATTTCTGCCGAAAAGATAAATAAAACTAGCTCCCTCTCTCTCTCTTTTGCGCAGTTGCTGGTCTGGCCTATACACTCCTTGATGGAGATAATAGATCTGCCACACAATTCTGTTGGTCAGCTATCAAGAACTAGAATTCCCAAGCTAGGAATTCTCTGAGGAAGATAATCCCCCACATGTTGTCAATCTGCTGCCTCTAACCTTTTGCGCAGCTGGCTCTACGCTCTCCTTGCTAGAGTAAGCCAAATAAGACACGAACTCCACTGCTTCTGCACGGGAAATTCGAGTTTCTTGGGAATGAAACTCTGTGAGGTTAGAAATCCCCAAAATGTCTTTAGATCTCTCTTCTGATGCTTTCTGCACCCACAATCACTGTTACGATGAAATCTACGTCCCTCTGGCTACTGATCTGTGCTGATCTGCTGCGTTGCTCCCTTTGTCTCTACAAATCGTAAAAACATGCCTCTCTGTCGACTCTCTCAGAGAGAGTTTTCCTTGCAATGACTAGCCCTCCTGGCTTGGATTGCACAATCACCCGGGAGATAGATCTGCTTCTTATGCAACTCTTTGATCCTGGCTTCACCAACGCTCAATCTCCAGATCTATCCTTTTATTCCTCCTGCACTTAGCTATAAAGCTTTGATACCATGTGAAAATTCTAGGTCTGGAATCCTATTGCAGTAGCTGGTATTAATTCTTCTAACAGATAAATTAATTATTCAGTTTATTGTTATGACAACATCAAATTAAACAAACTACAACCTTCACTAAATAAACTATTGAAAAATACAAGTGCGGAAACAAAACTGAACAAGAAGAAATCATAGACACATCTCACACCATTATTTTTGGACAAACGTCCCCGGAAAAACCCAATGCGGGAAAATCGGTGTAGCAGATTTGAGGGTTTATATATTATGTAATATGCAGTAATTTTCTGAATACAATCTGGGATGCCTTTCTGGCTATCCCTGCAGAGAATATGACTGACAAAGAGTTAGTGAGAAAAACCTCACACTGCCATTGTAAGCCCAACTGGCCAAAACCCTGGATGGCAATCCCTCCATAGCTCTACGCAATCTCTGCGTGGGGATTGTGTGGCTTCTGCATTCTGGCTCTTTTGCTGGCTGGATCTAACCCTTTGGCCTCTTCCGGTCTCACACCCCGACTTTCCGGCACTCAATCTGACTCATCCTCAGCTAAAACTCGAACCTCCTCTAAGCTGCTGTGCTGCCACTGCTGACTCTGCTAAGTTGCTATGCTGCCTCTGCTGGTACTGCTCTCTATCCTCTCTGCTGTGTATTCTCTGACTCAGGAACCTCCTCTAGGCTACTGTGTATTATGCAGTAATTTTCTGAATACAATCTGGGATGCCTTTTTGGCTATCCCTGCAGAGAATATGACTGACAAAGAGTTAGTGAGAAAAACCTCACATTGCCACTGGAAGCCCAACTGGCCAAAACTTCGGATGGCAAGCCCTCCACAACCTCTGCGCAATCTCTGCGTCATTCTGCGTGGGGACTGTGTGGCTTCTGCATTCTGGCTCTTCTGCTAGCTGGATCTGACCCTTTGGCCTCTTCCAGTCTCACACCCCGACTTTCCGGCACTGGATCTGACTCATCCTCAGTTGAAACTCGAACCTTCTCGTAGCTACTGTGCTACCACTGCTACGTTGTTATGCTGCCTCTGCTGGTACTGCTCTCTGTCTTCTCTGCTATGTATTTTCCGACTCAGGAAAATCTCCAACTGGAATTACTGCCCCTCTCTGCGAGAATCCTCTCGATCGATCTTCTCCTTGAGCAATGCTCACTAAAGAATTTTGATCTCTTGATTCTTTTTCCGTATTGGTGTATATTTTCCAAATGACCCTCAAGTCTCTTTTATATTATTCTTGTTGAGACTTCAACAATCGAGATTAGATCTCCAATCAATGACTAAGATTACGTTAAGACTTGATCTGTTTTTTCTAGAAGTTTCACCCACATTTTAGAGTAATACCCATTAATTATTTTAATTTCCTAAGTTTAGACTTAGGGTCTCATTAAAAAATAATTAAGTTATCAAATAAAACTATCTACGGGTGGAATTTCCCAAAACAATTTCTGGGTTATGTGGAATACGTGTCTAAGCCTCTCCACAAAGTTTGAGACTTAGAGCACATCTGATGCTACCACAAATCAACATCATTTTCCCGAAAAAATAGCCATAGCAAAAGTTCGATCTCTTGGCCTCTCCTGCGTTGGTGTGTCCTCAAGGTCTCCTCCAAATTTGAAGAAATTCCGACGGTGTGATTGTGAGATATCCCAAGCCCTAGTCCTAAGATCGAACTTTGCCCCGGGTTTCCTTAGGATAGTACCTCATAGGATCATTTTGACATCTTTAAGTGGAAATTCTTTCTTTGTTCCTATTCCCCTTCTTATTTAGGTTAAGATTCCGTGTGGTCCCATTTCTCATCAAAGAAAATTCTTCAAAGACAACTCAAGAATTCAAGTTTTACAAGGATTTTAGGGATTGGGGAGCTCTTTCACAAGTCACACTCCTTTAACCTAGCCCTTAAATACTCAACTCCTCCTCGAAAGCCTTGTACCTTGCTTAAGGAGTAAGCAAGCCCCATCCTTGACTCTCTTCTAGGAAAGGATCATTGAGATCACTTCATATCCATTTGTTGATCTATCCTTCATAAGTGACTCTCTCTATACTGCGTCTCCTCCCATCGGTGAAAGTCTGCAAAGAGTAGGGAGCCTTAGCTGAGGTGACAGTGGGCTATGTCTCCATCGTTGTCCTTGACCTAGGAGTTGTCCCTTTAGGAGTCCCTTTTAGGACCCTTGTTAGTTTGAGTGGTAATAATACTGATTTGGGGATGTCTTCCCCAAGATTAAAGTCAAGCATTCATTGATTAAAATGAAGCCCTCAAGAGCTCAAAAAGTAAAGGCTAATTTGAAATATCAAATTTCTTTCCTCTGTCAGCTTGGACCAAAAAAACATGGTAATCCTGTCCGCATGGAAAGAAATTTAATGACCCTTTCATTAACAGGACACAATATTCTTCCAATCATGATTCTAGAACTTTGTGATTCAAGTAATGTTGCAAATATTGTTTTGGAATATATTGTTGATTTTAGAAAATCAGAAAGACAGAAAGATTTTCTTATGTTGACAATTACTTTTGATATTCTTATATTCTTATTAGCTTTCTTTATGTTCTTCATCTTTTTCTCATCAAGCAATCATCAAATCAAAAGCATGAAGATCAATGACACCAAAAGTAGGCACTCTACTAGGGATAAAACTCATATGAAGGGGAAAACCCAGTCAAACTCTTCCACAAGTAGATTCCAATCAAATTTAGACAAACCAAGACCTTTGACTAGACCAAAATACCTTCCTCACTCCACCATGTTAGCCTTCCAAGATTATTGTGCAAACTTCAATAGTCTCTTCTTTTCAACCAACTGCAACCCAACTACAGCACAAAATTTCGCCCCCCAGCTTTGATAAATTTGGCTCTACTGCAAATCTGAAATTTCGGCCCTCTAGAATGTGATTTTTAATGTACCTTAGACAAGTGGTTTCCCATGAGTGAGTCTCTATCTAGGGAAAAGTGTCCAAAATAATTCTTTTCCCAAGTGTGACTTTATAAAGTGAAAGTAACTTTATAAGTGGTAAAGTCAATGTTAAATTATAAAGTGAAAAGGCGGAAAAAAAATAGAAAGTGAGAATTAAATGCACATTTATTCTCATCCCTTGATCTAAATGAATTTGAGCCATTAGATCTTAGGGTTGCCCAAATTCATTTAGGGAGAAAAAAGGGGGAAAAAAAAAATAGATTGCATTCATTCTTCATGAGCAGATTGGAGAAAGGAGGCTGATGGTTGGAGAAAAGTTCTGAAGGAAAAATTTGTTGCAGCAAGCTGGAGGAGGGATTTCTGGGCAAAACTGGGCACGGAAATCAAGGCATAGAAGATAGTAGAAGGTACAATACGAACATCATTTAATGCTGCGAGCTACACGTAGTTCGAGAGAAGTTTTTGAAAAAAAATATCCGTACAGTCCATACATTGATGCGGAAATCCGTACAGTCTGTACGGAATCCATACAGTACAGTACAGTCCATATCTGTACAATACATATTTTCAACTTCAAGTGGGCATGGAAATCGAGGCAAAGTGGGCAAGGTTTTCGAGGAGTTTTGGGCTGAAGAGATAAGTTGTATTTTGCTGTTTTGTTTTGTCTGCAAATGTATTTTTTATGAACTTGAAAGATAAATAAATTTGAAGAGCTCTTTAACAGGTTTTCCCTGGAGAAGATTGAGGGGTTTTGCCTGGGTCTAAGTTGACCAAAATCTGTGTGTATTTTTATGTGTTGCTGGTATGTTTATGTCCATATTTATTTTCAGCATGTATTGACAGTCCCATGTGTTTTAATCTGAAAATTTCATTTCCAGAATTCTATATGTTGAATGCATGTTTATGGCAAAGGGCATTTAACTGAATGGGAGTGATAAGGTGAAATTAAAACCGAGTTGGGATTGCAGGAAACTTTTTAGTCATCAAATTTCAACATGGTACAAGAGCTACAAGCTGAAAATTGCAGTTTGAATATCAGACAATAATTTGGGACAACAAATAATGGTTTGTACAACAAATTAAATTTTTGGACAACAAACTGATATTTTGGGGCAACAAAGTGAAATTTCACACAAACTGAACTTTTGGGACAACAAGGTGTGTTGGAAAGTTCATTTCTCCAGTTTCTTGGTTTTGTAAATTTTAGACAACAGTCATGGCCATGCTTATAAGGATAGAGGACAGACTGGATGTGATATCCAACTATGGCATTTGGAAGGACAGAATTCAGACAATGTTTGAGGAGGCAACAGTTTGGTACATAGTGCTGCAAAAGGTTGTACCTCCTACTACTGCAGATGAACTTACTGAATTCACAAAAAATAATGCAAAGGCAAAAATGATTTTGATGGACAATTTGAAGGATCACGTGGTTCCTCAGGTGAGAGGAAACACATATGCATATAAGATGTGGACAACTCTAGCCACTCTTTATCAGAGTACCAATGAGCAGGAAGATGGTACTCAAAGAACAATTGAAGAACATCAGGATGACAAAGGCTGAAAGTGTACTTCATTATCTTGGCAAGGTCAAACAGGTACGTGATGATTTGAATGTTATTGGTGAGGCAGTTTCACCCACAGAGTTAGTCAGGATAGTTGTAGTTGGACTTTCTAAGTCTTGGGAGGTCTTTGGAGATGCTGTTAGCTCTAGGGAGAATCTTCCCAGGTGGGACAGATTCTGGGATGATTGTGTGCAACATGAGATACGAAAGACTGGCAGTGGTGGGGTGAAGATAGCAGATGAGAAGGATGTAGCCTTGACAACCAGGGGCAATAACAAAGGGAAGGCCAAGAAAGGGGCCTCATCAGATGGGGCTAAGGGAAAGGAGAAGAAGAAGAAGAAATATACTGATATGTCCAAAGTCAAATGTTCGGCATGTTAGAAGATGGGACACTATGCTGCTATGTGTCCTGAGAGAAAAAACAAGGGGAAGAAGGGTACTGTAGCTTCAGTAGAGGTGGAGCAGTTTGCTTCACAGTTTGAGAGGGACTTTGCATTTATTACTTTTACATCTAGTAGGAGTACATCATCCGATGTGTGGTACATAGACAACGAGGCTTCCCGCCATATGACAGGTGCACAGGAGTTCTTTTCAGAGCTTGCAGAGAGGGCACTTGATATTGAGATTGTACTAGGAGATGACTGCACTGTGAGAGCTGTTGGTGTGGGGACTGCTACCTTTGAGAGGGAGTCTTTGCCTCCTTTGAAGGTCATGGATGTTTTGTATGTTCTGGGGATGAAGAAGAACTTGATTTCAGTGTTTGCTATGGAGGAGAAGGGGTTTGACGTCACTTTCTCGGGAGGGCAAGTATTGATGCATCCCAGGGGAGCTTCCTTCACTTTGGCCAAAGTGATTGGAGTTCGCTCTGAAAATATATAGGTTCGGTTTTCAGTCGGCAGGAGCATTGGTGAGTAGCACATCTGGTAGCACTCACCTAGTACCACCAGTAGTAGAGACTCTTGCGAGTTATGGCACTAGAGGATTGCACATATGCATCATGGAGCTTTGGGAGTTCTGAGGGAGATCACTACTGGAGTTCCTGATTTCAGTGTCAAGCATTATGAGGTCTGCAAAGGGTGTGCTTTGGGCAAGTACACCAAGTTACCATTCCCAGCGAGTGACAACAGATCTACAGGTATACTAGACTTGATTCTTACTGATGTTAGTGGTCTTATGTCTCATGTGTCTTTGGGTGGTTATGAGTATTATGTTATATTCATTGATGACTTCTCTAGGAGGACTTGGATATATTTCCTGAAACCAAGGGTGAGGTCTTCAGTTGCTTTAAAGAGTTCAAAGCTCTTGTGGAAAAGAAAACAGGTAGGAAGATTCAGGTCTTGAGGTCAGACAATGGTGGTGAGTACACCGATGGTGGGTTTTCTGAATTCTGTGCACAGGAGGGCATTAGGAGAGAGTTCACGGTTCCTTACAACCCCCAGTAGAATGGGGTGTCTGAAAGGAAGAACTGAGCTATTGTTGGGGCTGCTAGAGCGATGATTCATGATCAGGGGTTGCCTTTGTTTTTGTGGGCTGAGGCCTGCAATACTGCTGTTTATCTTTAGAGCAGGAGTCCTCACAGAGGAGTGGGGAATATGACTCCGGAGGAGGCTTTCACTGGAGAGAAGCCTCATGTGGGACATTTTCATATCTTTGTATGTCTCACATATTCTTATATCCCCAAGGAGTAGAGGACGAAGCTGGAATCCATAGCAGAGAAGGGTATCTTTATGGGTTACAATGAGACTTCGAAGGCCTATCAAATCTTCATTCCTTCTAAACGAAGAGTGGTGATTAGGAGGGATGTCAAGTTCGAGGGGGAGAGGGCCTATCGGAGATCACGGGAGTATGATGAGAGAGACTCTTAGACTTCTCCTGTTAATTTCTGAAGATGTTCTATGCTAGATGCAAATTTACTTTAAACTTCTAGGGCTCAATGAAAGTAAGATGCAGATAGAACATACTAATAGATCGATGGAAGACAAGCCAAAATAGAGATAAAGAGTTGTGGTGTTACGGCGATCAGCAAGATGCTTCAACCAACAAAGTCTTCATAAGGTCAGCCTCCCACATGTGTCACACAACCCCAAGACGTCTCATTAAGAATACTCCACCAAGACGCTGCACCAAGAAGCCCTAAACACAAAACCAAGAACGTTGCTCCATCACCATCTAAGAGAGAAGAAAATGCCTCCACCAAATGTGTGTGTAAAATGAACTCCAAGTCTCTCCAATATATAAGCATCTGTGGGGGTGTGTGACACATCTCTTATGCATGTGGGATAAATCAGGCCGACCTTGCACATGTGGAATAAATTCAAAATACATGTTCTGCTCATCTGATCAAGATGATCTTTAGATCGATCTTGCACCTCTCCGAAAAAGGAATCCAATAAAAATATTGGCATTGTCATCTGAGCATCACAACATGGAGTTTGGACCTGGTTGCCCAAAATTAACACTCCCTCTCGACTAGGGAGAACTCCATTCACTAGTGCCATCCAAACATCGTCTTAATACTTCCTTAACTGACCTCTCGCCAGGACTAAGGAAGACTCGCCCTTGTGCACAATGTGACTGAGGTTTTTCGACCCTCTTTAGGGCTCCTGCGGCCACTTCATACCTCTTTTCTCTGCGTATATCTCACGTTCCATCCCTTAATTCCCTGAGCATGTACATGATTAAGCTCGACCCTCGCTCTAGCTGTTCCGCAGACCTTACGACCTCTCTATCCAACGAATACAAGGGTCTCGACCCTCCTTTAGTGCATAGACATCAACATGGCCCTAACACAAAAATATACCACTGTTCTATGTCCAATTCTGAGCCTTCATCTGAGCTTGAAATCCAAGCCTCTTCAATGATAACTGTCCGAGCTGCAATCTAAGCTCTTTAAATACTTCTCCACAGCCAAACTTCTACAATAAGACCGAGATTCCAATCTCCAACAAGGGCTGCAATCCGAGCCTCAAAAACTTGTTTGTTCGCTTGTCTGGGGTCTGTAAATTGAGCCTTTTTATCATAGGTTCTAGAAAGTGAAACTACAGGAGAAGGAGCTTTAAGCTATGAGACGGATCCGTGATGTTTATGACTGCATCGAGTTGTTATACCTCCACATATATGCTTACCACAGGTCCGAAGTCTGTATACCGCTGTAATTTTTCTAGACAAGCCCTCAATAGGCTGCGGCATCGCTTTGGGGGCCTTCTCCTTGTCCATGCTGCCTTTTAGAGGGGCTCATATCTCCTATCAGCTGCGGGTTCCATTCCACACACTGTAGTTCACAGTTTCAGTCTGTTGTTCGAGCCCTCCACTCAATACACAGTCAGCAATACAAGCCTTCTTTGGCTGCGGTCCTCCAAAGTAAAGCACCTCTTCCTCCACGCTACCCCTTTCTAGGCCTTTCCACCTAGACGCTGCCCTTAAAGGGCCTCTAACTGCTGGCTATGGTCTGCGGCCTAGAACAACAAGTAGCTATGGCTGCGGTCCTCCCTTAGACATCACCCAAACTGCCTAAAAACAACCTTGTCTTATGCCTCTCTTGCTCAGCCACCTGCCCAGCAAACTCAACCCTTAAACAACACCCAAAGCAAATCTTAAACCAACCGCTGTCTCCTACAACACTCGACCTCCACTACAGAAATGCCCATGCTGTCCCTAGGCCTCCTTCACGCTGTCTTAATAATCCTTCTAGCTGTGGCTAGGCTTCTCCAATTTCAGAGATCACTTGAGGATATATTGCCCATTCTTCAAATTTGAAGGGAAGGGATCTCCCTCCATGCTGAAGGTTAGGGCACCAACCAGCCCCAACAGACTTGAAACAGAGGTCTCCTAACTCGGCCTTCCAAGCAAGGCTGCTCGGCCTTATTCCAGCAGCTCGGTCACTTGACGACAATCCTTATCTCGCTACCCTAGATTCTCAACTAGATGGGCTTTGTCTTCTCCTAGCTTTGATTCCATGTTAATTTCTAAAGATGTTCTATGCTAGATGCAAATTTACTTTAAACTTCTAGGGTTCAATGAAAGTAAGATGCAGATAGAACATACCAATAGATCGATGGAAGACAAGCCAAAACAGAGATAAAGAGTGGTGGCGTTACGATGATCAGCAGGATGCTTCAACCAACAAAGTCTTCATAAGGTCAACCTCTCACATGTGTCACACAACCCCAAGACGTCTCATCAAGAATACTCCTCCAAGACGCTGCACCAAGAAGCCCTAAACGCATAACCAAGAATGCTGCTCCATCACCATCCAAGAGAGAAGAAAATGCCTCCACCAAATGTGTGTGTAAAATGAACTCCAAGTCTCTCCAATATATAGGCATCTGTGGGGGTGTGTAACACATCTCTTATGCATGTGGGATAAATCAGGTCGACCTTGCACATGTGGAATAAATTCAAAATACATGTTCTGCTCATCCGATCAAGATGATCTTAAGATCGATCTTGCACCTCTCCAAAGGAGGAATCCAATAAAAATATTGGCATCGTCATCTGAGCATCACAACATGGAGTTTGGACCTAGTTGCCCAAAATTAACATCTCCTCAGCAGGGAGGTCAGGTACAGGGAGCAGGACCTCAGGGTTTTGGATCGACGGGTACAGGAGGTACTTCAATGTTAGTGATATCTAGGGCACCAATGGCGAGTTCACCGAGCACTTCTTTAGGGAGTCCATTGGTACAGAGTTCACATGGCACTTTAGCTGACACAGGCATAGGTGCCGATACAGGTTCTTCGAGGACAGGTGCTAGTACATGCACACCAGGGTCAGTTGGCAAACCTTTAGGTTCAACAGACTCGGTGGTAGAGGATGAGGTTCCCTATGGGGAAGCTTCTTCAGGGAAGAGGAGGCCCAAGTGGCTTCAAGACACCTTGAAGGAAACAGAGTCCGTTGGTCCTCTGAAGGGGGTGAACAGGGAGAGTGTGCCACCTGAGCAGTTTTGCAGTTATGTAGCCAAGGCTACCAACATTGTTTACTCTGAGCCTACTAGCTATGAGGAGGCTGCTAGCGAGGAGGTATGAAGAGAGGCTATGGTGAAGGAGTATGCCTCTATCATTAAGAACAATGTCTGGGAGGTGGTGCCTAGGCCTGGGGGCAAGTCAGTTGTGACTTCTAGGTGGCTCTACAAGATCAATCATGCTGCAGATGGCAGCATTGAGAAGTTCAAGGTGAGGTTTGTGGGTAGAGGGTTCTCACAGATAGAGGGAGTCGACTATGATGAGACCATTGCTCCCGTAGCTCGGTACACTTCTATCTGGTCCCTTATTTCTATTGTTGCAGAAATGGGTTGGCAGATCCATTAGATGGATGTGAAGACCGCATTTCTGAACAGAGTTATAGAGGAGGAGGTGTATGTTGAGCAACCACAGGGCTTTGAGGTACTTGGGCGAGAGACCCATGTATGCCGGTTGAGGCGAGCACTCTACGGACTTAAGCAAGCTCCGAGAGCTTGGTATTCGAGGATTGATACTTGCAGCAGATGGGTTTCACAAAGAGTAATGCAAATCCGAACCTATACTACATTGTTGTAGGGGATGATCCCCTCATTCTTGTGCTATATGTTGATGACTTGTTCATTATTGGGCCAAAGAGACTGATTAGTGATTGCAAGGAGGATCTTGCTATGGAGTTTGAGATGAAGGACATTGGTCTGATGCATTAATTTTTGGGGCTTGAGGTGTGGCAGGAGGAGCGACTGATATTTCTGGGGTAGGGGCAGTATGTTGTGGATGTTTTGAGCATATTTCACATGGCAGACTGTAGACCCATGTCTACACCTATGATCACCAACTGGAAGAAGCTTCATGCTTCAGATTCTAGTTTGGGGGATCCCACATTGTATGTTGATTTATGGTAGCATCGGATGTGCTCTAGCCTTGTAATTTGGTATATAGGCTAAGACACATGTATTCCATAAAACCCAGAAATGGTTTTGGAAAATTCCACTTAGAGATGATTTAATTAAATTAATTAATCGTTTTTTGATATTTTCCTAAGTCTAAACTTAGGGAAGCTGATTAATTAAAGGGTATTAATTAAATCAAGTGTGAATCTTCTAGATAAAGTCATGGATCACCTCTAAGTTAATCTTAGCCCTTGATTATGTTTAATCTTGGCCATTGAAGAGTCAATGAAAGATTATAAGGAGGGTGAGGGGCCTATGGAAAATACACTTGACACTTGAGCCATTGAGCATTTTCGAATTTGTGTGAGGAGACACAGCTTTTGGTCAAGAACAAATCACTAGGGCTAGGTTTGCTCAGTGATTTGATTCAATGATTAGATCCAGAGAGGGGCAGTAGTAGAGATTGGTCAAGAGGGCCGAGAATACATTTCAGAGAGAGGCAACATCTACGCAGGAGAGAGACAGCACAATTTCTGGCAGGGGTGACTTAGTTCCTGTAGAGAATCACGCAGAGCCAGCGCAATGTCTCTTGGAGTCAGTCCGGAGAAAGATAGAGGCTGGGGTTTTGAGCCAGGAGGGCCAAGATCCAGCTTCAGATCAGCCAGATCAGCTGCAGAGAAGGGTGACGCAGTTTCTCTAGCTTGCCTACGCAGGCTTACACAGATCCAACGTAAGCAATCACGCAGAGGCAGTGAGGGCTTCATCAGTGCTATTTTTGATCAGCCGGAGACTTGCTGAGTGAGGTATATCTCACAGTTATTTTTGCTGTCTAGATTTATCTAAAGTGTTTGTCAGATGTTGGCACCCTAGTTGTATTCAATATTCTGCTGCTTAATAGTACAAACCCTCAGATCTGCTGCACCGGTTTTCCCTAGTTGGGTTTTTCCGGGGACTTAGTCCAAGAATAACTGTGTTAATGTGGTTGTTTTTCATTGTATTTTGTTCAGATTGTTTCAACACTTAGATTTATTCCGCTTCAGTAATTACTTCGGTATTTCAATGTAATGAAATAATTATCAAATAATAGGAGAAGTAATTCAGATTTGTTGCAGTAGGAACCCAGATCTAGGATTTTTCACATGGTATCAGAGCTTATTTAAGTTGAAGTGCAGGAGAAACGAAGAGAACCAGCAGATCAGCGCTGTAGAGTCTGGGATCTGCGTAAGCAGTAGTAGACCCTTCCAAAAAATTATGCTGTCCAGGCTAGGAGGGCATTCCAGTGCAAAAAAGGCTCCCTCTGAGAGAGTTGACAGAGGGGTAAGTTTTTTTTTAGTTGCAGAAGAGGCAGCGTAGCTGAAGGACGCAGTTACTGCACAGCAGTAAGAGCTGGTGCATAAGCGTTAGAAAATTTCTGAAAAACACAGTTGGGGATTTCTTGACCTCAGAGGGTTTCTTACTCAAAGAAACTCAGTTTTTTCCCGTGCAGTAGCAGAAGAAGTAACTTACTCCACAAGGAGTGCGTAAGTCAAGCTAAGCAGAGGGTTAGAGCAAGGTATCGACAGTTGAGGAGATGGCTAGCAACGGACTGCGTGACCAAGATAGATTGGAGGGTGCCTCCAACTATGTTACCTGGAAATCAAGGATAGAATTTCTCCTTGATGAACACGATCTGAAAGCCCTCATAGACAGCGCAATTGCAGAACCTCTTGATGCAGCACACCTGAGGCAGTTCAAGAAGAATATGGCTAGAGCCAAGTGATTGATCCTAGATGGAGTAAAGGATCATATCGTACCTCATATAGTAGCCAAAACCACTGCTAGAGAGATGTGGGTAGGGCTAGAAAATCTATACTAAGGATATTTCGAGCAGCGGAAGATGTACCTTGAAGAGAAGATGCAAAATATCAAGATGAAGAAGGGAGAATGTTTTGACTCCTTCTTGTCTCGGATTCAGGAAAACCGAGATCAACTGTCTGCAGTAGGATATGCTCCTAAAGACTTAGAGCTAGTAAGGCTCACCCTGAACTCTGTTTCAGAGGATTATCAGGTCTATGTCCAAAGTATGTTGGGCAGAGAAAAGCTTCCAGGATGGGAAGCAATGTGGGCAGCATTACAGCAAGAGCAGTTGAGGAGAGATCTCCTGAAAATCCACTTGGAGGATGGCAGCAGCAGTTCAAAGGTCAAGAAGGAGGAAGAAGATAACACTGCCCTTGCATCAAAAGGGAAACAAAAGCAGAAAAAGAAAGATCTATCTAAGATCAAGTGATTCCGGTGTGGGGAAATGGGGTATTATGCCACATAATGTCCTCTTAATAAAAAGGATAAAGAGGAGAAGGAAGACCCACATGCAGGAGCTACCAAGATTGAGGCAGAGAAAGATTGTGCTATGTTAGCTCATATTCCAAAAGGAGAGAAGTGGGTTGACTTGAATTTGTAGATCCAGAATCTACAAGGAGGCGGGATCCTTGAGTATTTTAGAACTCTTGGATCACATGTGAGCTACGACAACCTAAAGACAATAGCAAGATGGACAGTTGCAACGGAAGATGAGAAGACAGTGCAGTGGCTAGCAGTACTAGAGCCTGATCAGCGCAGAGAGGGAGCAGCAGCAACAGCAGCGCAGTGCACACTGATGCAGCGCAGTGCTCACGTAGTGCAGAGCAGCAACAACGCAGTATCTTCAGAGAGCTAGTGCAGAAAATAGCAGCAGTTAGTCTCATTCGTCAGTTACAGACTTGTCCAAATTCGGATGTCTTTCTATTGCAATGAGCAACAATGCAACAGCAGAAGAAATGAGCAGCAGTAGCAGCAGATGAGCAGCAGCAGCGCAGTGCTCAGAGGGCAGCGCAGTGCAGAGTAATACTGACTCAATGCAGAGCAATGCTCATGCAGTGCAGCAACATGGTTGCATAATTTAGAGGGAATTGCAGTACAATGGAAGTTGGTAGCAGCATGCAGTCAACAACAGTACAATTGCAACGTTCTTTGTGCAGTGTTGGTGAGCAACATCAACAGTACAACAGCAGATGTTACAAAAGTCAGATCAACAGTACATTGAGTTGTCTTGCTAGAGCACTTTCCTCGCTAAGAGGGAGTGTTGATTTATGGTAGCATCGGATGTGCTCTAGCCTTGTAATTTTGTATAAGGCTAAGACACTTGTATTCCATAAAACCCAGAAATGGTTTTGGAAAATTCCTCTTAGAGATGATTTAATTAAATTAATTAATCGTTTTTTATTTTTAATGTTTTCCTAAGTCTAAAATTAGGAAAATTGATTAATTAAAGGGTATTAATTAAATCAATGTTTTGAAAATCGCGATCGGGGTTAAATCGGCGAGGGGAAAAAATCGGAAAAAATCGTAAAAATCGGGAAAAAATCGGCACATACAAAAATATTCATTTTTTTTCAATTTTTTTAATATCTAAAGCACCCACAACATAAAATAAATGCATTGACACGTAAATATGAAAAAAAACTAATATATAAGATGTGTAATATCATGTGTAGTGCTACATCACACATAATAATGAATCATGGCCTGAATACTAAGTCTTGAGTCTCAACTCAACCTCAAAATATCAACAAAAAATATAATAATGTATCTCATATCATGAGTCATAATGTTATATACAAAGGAATGCACCAAATAACCTATACTATTGATTTCCTCTGCCCCTCTTGTGAGAAAATGTAACAGCTTTCCCTCTAGACGAAGAAGCTGGCGGGGCTGGCAATGGGCTCTGTTGTGCTTTAGAACCTGAAGCACCAACAACTAAAGGAGGCAGACCACGTCCTCTACCGGTAGCAGGGGTAGGTGGTATCACCTCCTCCTCCTGCTGTTGCTCCTCCTCCTCCTCCTCCTCCCCCTTCCACTACCTCCTGCTCTATCCAATTAGGGGTTGACTCCATAATAGGCCTCTCTGTTGGGTGTGGAGCCTGATTATCTTGTTTATTTTGTATCACAACGTTGGACCCATGTACCTTAATGTGGCGGCAACATCGCCCGTAATTAAACGCTCCCTGGGGGGTCCAGGGGGGGCGGTTGCGACTTTATGGAACCCCCCCCTGGCGGGGGGTTTCGGGGGCAGCGCCCCCAAAGCTAAAAACATATGTAAAATTGCCTTGTAAAAGTATAGTAATTTCTAGTGAATCTGGGCCATTCATTAGGCGGATTGTGTCCTCTCAAGATGACTTCTCCTCCTCCTCAGCTCTCTTTCTTACCCTCTGTCTGCAAAAATGACAAAAAAAAATCGATTTTTGAACTTATTGGGTTGCTGTTTGATGGGCCCACGATTTTTACCGAAAAAATCGCGATTTTTTGGCGATTTTTTCAAATCCAAAAAATCGCCCAAAAAATCACCGATTAAATTGGCCTTCCGAAAAAATCGCGGTTTTTAAAAAAAATCGCGATTTTCAAAACACTGAATTAAATCAAGTGTGAATCTTCTAGATAAAGTCACGGATCACCTCCAAGTTAATCTTAGCCTTTGATTATGTTTTAATCTTGGCCGTTGAAGAGTCAATGAAAGATTATAAGGAGGGTGAGGGGCCTATGGAAAATACACTTGACACTTGAGCCATTGAGCATTTTCAAATTTTTGTGAGGAGACACAGCGTTTGATCAAGAACAAATCACTAGGGCTGGGTTTGCTAAGTGATTTGATTCAGTGATCAGATCCAGAGAGGGGAAAAAGTAGAGATTGGTCAAGAGGGCCAAGAATACATTTCAGAGAGAGGCAGCATCTACGCAGGAGAGAGACAACACAATTTCTGGCAGGGGTGACACAGTTCCTGCAGAGAATCACGTAGAGCCAACGCAGTGTCTTTTGGAGTCAGTCCGGAGAAAGATAGAGGCTGGGATTCTGAGCTAGGAGGGCCAAGATCCAGCTTCAGATCAGCTGCAGAGAAGGGTGACGCAGTTCCTCTAGCTTGCCTACGCAGGCTTACGTAGATCCAGCATAAGCAATCACGCAGAGGCGGTGAGGTCTTCATCTGTGTTGTTTTTGATCAGTCGGAGACTTGCTGAGTGAGGTATATCTTACAGTTATTTTTGTTGTCTAGATTTCTCTAAAGGGTTTGCCGGATGTTGGCACCCTAGTTGTATTCAAGATTCTGCTGCTTAATAATATAAACCCTCATATTTGCTGCACTGGTTTTCCCAAGTTGGGTTTTTCCGGGGACTTAGTCCAAAAATAACTGTGTCAATGTGGTTGTTTTTCATTGTATTTTGTTCAGATTGTTTTAGCACTTGGATTTATTCCGTAGCATTATTTGTGTAGACACCTTCAGTAATTACTTCAGTATTTCAACGTAATGAAATAATTATCAAATAATAGGAGAAGTAATTCAGATTTGTTGCAGTAGGAATCCAGATCTAGGATTTTTCACATTGTATAGGCAGTTTATTGGGTCCTTGATGTATCTGGTCAACACTAGGCTAGATATATGCTTTGCAGTGAACACACTTAGCCAACTCATGGTTGAGCCCAGGATGCTACACTGGGTAGCTGCAAAGCACATTCTTCGCTACGTGCAGGGCACTGTTGATTATGGTCTAGAGTATAGGCGGGGAGATGGAGTGAGGTTGGCAGGTTACACAGATTCAGATTGGGCAAGGTGTGCTTCTGACAGGAAAAGCACTTTAGTGTGTTGCTTCGGATTGGGTTCAACAGTTGTGTTTGGTTCAGTTGAAAGCAAACGTCAGTTGCTTTGAGCTCTTTTGAGGCTGAGTATATGGCTGCTAGCCAGCCTAGTTGTGAGGCCATTTGGCTTCGCAAGTTGTTGTATGGCCTATTTGATCAGGATTTGAGAGCGACAATTATTCACTGTGATAATCAGAGTTGCATTAAACTCACGGAGGATCCAGTGTTTCATGACAGGTCAAAACACATTGACATCAAATATCATTTCATCATGGACTATGTTTAGAAGGGGGCAGTGAAGCTGGAGTATATATCGACAGATGAGCAGGTGGTTGATGTTCTCAGGAAGTCCTTGCCAAGAGGCAAGCATGTCCATTTCAGGGACAAGATGGGTGTGGTGAGAAACACTTTCCTCGGTAATAGGGAGTGTTGATTTTTAATGTACCTTGGACAAGTGGTTTTCTATGGGTTAGTATCTACCTAGGGAAAAGTGTCCAAAATAATTCGTTTCCTAAGTTGGACTTTGTAAAGTGAAAGTGACTTTATAAGTGATAAAGTCAATGTTAAATTATAAAGTGAAAAGTGACTTTAGACAGAAACTACAATGTGGGTACTTTGTTTAATGGGTGAGTTAAAAAATAGAAAGTGAGAATTAAATATACATTTATTTTCATCCCTTGATCTAAATTAATCTGAGCCATTAGATCTTAGGGTTGCTGTAATATTCCCTTTTTTGGTGTCACCTATGACAGGGCTAGGATGGACTTCAAGAGTTAGGAGCAGACAGGTCACAGGTATAGGTTGGTGTCATCAGCGGGCCCAAGGGATTTTTGGAGGCGTTTTGAGGAGTTTTTATGTGGTCGGGTGGCATTTGCTTGATATATTCCATCACCGAGCAACTTGCCTTTCGTTTCGGTGCATTCCAACAACTTTCGGAAAATTGAGTTATTTTTGGGTTTAACTCAGTTAATTACGCTCAAGGTGGCATTCTGGGAGGACTACATGATAGAACACCTTAGTGTAATAGCTCATTGGAACCGGGACGAAGATACCTACATGATGGGACGGTTGGACAAGAGTTTTAGTGACCGGAGGAGACGTGGTAGCTGGTTTACTCTTTTCTGCATTAAAAAGGAATATTTTAATAAGAGGGAAAAGTGCTCCATGAATATAATAATAATAAAATAAGGTTCTAGAAGGATCCAAGAGATCTATAAAAGAAAGGGAGGAGGCCATTGAGAGATATCTTTGTATCAGATCATTTTCTTGTGTGAGAGGTTTGAGAACTTGGTTCTCTACTCCATTGGTAGCCCCAGGATGGAAACACTCGGGTGATTTGTGTGAGTTGGACGAAAACCCAACTCTCTTGAGGAGGCTTCATTCAAAAGTTTCGCAGAGCTTCAGGGATTGGTGTGAAGATCATTCAGATCTTCAACTTGTGCTTCATTATCTTCAGTGGGTCAGTGATAATGGTTGTCAGAGGGAGAGGCAACAATTCTGTTTTGGAGGCCAACGCAGTGCAACAGTTTATATTGATGGCTAGTTCTCCATCTCGGCTCTTTTTGGGACAGATCTATATGGAACCCCAGTTATTATTTATAATAAAAGCTGAGATTCTTCCTGTTCTATGTGTTAATGGATTGCAGTGTTTTATGTGTCTTTATTTTACATGGCAATCTTCTATTACTTGATTCAGTAGTTTTATGGTAAAATGCTGGGTTAATAAATATTCCACAAAATTAGTCGAATATCCCATTTGGGGATATTACAGTGTGTTACACAGTAATTTGTCACCGTCCCTGCAATCCCCGTCCCGCACATTGGAGGGCTTATTTTGTGACCTGTGAGCAGTGATATAACTTGAAAATACTTTCATGGCATTCCCTTGAACATGTACTTTCATCCCCCTGAAGACATCTCCTGCTGAAAAACCCTAAAAACACCCCTTTTTGCATTGGCGCGGGCAGCCAGTTCAATACCCGCGCTAATGGGGGAAATCCTTCAAAGAGGGCGCGCCAATTGGCGCTCTGTCTCAGAGTCGCACTCGTGCCATCCATTTTAAGGAGTGTTTTTTAAAAATAAATGGCAGAAGTTTCGTCCTAACCAATTCATAAACTAGTATCTATCTTGAGTTGGGAGGTTTGGCTCCGGATCTCCATGTAGGGGAAGTGGTTTGCCACCTCTCATGGAAGCTTCCTTAAGGATAGGGCCAATCCCATGATTATAGGGATCCCAACTCCCCTTCCTCCATCTATAAAAGCTTGCCCATCTCCATTGCAAGCTAGTCTTCAAGTTCCCAAATTCCCAAGAGCCTTATGCTGCGAGAGCCTTGATTATTCCCTTGAGGCCAAATTCAAGCAAGGAGACTATCGTCAAGATCCGAAGAGAGAGGTTTGTCCCATCCTTGACAGGCTTTTCGAGACGTGTTCTGCTGGCGACCCTCCGAAGGAGAATTCAGCGTCAGAACTATGGTTGTAATTTTCCTTTGATTGATTAATAATGAACGACTATTGGTTATGGTTCCACTCTTGTTGTTGATTATGATAATGAGTTATGTCCTTTCTGACTGACATATAGTTGCATATACTGGATTTTATGCTTGCGTTTGTTTTGTTTCTTGCGTGTGCAGGTGTCCCATCACGGAGATCGTGAGGATTGTGACCTGCCAGAGCTAAGGAACGGGAGCGCTACCTCTTCTACAAGCAACAGTGTTGGATTCCAGGTAAGCCTTCATCGCTAGTTGGTTTATTTGCAATTAGGAACCTGCACTATAGTGTGTGACGATTGTTGCTAGACCCGGTCTGGGCTAGTAGGGATCGCCTCTGTTCGCAGAGGGGATTTACCTCCACAACAAATTGGCGACTCCACTGGGGATCGTCTAGCTTGTTGTTGTTTGTTTTATGAGCTATAGACGGAGCCTGAAGTTAGCCAGATAACCTTCGAAACGCTTTTGCTCTGCAATTGCAAAGTAGATCAAAGTTGCTTCAGTCAATCTCCGGTTTAGTTTGTAAACCGAACACTTGGAGCATTGTCTTATCTTTTCGGTCGATTCTTGATCCTCCTTGCTTGATCAACTCTTTTGGGCTGGTTCTTTCTGTGAATTTGGGTTTTTGGTTAGCTTGATCATCACTGGTCTGCTTGTTGGATTGCTTTTTTTAATTTATTTTTGACTGGGAAACTCGACTGGCGCACTTTACAGCCTGACAGTCGCGCCCATTGGCGCAGGTTGCTAGTGTATTACCCGCGCCAATCCTGTGAGGTATTAGGGTTTGCTCAGTTCTGAGCTTCCTGAGCCTGATCTTTGTGTTTGGTCTTGATTTTCCGACTGCTTGAGTGTTCTGGAGCCTTGATTGACTGACTGTGACCTTCATCCCTTGGTTGTTTGCCCATTTCCATCGATTTTGCATTTTAGCCCTACGGCATCTAGGTGCTATTGTGCGTCGAGCCTCCCTTGGGAGTTTCCGGTTTCTATCATTTCAGTCAACCTTGTGATTGCTTCTTTGCATTCGTTTGGTGGTTTTTTATCGTCTCATTGCGTTGTTTGAGTGATTGTTTCCTTCTTCATTCGAATTCCGCCTTGTCTCGCTTTGGGCCTAGATTACACGGCTCATTTGGAGTCTTTGGGATTCTTTTCGTTTTGGGGGATTTTTGGTTGATTTGAGGTTTGATTGTGCATTTGCATTGAGTGAAATCTGCTTGTTTTTGCTCTCTTGTCATCATTTCTCAAATTGCCTTTTCATTAGTTTTCATTTTTAGTGCACTTTGCTCTGAAATATTGAAAATACAAAAAAAACATCTCTTTTGCTTTGGATTAGTTAATGTGAATTAGATCTTTTTGGTGTTATTAGTGAATTAGTAACTTTGAACGAAAAGTTTTTAGTTTTCATTAGCTGCATTAGAGACATCATTGGTTGTTTTCTGATCATTTTGTTCTTATGTGAAAAGCTCTCAACTCTCTCATAAAATAGCTTTCATCGAATGAAATGATATACTGTGGCATATAGTGTGCATTTAGGAGATTTTGTGACATTACATTCGCTAGGGCCTGAAAACTGAAACGTAATTGAAGATAAACGTTAAAATTTACTCAATTTACATTAAGGCAGCATTGAAACATTAACGCAACATTTAGAGGTCTAGGCTAGAGACGTGTTCCGGCGTCTTTAAACCTAGTAGCTGTCGTTCACCTTTTGGCTTTAGACAACACTAGTACGGACTTGTGCTCCTCGTACCGTCGCGTATATAAAGGGAGACCCCACTAGGTTTCTATCCTTTATCCATAGGAAGCCGAATCTGCCGCCCTATACCCGTGATATACCGGACACAGCATTCGGGGAGATTGCCTGCACGTACATTAAGTCCTTGGTTGATTTCTTTTCATTTTGAAACCAAGGTGTATATTGCAGTTCACGGTTATTTGGTACACCCTTTGCCTAGTATTCCTGAGCAGTCATTTTGATCCTATCTGACTCCTTAAATTTGAAAGGATCACCAAGCGCTTGTCCTTTCACGCTTGCTTAAAACTGAAAGAGATAGAGTCACCTTTCAACCGTTTCTCGACTCTTAAAATATGAAACGGTGAAGTTTCTAAGTTTCATTGTGGTAAAAAATACATCACCCGCGATCACACTCCCTATTAGATTTTGCTTGCTGGCCGTTTGATTGTGTGTCTTGACTCTTTTTCAGCCCGTGTGCGTGTTTGATCTTTTTCTCTTGTTATTACTACCACAATGGCGGAACCCTCGGTTTCGTCTACTGGTAGTCCGTATACAGACGATTCATCAGAGGTTTTTGAATCCTCTGTTGAACCTCAGCAGCCCATTGTTTCTGAGTTTCTTGACGGGGGACCGGTTCTTGCTGAGCAACCCTTTGGAGGACCAATTGAGTTCAATTGGCCCTTTTCCGACCTTTGGTCCGGATTGGGAGTAGCGGAGCACTTCCCTTCTCTTACATCGGGTTCGCCTTTTATAGATGCTGCTTTTCCTCCTAGTCCTCGCCGTCTATTACAAGATCTAGTGGCAGGCTCAAACATGAGTGAATCCAGTGAGGAAATCCCAATGTCTGGTGAAGACTACCAGCTCTTCCCGTGAAGGTTATTCCCAGAAGACAACCCTGAATCATCTGTTATGTCGTCACTCGGTCCTTCACTACCCAGAGGGTATAGATCTTTGGGTCAGATTATTGCCGCCGTTGCCTCTATGGGGGTATCAGCTCCTTCTACGAGGCCGGTTGTTCCTTCATTGGGGATGTCTCCTCAGACACCCGTTACGTCATCCCCTCAGGTCACTTTTGTACCCGTTCGGCCCACTGTCTGTGTGGCCGCATCTGCTGTCACGGTACAGTCCGCAAGGGCTGGGCTGTCTCCTGAAGACGTCTATATAGCGTCTGCCATCCCGGAGAACATCTCTCCTGAGGAGTATCGGTTGTCCCTACAACAGCCGAACCCCGAAGTTGGACAATCCTCTCAAGATCCCAACCACCCGTATTTTTCGCATTATGCACAGGATGGTACACCTGTGTATGCTTTTCTATATCAGTATGATGAGCACGGGAACATTGTGCGTTTACCCACTCCAGAGGCTCACCTTCATGCTCAAGGTTTACCGTATAACCAGGCTGGACAGGCTCATAACCCGCAAGGGCAACCTTTTCAAGGCCAACCTTCGGGCCAACTTGGCTATCCTTATGACCCGCAGGGGCATCCCATCCAAGGCTATCCTGCGGGCCAGCGAGGGCTATTATACGGTCCGCAAGGACAGTATTACAACCCTTCCGGTCAACCTGTGCAGCCTCAACCGGGGTACCAACCGGGGCCGGTATATGGTCCTGGGGGGCAAGTCCAACCTTCCCAACCCATGCAACCTCAGTATCCTGTTGGTCCCAACGTTGCACATCAGCCAGGATCATCTTATAGTCCTGCTGCAGGTCAAACCGGTTACCAGCCACCACCTGGCCCTATTCCTCCACCAGGCCAACCAGCCCATCCGGTACAACCTGGTGTTCCTCTACAGCCAGGTCAACCTGCGCAACCGGCGCAACCTGTTCACCCGGGTCAACCTGTTAACCCAGGGCAGCCCGCTCAGCCAGGTCAGCCTGCTCAACCAGGCCAGCCTGCACATTCCATCAACCCTGCCCAGCAGCCGATTTATTCGACGCCGCAACCGAATCCACCGTTGCAGCCTAATTATCAGGCTCAGCAGGGTCCCACCTATCAGCAACCCATTCGATCTCAAGGCGGTTACTATTCTCATGGTCAATCTCAACCGAATTATAACCAGCCCCAAGGTTCTAACTACTGTCCTCAACAACCCGACTACACCTATACTCAGTAGCCGAATCCACATGCTGCTTACACAGGGCCGACATATAATTAGGGTCCATACTCTGGTTATCAAGCCCCGTACACTAGTTACCAGTAGCCCCATCAGGCTGGTTATACGACCTATACCCCCTACGGTCAGAATCCTACGGGACAGAACCCATGGTGGCAAGGATATTCTCAACCAGCGTGGAGTACAGGTACCGGTCCTTATCCAAGGCCTGGCATGCCGTCCAATCCGCCATTGTCGTTTCTGGCTACCTTGGAATTACCAGATGTTTCGAAATTAACCAATGATCCAATTTTGCACAATCCTTATTGGCTTCCGGTTCCTACCAAGGTGCCCGGTGATTGCCCCAAGTTTGAGGGTAAAGCTGGGGAGGACCCCCAAGCTCATGTGATGACTTACCATCTTTGGTGTTCGTCCAACTCTTGGGTGGATGATTTAGTTCGTCTACGCCTCTTCCAGCGCACTTTAACTGGTGCTGCCGCTAAGTGGTATATTGAATTACCTCGTGGCATCTTTCAAGATTTCAATACGTTAGCGATGGCTTTCCTGACTCACTTTCAGTTACCGGTTCGCTACGAAGCCGGGACGCACCTCCTGACTTCTTTGAAGCAGGACAAAGCCACCCACATTTCTGATCACATTCATGAGTGGCGACGTCGTCATAGACTGATCAAGTTTCATATACCTGATCAGATACTAACTCATTGGTTCACCACCTCCTTCGTTAACAAAATCGCCCAAGATATTGCTATGGGAGCGTGTGTGACTGAAGAACAAGCCATAGCGAGTGCCCAATATCTGGATCTGGTATATTCACAGTCTGGCACGCTTTATGATATTTTGCCTGATGCTCCACGGTCTGGAACCTCTAAAGCTCCATCTACCCCAGCGGTGGATGGCGTTATTGGTTCTGTGTCTCAGAATTCTAAGAAATCTTCGAATGGGAAGCAGAAGTCCAACTCATCCAATAATTCTGCTCCTCCCGCTCCTTCAGATTCTGGCAAAACTGCGGAGGTGAACGTCGTTCAGGCTAATCCCACGGAAAAAGCCTCCAAAGGGAAAAAGAAGGGCAAAGGCAAATCCAAATCCAATGCCCCAAAGCCAGAGTCTTCGAAACCGCGCACTGATGACAGTTCTCAACGTAAACCGAAGTACCCTTGCCTCATCTGTGAAGGAAATCACTATACAAAAGATTGTCCCCAACGATTTGAGATTTCTCAACTCCTCAAAGGCCCCAAAGGGATTACGACAGTTCTTAAAGAACCGTTCCCGTCTCAGCAGACCCAGATGGTTGAGCAGCCCTCACCATCTGCACCATTTGGGTCCCAAGTCTTTATGATGAATGGTGCTGCACCTGTCTCCGTTGCTACGCGTTCGAAGGATTATTCCGGATCATGTCAGGCAGCTGGCAAGGAAGTTGTGGACGGTCCACCTCCTCCACCTGTCTCTGGTTCGTTAGAAATTGAGAGGCCTACTGCCGAACATGTTGTGAAGCCACCTTCTAAAGGTGTTCTGCGAAGATCTTCCTACAATCCGAATGCCCGTGCCGCTCAGCACTACAGTATTGTTGAGGATTTGGCACAGGCGCCTTTTGCTATGTCTGCATTGGAAGTTCTTCAAAGTTGCCCATCACAACGAAAGGCTTTGTTGTCTGCAATCGGTGGAATCGATCCCGCCGATTCGAGTCTTCTCACCTTCGACTTAAAAAACTTTACCCCTTGGCTTCCACATCAAATCGCTCTTGTTATTCAAGTCGGGATCAACGGTTTAATATCCATAGGGCCGTTGTGGATGAAGGTGCTTCCACCTGTGTCATGTCATCCGCTTGTTGGAAAGCCATCGGCTCTCCGACTCTTGCATCATCCCCTAATGCCTTAGAAGCATTCGATGGTCGGGAATCGAAACCCCTAGGTGTTCTCGAGAGTTTGCCGATTACCTTACAGGGGAAGACAGTCAACGTGGAAGTGGAAGTAGTTGACGCCAAACTTAACTACAATCTACTTCTCGGCCGCAGTTGGACTCACGCCATGCTATGCGTGCCGTCCACCCTCTTTCGACTTCTTAAGTTCCCTCATGAGGGCAAAATCGTTACTGTGGATCAATTGTCTTTCTTCTCCTCCTCCTCCGAGAACAACGTTCCATACGTGGATCAGATCCCCAATCCCCCTGACAGTGTAGGGCCCGGTCTCTTCAAAGACCCTGCCCTCATGGGTATCTTTCCCGCGCCACCACCTCACACCATTCAAATTAATATGATCTCTAGGTCTGACGACCCATGGATCATCCCTTCACCTAAACAGATCCCTGATTTTGGAGAATCGATGCCATTAACTCCAGTAGAGATCAATTACTGCGAAATCGTCGCCGCATCCGATCCTCCTCCTCCTCAGCATGCTCCCTCGAGCATGGCTTTAGATATCTATTCTCAATCCCCCTGGCTCGGCGAGGTCGACTCGCGTGATCCTCTAAAAGAGATTTTCCCTTCTGATGAAGCCATTGTTGAAACAATGTCTCTTGAGGAGCTGCCTTGGAGCAATGGACATCATCGTTCCTCCTTTATGCCCAGCCTGGGGGCAATGTCAGATTGTCTAGAGCGTTTTGCATCTCAGGTTCCTACTCCACCTCTCCAAACGCCCATACTGACGCATGAGGTTCTTTCGGAAGGAAACCTGAGCAACATCACTCAAACCATCCCGATCGACATCTCCGTCAAACCGGGGATAATTGAGAACATACACGTGGGAGTAACTTGTTCTCTTGATGAGATACGAGTTTATACTGATCTTTTTCGAGAATTCAGAGACGTGTTCGCTTGGTCCTATGAGGAAATGCGTGGGATTGATCCCAGTATCGTAGTGCACGAGATTCCTACCTATCCTGGTGCGAAACCCGTGCGCCAACGCCTACACCCAGTGCATCCTCGCAAAGTCGCTGCCATTAAAGCAAAAGTTGAGAAACTTCTGAATGCGGGCTTCATTTACCCAATTCCCCTCACAGAATGGGTCTCAAATATTGTCCTTGTAGATAAAAAGCAGGGGACTATCAGAGTCTGTGTTGATTATCGCGATATTAATCGCGCCTGTCCTAAGGACAACTATCCCACTCCTTTTATAGATCAAATCATTGACGAATGTGCTGGGAGTGAGATTTATTCCTTGATGGACAGCTTCTCTGGGTATAATCAGATAAACATTCTACCTGAGGATTATCACAAGACTGCATTCATCTGTTCATGGGGTACTTTCGCTTATAAAAAGCTCCCGTTCGGCTTGAAAAACGCTGGAGCCACTTTCCAGCGTGCGATGTCTTACGCTTTCCACGACATACGCCATATCGTTCAGCCTTATCTGGACGATCTGCCAACTCATTCAGCTCGGCGGGCGGACCACCCTGAACACCTCCACCAGATTTTCCTTCGCTGTAGGCGCTACAATATCAGGCTTAATCCTCATAAATGCGTCTTTTGCGTGTATTTTGGCCGTCTTTTGGGATTCATAGTCTCTAAAGACGGAATTCGCCTTGACCTTTTAAAGGTCGAGGTCATCATCAATCTCCCATCACCCTCCTCGTTATATCAATTGCAGAGTCTGCAGGGAAAAGCTAACTTCCTTCGACGCTTTATCCCGAACTACGCAGAGGTGGCCAAAGGATTCACGCGTCTCTTAAAGCAGAACGTTCCCTTCCACTAGGACGAAATTGCTCAACAATCCTTTGAGAAGCTTAAGACATTACTCGTTAATGCTCCTTTGCTTCGTCCTCCTAACTATCACCGTGATTTCACTTTGTATCTCGCCGCCGCGTTTAGCACCATAGCTATGGTTCTGGTGCAGGATGACGATGATGGAAATGAACATGTTGTTTATTATCTATCACGGAATCTTCTCGACACAGAAACTCGTTACGCTCACGTCGAGAAGCTGGTGTTAGCTGCAGTACACGCTGTGCAGCGCTTTCGCCACTACATCCTGTTGCGTACAACAACCGTGGTTTCAGATTGCAACCCCATGACATATATTCTTTCTCGACAATTACTGGGGGGAAAATACTCCAAATGGATCGTTATCCTTCAGGAGTTCGACTTAGAGTTCACCACTGCTAAGTCGACCAAATCACTAGTTTTTGCGGATCTAATTTGCTCTCTCCCAACAGACTCCACTCCATCTCATTCCAAGGAACATATCCCGGACGAAACTCTTTTCCTTATCAGCACTCGCGACCCATGGTACGACGATATTATTGTGTATCTTCAGACCTCGACGTTCCAGTCTGAGTTGACTAAAGATGCCCGACGTCGAATTCGGCATCAGTCTCAACCCTACCACATTGTAGGAGATACTTTATACTGCATTGGAGTAGATTCGGTGCTCCGTCGGTGCCTCACCCTGGAAGAGGCTGAAAGGGTCCTAAATGACTGCCACAGTGGCGCCTGTGGCGGTCATATGTCCGGATATGCCACTGCCCAGAAAATTTTGCGAGCAGGTTACTTTTGGCCGTCAATATTCAAAGTCTGTATCGTTGCAGTCCGTAAATGTTACGCGTGCCAGGTCTTTCAGCGCAAGATGCGCGCGCCGCCTCTCCCTTTGCATCCTGTTATTACCGTCGGCCCTTTTGTGAAATGGGGCGTAGATTTCATGACATGTAACCCTCATTCGGCCGGGGGGCATGCGTATATAATCGTCGCTGTAGACTACTTTACGAAGTGGGCCGAAGCGATGCCTACACTAGCTGTCGACGGTAAGACAGCTGCCCAATTTATCTTCAACCACATTATTGCACGTTTCGGGGTCCCTCAGGCCATTGTTATCGACCATGGTACTCATTTTCGAGACTATATGATGGCCGAGCTGACATCAAGATTGGGCTTACGCCACGATAGCTCAACGCCATATTACCCCCAGGCAAATGGCCAGGTTGAGGCTGTGAACAAGGTTTTGGTCACAATGCTTCAACGAAGAGTTGGTATTCATAAATCCAATTGGCATCTCCAACTGTTCTCAGCTCTTTGGGCCTACCGGACGTCAGCAAAGAGTGCAACTGGATTCACACCTTTCCAATTGGTGTACGGTCTGGAAGCAACTCTTCCGGTTGAGTGCGAGGTTCCTTCTTTGAAATTAGCTGTGGAACTTTTGCTCGACACTTCTCCTGAGGAAGAGTGTCTCTTGTATCTGGAACGGCTGGATGAAACCCGCCGCTTGGCTGCTTTAGTCATTGAAGCACAAAAGAAGCGGGTCAAGGCTCATTTCGATCAATCTGTATCTCTGCGTTCCTTTGTCGAAGGAGACCTCGTCCTCCTATATGACCAAGCACACGCAAACTTGGTGCGGGAAAGCTCCAACCTATGTGGCATGGGCCATACATAGTAAAACGCGTATTGAAAAATGGGGCTTATGAGCTCATTGATTATGAAGGAGTTCCATTGGCGCAGCCTAGGAATGGGCTGTACCTTAAGAAATACTACGCTTGAGTCATTTTTGGTGTGGTGTGTGTACATAGGTGTGTATATTCATTTGTGTGCATGTGTGGTGTGGTGTGCGATGTAAGCGCCTTTCTGCTGATTGGGTCTTCCTGATTGTGCAAATGTCTATCAATCCGTTTGTTGGTTTCGCGGATGGTGCCTCCCACAGTACCAGGAATCTGTCTTCGGCAGCCTGGGTAATCTACGATCCTGCTGGTGAGTTGGTCAACCTGCAAGGTGTGTGTCTGGGGCGTACTACAAATAACATCGCGGAATATAGTGCTGTGTTAGAATAATTAACTGAGGCTGTAAACCTTGGTATCCGTGAATTACTTGTGTATCTAGACTCGCAACTTGTAGTATCACAACTTAATGGTCATTATTCAGTCAGAAACCCGTCCATTTTACGTCTGTATCTGCGTATTCGTTTACTGGAAATAAATTTTGACTATATTACATATCAACATATACCCAGACATATGAATACACTAACATCGATGGGGCTTGTAGCATATCTTGCCCACTTTGGCCCATTTTAGAGTGGGGGGCCTTCTTCTTCAGACAAATCTCGTCGACAGACGGGACAGAGCAGCGTGAGTTGATTACGGACTGGCGACAACACTCCAGGCATGTTTTGTATACAGTTGTCACTACATTGGATTCTTCTTCCACGATAGATTGGTGGGAGATCATGAGTTGGTACCCACTTGTACGATCTTCTTCGTAGGGAGCACAGCAGAGCAGGGGCCCTTGGACATAGCAAATGCTACGGATTCCACGGGCAGTGGGGCACAAGTCGTCATTTCTTCAGCATGCCATCCCGTTTTCAGGAGAGCAGGATCAACATTGGATTGAGTTAGGATTTGGATTGGAGAGAGGTGATGAGTTGGTACGTAGTTGGTGGGGCAGCTTATACAGTTAGAGGTACAACACAGCATGGGCCAGGGAGCATTGATGCTTGTTGGCGGACTTCACTTCATGAGGTATCAGCTATAGCCAGAGGCAGTGCGCAGTCCACGCTGCGGGACTTGGGCGATGTTTGGCCATGGTGGCATTGGGATCCGGGAGGATTGTTTGATGACAGGTCCTGTGAGAGATCAGTTTGAGATCCCGACATTGAGGGGTCTATTCCGGGTGGTTTGACACGGGTGCATAGCAACACCTAGAGGTTTGTATGGGATCCGGGCATTAGGTCTCAGTTGCATCGGGCCAACAGGGTGGCCCACATATTTGGATTGCTTGAGGGCAAACAATCTTGGGGCGGAAGGTCTGTAATATTCCCTTTTTTGGTGTCACCTATGACAGGGCTATGATGGACTTCCAGAGTTAGGAGCAGACAGGTCACAGGTACAGGTTGGTGCCATCAGCGGGCCTGAGGGCTTTTTGGAGGAGTTTTGAGGAGTTTCTTTGTGGTCGGGTGGCATTCTCTTGATATATTCCATCATTTGAGTAGCTTGCCTTTCGTTCCGGTGCATTCCAACAACTTTCGGAAAATTGAGTTATTTTTGGGCTTAACTCAGTTAATTACGCTCAAGGTGGCATTCCAGGAGGAATACATGATAGAACATCTTAGTGTAATAGCTCATTGGAATCGGGACAAGGATACCTACATGATGGGACGATTGGACAAGAGTTTCAGTGACCGGAGGAGGCGTGGTAGCCGATTTACTCTTTTCTGCATTAAAAACGAATAATTTAATAAGAGGGAAAAGTGCTCCATGAATAAAATAATAATAAATAAGGCTGTAGAAGGATCGAAGAGATCTATAAAAGAAAGGGAGGAGGCATTGAGGGATATCTTTGTATCAGATCATTTTCTTGTGTGAGAGGTTTAAGAACTTGGTTCTCTACTCCATTGTTAGCCCTAGGACGGAAACCCTCGAGTGATTTGTGTGAGTTGGACGAAAACCCAACTGTCTTGAGGAGGCTTCATTCAGAAGTTTCGCAGAGCTTCAGGGATTGGTGTGAGTATCATTCAGATCTTCAACTTGTGCTTCGTTATCTTCAGTGGGTTAGTGACAACGGTTGCCGGAGGGAGAGGCAACAGTTCAGTTTTGGAGGCCAATGCAGTGCAACAGTTTGTATTGATGGTCAGTTCTCTATCTCAGCTCTTTTTGGGTCAGATCTATATGTAACCCCCGTTATTATTTATAATAAAAGCTGAGATTCTTCTCGTTCTATGTGTTAATGGATTGCAGTGTTTTATGTGTCTTTATTTTACATGGCAATCTTCTATTAATTGATTCAGTAGTTTTATGGTAAAATTTTGGGTTAATAAATTTTCCGCAAAATTAGTCGAATATCCCATTTGGGGATATTACAGTTGCCCAAAAGTCATTTAGGGAAACAAATGGGGGAAAAGAAAAGAAAGTCTGCATTCATTCTTCATGAGCAGATTGGAGAAAGGACGCTGAGGGCTGGAGAAAAGTTCTGAAGGATAAATTTGTTGCAACAAGTTGGAGGAGTGGTTTCTGGGCAAAGTTGGGCACAAAAATCAAGGCATAGAAGATAGCAGAAGGTACAATACAAACATCATTTAATGTTGTGAGCTGCACGCAGTTCGAGAGAAGTTTTTGAAAAAAAAGTTCAAAATCCGTACAGCCCATACGGAATCCATACAGTACAGTACATATCCGTAGAATACATATTTTCAGCTTCAAGTGGGCATGGAAATCGAGGCAAAGTGGGCACGATTTTCAAGGAGTTTTGGGTTGAAGAGATAAGTTGTATTTTGTTGTTTGTTTTGTTTGCAATTGTATTTTCCCTGAACTTGAAAGATAAATAAGTTTGAAGAGCTCTCTAATAGGTTTTACCTGGAGAAGATTGAAGGGGTTTTGTCTGAGTCTAAGTTGACCAAAATCTGTGTGTATTTTTATGTGTTGCTGATCTGTTTATGTCCATATTTATTTTCAGCATGTGTTGACAGTCCCATGTGTTTTAATTTGAAAATTTCATTTCCAGAATTCTATATGTTGAATGTATGTTTATGGGAAAGGGCATTTAACTGAATGGGAGTGATAAGGTGAAATTAAAACTAGGTTGGGATTGTAGGAAACTTTTTAGTCATCAAATTTCAACATAGCAACAACCCAGAAACTCGCCATGTGGCAGAAGAGAGAAATTAGGCTTCCTTTTGCTTAACAAGTGTCTCCTTCTTCTTCTCTAGGGTTGTCTCCTTCTCCTTAGGTATTTCTCTCTCCTTTTTCTCTTTAGCTACTACAGATAGAACTTTCTTGTCTTATGCTCCAAATGAGGTCGAGTTGCTGCCTTTATATAGTGGATTTTGGCTCCCAATCAGGCCGACTTGTCTTCCTTGAGGTTGACTTGGTGGAGGAGGCCAAAATGACTCATTTTTCATCAAAATAAATTTTCTTTCTTCATAGACAAAGCCCAAGAAGGGTCTATTACATGATGTCATGGACAAGGACTCTTGACATAAACTTTAGAAGCCTACAGTGGATGCTTTGACCTAGAAATAAAATAATAAAGCATGAAAATAATTTTTTTTTTTTTTTTTTTGATAAATACATTTCATTATGACTCAAATACAATTATGAAGACCAACACTAGTTACATTCTTCAACACTCCCTCTTAACTAGGGAGGTATTCATAATTACATATATACATAAGTATATGGAAGATCTCAAAATAATGTGCTCTATGAAGAGTTACAACACACATAGTGCTATAGATTAGATACCAAGGTATCTAATTGGGTGGGACTAAGGTGTGCTCCAAGCTTTAGCCACTCTAGGTACCATCAGGCTTTAGCCCTAACACCAATCCAGGGATCTAGGTGCATATCCAAGGTCGGAGCTACAAGACCAATGCCACCAGCTGTACTTTGGGATCTAGACATCATTTCAGGTCGACCAAATGTCCTCCCAAGCATCTTGTCGCCCCAAGAAGCTTCATCTCTCCCTATAAACTAAATCAAATATGTCTATCAGTTCCAACATACTTCAAAATGTTCAATCCCTTTATGGAGAGATTAACCTGTACAATCACAATCCCAATTAGCAATAAACTTTAAAATATATATACAAGTTAACACAAACCTCTGAGATATTCAAATATATTGATGCTGCTTAGGTCATCATCATATCAAACACATCTAGTCAGAGGCTTTACTTTTTCAACTTTTCCAGCAACACCAAACTCAACCTCAACAATTCTTTCAAAAACAACTTAATCAATCACGAATAACCATTAGTATTGCTTCAACCATTCTTCGATTTCAAACATCCTCATGGCCTTTTCATCAAGTTGTTCACTTCTCCTCAAGCTCCCTCTCAACTAGGGAGATATACACTTTCCTTTTTCCAAGTAATTAGGGAACAAGTCCATCAACTATCTTATTCTTTCAGTCACACAGGCTCTTTCTTTTTACATAAATAATTCATCAGAGAATTTAGACCTTCCAAAACTTCATCATTCCTTCACATGGCAACAAGGTCATCTATCGAACTTTAATGTCACGAGGTTCTCACATCATGCTCAGCATCATCACCAAATTATCATCAAATATGAGGTAAGCATTTTCATCATCTTGGAGACTTTGTACCTGTAAACTTTCAATAACAGGTACAGCCAAACACAAACATATATGTACAAGAGCACGAAGTCAACTTTATCAATATAGTGTTAGCATGTCATTATAATAGGAGCATAATAAATAAGATTTTAGGCATTCTAAACCTAGTTAGGTTTTATAATCAAATAAGAGTAACATCCATTAGACTTCCTGCAACAACATCTACTAGGGTTTTGTTGCAAACCCTACATCAAAACTAAATCATATCAATAGTCGAAAACATTATACTTCTAGGGTTTCATTATCAAACCTTAGAATATCAATCTCTATTAGAGTATTGTTACAAACCCTAGATTTCATTAATAAAACTAAATTGTGAATATCAACAATCAAGTTAGCATACTAGCATTTCATCTCTATGGTTCCATTATTATTTCCTAGAAACTTATATCAGTCTCATACTAGGGTTTTAATGTAAACCCTAGATATAAACATCAAATTCCAAAATTAGATATACAAGAAATTTTGACCAGGCTAGGTTTTCAATTATACGGAAGGACATACACTCAGAGATCTATTTCTAGGGTTTTATATGGACTATTACAAGGGTTTGTCACAAACCCTAATTTACCAAACCCTAAGAAAACTAGGTTGTCTAGACATCAACAACAAACCCTAAAAGTTGTTGAAAATTTGGTAGGGCAGTGTTTAATTCAATTCTCTTACTTGATAACTGCTTGTTGTGAAAATTTCTCAATATAGAAACTCTACTGTAGTATCTTGTTTTACTTCTCCTACTTGTTTGATTTAATTAACAAGTTATTTTCTGAATATTCAGTGAAATATCAAAGCAAATACAACTGTAACCTACACATATGTACAAATCATATACTGAAGCATAGCACACACATGACAAAGGACACAATATTTTTTCGACGATGTCCCCGGAAATACCCAATGCGGGAAAACCGATGTGACAACTCTTAGAGGGTTTGTTTATTAAGCAACATATTTGAATACAATCAAGGGCACCAGTAATGGTTTGCCCAACAGAGAATTTCACGGCAGATGTACCTATCACTCAGAGACAGAAAATATGGTTGGTTCAGCCGAGGCAGAACTCTTCTGAAATACGCTGAATACTGTTGAGATTTTGGGTAGCATCGAATGTGCTCTAGCTCCGAAACTTTGTGCAGGGGCTAGAATACATGAGATCCCCAAGACCTAGAAATCGTTTGGAGAAATTCCACCCAGTGCAAAAGTTATTCAAATAATTAAATTTTTTAATGGGGATCTTAAGTCTAACTTAGGGAAATTGAAAAATGAAAGTGAATTAATTTACACATGTGATGAGAATGTTCTAAGTGACGTGGATCAATCTTTCTCTAATCTTAGCCGTTGATTAGTGATTAGATCACGACCATTGATTTCTCAACGAGAAAAGTATTAGAGAAACACTTGGGGTCAGTTGGAGAATACACATAGAGTAGCAGCACTTGAGCTAAGTCGAAATTCTGGGGTGCTGTTTGCTGAGAATTTTCGAGTGAGCTTGCAGTGCTAGTGAGGGGCAGATCGATAAGGGATGTTCTGATCTGAGGCCAAGAATACATACATCAGAGAGGCAGATCTGTACCAGGCAACACAGAGGCCAGCAGGAGGAACACAACCCAGCCAGGCTGACGAAGAGACCACGCAGAGAGGGACACAGACCCTTCTGGGTGACGCAGAGGCAACGCAGAGGCCTTCAGGGTGACACAGGGGGAGACTGTGCTGCGCAAAGGTTGCGCTGGGCAGGAGAGGCTGACACAGAGGCTGGAAGAGCTGCACTGAGGGTTCTAGTGAGCCAGAAAGGGCTCGTATTCAGTAATTCCTGAAGGGTTTGAATCAACCATATTTTCTATCTCCGAGTGATAAGGTACAACTGCCATGAATTTCTTAGTAGGGAAAACCACTATGGTTTTTCCAAATTCTGGTTAATAATAAAACCCTCAAAGAGCTGTTGCACCAGTTTTCCCATATTGTGTTTTTTCGGGGACATTTGTCCGAAAAATCATGTGTGTCCTTTGTCATATGTGCATTATGTTTCAGTAAATGATCTGTATATGTGTAGGTTGCAGATTGTGTTTACTTTGATGTTTTTCTAAATATTTCAGTTAAATAACTTGTGTATAATAAAACAAGTAGAAGTAAATCAATATTCTGCAGTGGGGTTTCTGTGTTCAGAAATTTTCACATGGTATCAGAGCGATTGCAGATCAAGCTGAAGCCATCAGCAAGAGGCTGAAGAATTTTCGCTGCAGGAGGCAGCTGAAGCTCACAGATCTAGGAAGAAGGCATCACAACACCAGGAGGGACGCAAACCCAACAAAAGGGTGACATAGAGCCAGTCTGCTGACATAGAGCTGATGTAGAGGTTGACGCAAGCCCTAGTGGGTGACGCAAAGCCTATCAGGCTTACGATGGCCTTACGCAGTCAAAGTTGAAGTGACGTTGTGTCGGTTGCCGAGGCTGGAAGTGCAGCTTCTGATCTTCAAAGTTGCTGGTGGGGCATCGATTTTGTCGGTGCAGAACAATGCCTAGAAAAGTTGACAATGTAAGGGGAAATAGTCCCTCAACAGATTTTCTTGCCAAGAAATCTGAGATTCGATCAGGAGGGTGATTGTAGAGGGCTGATTTGACAGAATTAGCGGAGGATTTCCGGGAGGGAAATCATTTGTCAGAGGGAGCAGATTCTCTAGAGGGTATCTATTGCCAAGAAACCCAGATTCGGTCTTCTGTTGAGTGCAGGCTGCAACAACAGTAGAAGGGAGAAGAGCACCTGCTTCGACTGTTTGAGCAGAGATGGCCCCGTACGGACTGAGAGATCAGGATAGGTTAGACAGTGTGTCTAACTTTGCTATCTGGAAAGCCAGAATCTTGACAGTCCTGGAGGAGTACGACATCAAAGATCACTTTAAGAACATCCTGGCTGTGCCAACCGATGTTGATGCTCTGAAGAAGTTCAATAAAAATCAGGCGCGGACTAAGTGCTTAATCATGGATGGAGTGAAAGATCACGTGGTCCCGCACATTGCCGAGAAGAAGACGACAAACGAGGTGTGGACAACATTTACCACGTTGTATAAGGGGAGCTCCATCCATAGGAAGATGCTTCTGGAGAATCAGATGTGGATGTTCCAGATGCACAAGGGAGAGGAGATCGATCCCTTCCTCTTCAGATTGCAGACTATCCGAGACTAGGTGATTGCCATGGGGGCAACTCCAAATGATGGACTCATGGTGAGGACTGCCATGAATGCAGCCATCGATGAGTGGGAGACCTTTGTCCAAAGTATCTTGGGCAGAGCACAACACCCAAATTGGGGAGACATGTGGGCAATCCTTTGACAGGAGGAGATCCAGAGAATAACCAAGAGGATTTCAGCAGTGGAGGAGTCAAGATAAAGAAAGAGGAGGAAGAAGATGCAGTGGCAGCAAGGGAAGAAGAAGAAGGACCTATCCAAGGTCCGGTGCTTCAGATGTGGCAAACTGGGACATTTCGCTAGTACTTGTCCTAAGAGGAAGGACAAGGAAGCTTCGAATTCCAAGGCAGCAACAGCAAAAGGGGACGATGGCAGCGAAGATGATGTGTCCATGAGTGCTCATGTACCTCGAGAGTAGAGGTGGGGCGACATAGATCTGTAGAGTGAGCTACAGATGGTGCTGGCGGGATCCTTGAGATGCCCAAACTCTTGGATCACATACGAGCTACAGGAGCCTTAAGATAGTAGTAGGATGACTGGAGTCAGTGGGTGCAAAAGATCATGGAGAAGCAGAGGTAGTGCTGGGACGTTGGAGAGTAGAGCAGCACAATGCAGTGGCAACAACAACATGGAAGCAACAACGCAAAGGCTGATGTGACTTCAGCAGCGCAGAGGGGCAGTGCTTACGCATTGCAGAGCAACAACAACGCAAAGGCTCTAGAGTGACAACACAGAGCAGCAGCAGAGGATGATTCAATGATGAGATCAACTAGACTAACTTGTTTGTCAGTTGATTAGGTGATTGTCCTTAAGTTGTTTACTTCTCTGCAACTTAGTTGCAGTGCAGCAGTTAGCAGTGGCAGTGTTATAGGCAGCATGATGCAGCAATTTGAGAGGGAGCTGCAATACAGATGTGGCAGTGACATGGGCAGCAGTACGGAAAGCAGCAGCACAGTGGATGGAGGGCAGCAGGCCAAGCATCAACAACGCGGAGACCGATGCTAGAGATCAGGGTGATGCTTCAAGATGAAGTGTTGTTAGAGCACATTCTTCGCTAAGAAGGAGTGTTGAGATTTTGGGTAGCATCGAATGTACTCTAGCTCCAAAACTTTGTGAACGGGCTAGAACACATGAGATCTCCAAGACCCAAAAATCGTTCGGAGGAATTCCACCTGGTGTAAAAGTTATTCAAATAATTAAATTTTTTAATGGGGACCCTAAGTCTAACTTAGGGAAATTGAAAAATTTAGGTGAATTAATTTACCCATGTGGTGAGAATGTTCTAAGTGACGTGGATCAAGCTTTCTCTAATCTTAGCCGTTGATTAGTGATTAGATCACGACCGTTGATTTCTCAATGAGAAAAGTATTAAGGGAAGGCTTGGGGTCAGTTGGAGAATACTCACAAAGTAGCAACACTTGAGCTAAGTCGAAATTCTGAGGCGCGGTTTTCTAGAATTTTCGAGTGAGCTTGCAGTGCTAGTGAGGGGCAGATCGACAAGGGATGTTCTGATCCGAGGTCAAGAATACATACATCAGAGAGGCAAATCCATACTAGGTAGCGCAGAGGCCAATAGGAGGGACGCAACCCAGCCAGGATGACGCAGAGACCATGCAGAGAGGGACACAGACCCTTCTAGGTGATGCCAAGGCAGCGTAGAGGCCTTCAGGGTGACGTAGGGGCTGCCTGTGCTGTGTAGATGCTGCACTGGGTAGGAGAGGCTAATGCTGAGGCTGGAAGAGCTGCGCTAAGGGTTCCAATGAGCCAGAAAGGGCTCGTATTAAGTAATTCCTGAAGGGTTTGTATCAGCGATATTTTCTATCTCTGAGTGATAAGGTACGACTGCCGTGAATTTCTTTGTAGGGCGAACCACTACTGGTGCCCATGATGTATTCAGATTCTGCTTAATAGTAAAACCCTCGAAGAGCTGCTGCTCCGGTTTTCGCACATTGGGTTTTTCCGAGGACATTTCACCGAAAAATCATGTGTGTCCTTTGTCATATGTGCGTTATGTTTCAGTAAATGATCTGTATATGTGTAGGTTGCAGATTGTGTTTACTTTGACGTTTTTTTGAATATTTCGGTTAAATAACTTGTGTATAATAAAACAAGTAGGAGAATTAAATCAATATTCTGCCTTAGGGTTTCTGTGTTCAGAATTTTCACAAATACGAGCTCTTTCTGGCCTGTTGATCGCTTGCCGCCTACACCTACCTATAAGTTAGTGAGAAAAGCCTTTAAATCCACAAGGTGTGGTTGGTGGCAAGGAACTCAGAGAAAGAGCTGTCACACTAATTCCGACTCTCTCCGTTTAAGCTATCTCCTAGGTTAGCTAAGGGGGGTGGTCCCTAAAAGAAAAACTAAGTTATAGATTTTGAGTTTTTAGGAGAATTGTTAGAGTAAAATTGGATTACTTTTAAAGATTTATGAGCATTTTATGAGCATCTTTGAAATAATAATATAAAACCATTCAAACAGTGCCTAAAATAAACGTGCTCAAGAATAATGCTAAAAGAGATGAGATCACAAAAATCCTGATATGGAAACAAAAGATGTCAGCACAAGATATTTGCGAGATAAATATGATTACATGATAACCAAATCACAACATTTAGACATATCTTGTCATATTTCGAAACAACAAAAAAAATTAAATGTTGAAGATGAAATTAAACTTTGCGAAATTAGAAAGTAAGCATCACACTACTTGCATGAGATTAACAACCATAAAAAGAGAAATGTGATGAAGAGTGCTTTTGGTTCATTTTAGTTAAACTTTCTTTACAACAAATTTTTCAATTCAACTCTTCAATCCCCAGACCCCACCCTCTCCCGAATTATGCGGATCTCACAGTGAGGAGTCAATATGAGAGTAGAGGGTCCCTAGAGGTCTATACAACCAACTTATGTTGGAGGTAAGTTTTAATGAGTTGCTTGTGTGAAATGAATGTTGATTAATCTCATTTAAATGATACATGCAAATTTTCCACAAGAGATGAAATGGTGCTTACTTGCAATAATAAAACAAACTTTGAGAGAAACGAATAAACTTATATGTGTTGTAGCATTTTAATGGCAAGCGGAATACGTTCTTATAAAAAATGGATGCTTCAATGGTTCTTCAACATGCATGAAGCATAAACATTAAATCAATGGAATTTTTCCAACCATGCAAATTGCTCACACATAAAAAAGAGATTTTGCTCAAGTTTGTAGCATTGGGGCTTATGCATGTAAGTTTAATTTAACCGAAATTTAGTCAGATGGATGTAGAGTACATTAGTTGTTAATTCATTAGCATGCATAAAACGAAAATTAGAAAATGAATCAATCCACCCAAGAAATTCCTTCCTCTTCAACCAAGGAAGGGGGATACCATGGGAAAAATATCCCAAACTCCCTCAAGCAACAAAAGTTATTTTATTATTAATTACAAGTGAAGAAACCAGCCTTTAAGAAGGCTGCCCAAAAGGAGATCCTTCTATGAATAAAGAGCTTGGAAAAAGGCTTAATCTCCTCCTCAAAAATTGACAACACAACTTATGGAGAAAGCCTTCAAAATATGAATTTTTCAATGCTCTAAGAACCAAGGCAAAGATCAAGTTTGCTGCTTTCCCAAAGGTGCTTACGGCCTCCCTAAAATCAGATTTTGAAGTAATGGAAGCCTTCGCATGCAAGGAGGATCAATTGTCTCTTGCTGTCTTTTCCTCAAGCTCCTCACCTTTCATGCTCAAGCTTGCGGGCTGCGAAATAAAATCAAACGTTAGGCTGAAAAAAAGAGGATCTAAAATACACATTAATGTACAAAGGCACTAGCCCAAGGAATGAGAGCGAACCTCCATTCTTTCCTAGTCTAGAAAAACGCTCTTGAAGTAGCAAATATGACTTTAAGACGCTCTACAAATATAAATTTTTAGATTTTAAAAGTGGAAATAGATGATCAAGTAGCTAGAGAACGAGGAACTCCCTCTTTGTCTTCCTTTGATGCAAAACTTGGGGTTGAAAGTAGTCGAGTCTTGGATTGCTTTGAATCTAGGAGTGAGTTGATCTATTTGAGACTTCTCCCATGTCTGAATGGATTTCCTGCACACAATGCGAATAGATATTC